>JANAVB010040619.1:39743426-40180926 GCA_029216955.1 Iris pallida
GGTCTAGGCAAGTGCAACTTGCTTCCACAAGAGAACCCATTTTTATTGTTCTATTAGCTTCTCCTCATGTTTCTAAGACACATTAGAACTTGTCATTTTCCATTCTGAGGCTTTAATTTTTATAGATCTAAAAATTAGTTATTTTCGAATTTTGGTGGTTTTGATCTATCAAACTTCTTTGTTTTTAAGTTTTGATGGTTCCATGTTGTAGAGAATTTTATTCTACCCAATTTTGACCTTTGAAAAGTTGGATTTGAACTTATTTGACCAAGTTATGGACTTTTGAAGCTTTGGGTTCAACCATGGAGTTCTTGCTGATTTAGAGAAGACAGTGAGCAGTGTGCACGAGCTTTTTAGCTTGCGCCACTGAGTTGCGCGCGCTCTTTAGCGTAGCACAGTCTGACGCATACGCTGCCTTTTGGAAGCGTATGTCTTGCATACGCTGCCTTGACAAGGAGTCGTATGGACCTCATACGCTGCCTTGACAAGGAGTCGTATAGACCACATACGCTACCTTGAAGAGGAGTCATATGGAGTTCATACGCTGCCTTTTGGAAGCGTATGTCTTGCATACGCTGCCTTGACAAGGAGTCGTATGGACCTCATACGCTGTCTTGACAAGGAGTCGTATGGACCACATACGCTGCCTTGAAGAGGAGTCGTATGGAGTTCATACGCTGTCTTTTGGAGACGTATGTCTTACATACGCTATCTTGACAAGGAGTCGTATGGACCTCATACGCTGCCTTGAAGAGGAGTCGTATGGAGTCCATGCGCTGCCTCTTGGAGACGTCTGACTTGAGCGTAGCCTGACTTGAGCGTAGCCTGACTTGAGCGTAGCCTGACTTTAGCGTAGCCTGACTTGAGCGTAGCCTGACTTGAGCGTAGCCTGACTTGAGCGCAGCCTGACTTGAGCGCAGTCTGACTCAGGCGCAACCTGATGTTTAGGCGCAACTGGACCTGACCCTACTTACCCTGGATCTTCTATAGTCCTGTATATTGATATTTTATTAGATATTTAACGTCTATTTTATATCCTTACGCCTTTTGTCCTGAACTTGATAATCACGAATTTACTTGATATATTTGGAATTGATAATTGAGCATGACGTTATAGTAACCCGTAGTGGTACACTCCTGACATAATAACCTGACATGAATTGATAGTGGCCCGTCGTGGCACACTCCTGACAAGTACACTTGGTATGATAAACTGACATGATTATCTCGAATAGCTGTTGCGACGGCTACCTGACATGATATGACCTGTATAATTAATCTGAACACCGTGGGCGATTGTGTTTGTATAAATAAACCAGTCCTGTCTTGCATCATGTCTAGGACAGAGACTCCTGAGTACCACGGTCAGGAGTACCTACTAAAATGGACTAAGGCTAATAACTAGATTAATACATTAGTCATGACGAGATTTTCCAGCTACAGGCAATCCCGTTACCTGGGCACGCCTTGGGATCTGTAGCCTGCCGTCGAGTAGGGCATATTTCCAGCACACTGTCATGTGTTGCACCCTTCAAGCTACCTAAGGGTACATTCGTTTCCTGGACGATGTACCCACCTGAATTCAACTCTAATCTTTTAACCCGGGTAACCTGGATGGTCTGCAGGGCTTGTGGCTGTGGAATAATCTTACTGCATCTTGTTAGTAATTAGGCTTGTGGCAACCCTAGTTAGTTAAAGTATCAAGCCGTAATTCTTGCTTGGCCGTGAAGTGATTGGACGGAGTCTAACCAGTCTAGTCTTGCCCTGATCCTATTCCAGATTATTGAATGACCAGAATGCTTGTATTTATTTTACCGATAAATGGTGAGAATTCCAAGTTCTGTTCAGACGAAGGGTTACAACCCTGGTCCTTGTTTGGTTTACGGGTTGTAACCTGGTTATCTGAATAGTTCCATGGTTATCTCGTCGTATATCATCCTGGTGTATTTTCTTTATTTCCAGTTCTTACTTTTATTTATATCTTGTGCTGATTGCTGGTTTTAGTTCTTAAGTGAAGCCTCCTTTGCGACACTTGCTCTTTCTGGGGTCTGACCCAGCTGATTTTGTGTGGCCAGATTTTGGAGCAGCTCCAGAGGATCTACCGACCTTCCAGCCAGATGGTGGCCACTAGACGGAACCCTGGCAACGAGTGGGTTATTTTTGGCTCTTCCACTCTATTGTAAAAAATATTCTTTTGAGGCGTTTAGCCGACGAGCACCTGTTTAGCTCGATTGTACTTACTTACTGTCTGCCTACGGACTGTAACATGATTAACAGATCCTAGGGTTGATCATATATGACTAAACTCTTGCTAGTCCTGACATTTTGTAACGACTAGCTTCATGATCAACTGAATATGTAATGTTTGGGACGCCTTACTATTGTATATTTAATGATCATATATCTTGTGACTTTTACTTACTTGCTTGTGATTGAGACACTAGGCTTGTTCATGACCTTAAGAGACTGTTGGCTTGTAGATAAACCCTCATGTATCTAGACAGCCGTGACCGTATAGCGAGATGGATTCCATTTCATATACGTAGCTGGCTATGTCTGTCCCCGCTTAAACCCTCCATTCTTCGACGGTAGTGAAGATGCTATCGCGGCAGATGCATGGCTTCAGGACACAGAGGTGATTCTAGAAGCAGCTAGGACCCCAGAGAACGAGAAGGTGGCCGTTGTGCGCCTGCAGTTGTTAGATCTTGCCCGCAGCTGGTAGACAGCGCAGGCCGTTGGATTAGCAGCACTCATTGCTTGGGCAGTATTCAGAGAGAGATTCCAGACCAAGTATTTCGATGCCGTGGCTCGGTATGATCAGCAGACAAGGTTTACCAATCTGAAGCAAGAAGACAGGACGGTCGACAGATATACGGCCGAGTTTTCCAGACTCAGTCGGTTTGCTCCCACTTTGGTGGCAACCGAGTATGATAGAGCCCAGCGGTTCCAGCAGGGACTTCATCTGGAGATCTTGTTGGAAGTTGAGCAGTTTGAGCATCAGATTTTTGATGCAGTCTTGAGAGCAGCCCGGAGGCATGAGTATACCTCCCAGAGGATTGTGGATAGGGCCGGAGGTCGGAAGAGATCTCACGGCCAGATGAATCAGTCTTCAGCACCGGCCCCGGCAGCCAGGGCTTTGACTATTGGAGCTTCGAGGCGAGCGGCCTCAGTAACGTCGGTTCAGTATTCAACTCCGACGCACCCTCAGCAGCAGAAGCAGAAAAAATCTTCCGCAGTGGGTTGTTCTCATTGTGGGAAGCCATGCCATGTGGTGGCAGAATATCGCAGGGCACAGGGATTGTGTCTGGCTTGTGGAGCACCAGACCATAGGGTTGGATCTTGCCCGAATAGGGGTGGTTCATCATCGTCCAACCTTTCTAGCTCTTCGGTGAGAGGACCAGTTCCGGTCCAGCAGCAGCAGTATCCATTGCCGAGGCCCTTGCCGCCTCAGACCCAAGTGTTCCAGCAGCAGAACCCCCAGCAGTATGCACAAGTCCAAGCCCAGAGTCAGAGCAGGCAGCGAGGATTTCAGCAGAGGGGACCAGCACCCCGAGGGCATGGTCATGCTATGGTGATGACCGTGGAGGAAGGATTGGCACCAGGAGAGGTAGTAGCAGGTACGATTCTCATCAACTCCTTTCCAGCTTCAGCTTTATTTGATTCTGGTGCATCGCATTCATTTATGTCTGCACGATTCGCGACACGGGTAGGATTGGAGCCCGAGTCATTATCAGTAAGGCTTAATATACTTACTGGTAACGAACTTGTGGGAGTAGATAGAGTGTTTTTCTCGTGTCGGATCGTAGTTAGCGGTAGAGAATTCTCCGCTAGATTGATAGAGTTTCCGATGGCCGATTATGATGTGGTCCTAGGGATAGATTGGTTGAGGAACCAGTATGCTAGGATAGACTGCCACATTGGCAGGGTTGTTTTTAGCATTCCAGGCGAGCCGGAGTTTTCTTTCTCCCGAGGCAAAGTTGAGTCATCTCCTCCAGTATTACGGATGGCAGTAGCAGCAGTTCAGTTGCCCAGGATAGTCGAGGAGTTTCCAGATGTTTTCCCAGAAGAACTTCCAGGTATGCCTCCGGAGCGGGAGATCGAGTTCACTATAGACTTATTTCCCGGGACAGCCCCAATGTCAGAGAGAGTCTACAGGATGGCGCCGTCAGAGTTGGAGATATTGTACAAGATGATTGAAGAACTCAGAACCAAGGGATTCATTCGTGCTAGTGGATCGCCTTGGGGAGCCCCGATGCTTCTTATGAGAAAGAAGGATGGTACGTCCAAGTTATGTGTTGATTATCGTACCTTGAACTCAGTGACAATCAAGAACAGATACCCTCTTTCGAGGATAGATGACTTGTTTGATCAACTCAAGGGGGCTTCAGTATTCTCGAAGATTGATTTGCGCTCAGGTTATCATCAGATCAGAGTCAGAGAACAGGACATCCCGAAGACAACTTTTAGATCGAGATATGGGCATTGGGAATTCCTTGTTATGCCTTTTGAAGCAACCAATGCGCCGGCAGTATTCATGGAGCTCATGAATCGCATCATCATGCCTTACTTGGATCAGTTTGTGATTGTGTTCTTGGATAACATTCTGGTCTATAGCAAGAGTGAGGTGGAGCATGAGCAGCATCTCCGTATAGTTCTTCAGATCCTCAGAGAGCACCAATTATATGCCAAGTTCAGTAAATGCGAGTTCTGGCTCGATCGTATTTCGTACTTGGGTCATATCATCACTCGAGGAGGAGTAGAAGTGGATCTCCAGAAGATTGTGGCTATTGAGTCATGGCCAGTGCCCAGCACAGTTACAGAGGTTCGTAGTTTTCTTGGATTGGCCGGCTACTACCGGCAGTTTGTTTCGAATTTTGCTCGAATTTCAGCGCCATTGACGCAGTTGACCCGCAAGGATGCGCAGTTTGCTTGGACAGCAGAGTGTCAGAGTTCTTTTGAGCAGTTAAAGCGAGGCCTGATAACAGCTCCTATTCTCACGCTTCCAGATGGGACCGGAGGATTCTCAGTGTACTGTGATGCTTCAGGCAGAGGTTTAGGATGTGTTCTGATGCAGCATGGGAAGGTAATAGCTTATGCGTCACGACAACTTCGTGATCGTGAGAGGAATTACCCAACCCATGAATTGGAGCTGGCAGCAGTGGTGTTTGCACTTAAGTTATGAAGGCACTACTGTTATGGAGACAGGGTGGAGATTTTCACCGACCACAAGAGCCTGAAGTATGTTTTCACCCAGAAGGATCTTAACATGCGTCAGAGAAGGTGGCTGGAGCTTCTTGTGGATTATGATGTCAACCTGCAGTATCATCCTGGAAAGGCCAATGTTGTTGCGGATGCATTGAGCAGGAGAGCGGGAGTTTATTTTCTAACAGCGCAACCAGAGCTGTTAGTAGATCTTCAGAAGATGGGTATTGAAGTTGTTCTCCCTTCCAGTGTGGCCTTGATGGCCAGTATGCAAGTTCAGTCCACTATAGTCGAGAGGATCCGGATGGCGCAGTCGGTAGATTCCAAGCTTCAGCGACTCAGAGCAGAGTGTGAGGCAGGACGAAGACCAGAGTTATGCATTCATGAGGATGGTACACTTCGACATGGTAAGCGTCTTTGTGTACCCAGCGGAGATATCCGACAGGAGATCATGTCAGAAGTGCACAGTTCACAGTATTCCATCCATCCCGGCAGTACAAAGATGTACCGTGATATCCGGCAGCATTTTTGGTGGAATGGCATGAAGCAGGAGATAACTCGGTTTGTCTTTCGGTGTTTGGTTTGCCAACAAGTTAAAGCCGAACATCAGAGACCGGCTGGACTTCTTCAGCCCTTACCGATTCCAGAATGGAAGTGGGAGCATGTTACCATAGATTTTGTGACTGGACTACCTAGATCCCCAGCTGGTAAAGATGCTATCTGGGTTATAGTTGACAGGCTCACGAAAGTGGCTCACTTTCTTCCATTCAGAGTTGGTCAGTCGACGGCTCAGTTAGCAGAGATGTACCTCAGGCAGATTGTCAGATTGCACGGTATGCCAGTCAGTATCACCTTGGACTGAGATTCAAGATTTACGTCGCACTTTTGGCGTAGCTTGCAAGAGAGTTTGGGAACTCATCTCCAGTTTAGTTCAGCATATCACCCGCAGACAGATGGCCAGTCGGAGCGCACGATCCAGACTCTTGAAGACATGTTGCGGTCTTACACACTTGACTTCGGTGGTTCATGGGAAGATCACTTGTACCTGGTGAAATTCTCGTACAACAATAGTTTCCAGGACAGTATCCAGATGGCACCGTTCGAGGCACTGTATGGTAGGAAGTACAGATCCCCGCTAGCCTGGGATGATGTTGGAGAGAGACAGATGCTCGGTCCAGAAATGATTGCCCAGACAGTTGAAGTGGTCAGGCGAGTCAGAGATCATCTTCGAGTTGCCCAAGATCGCCAGCGCCATTGGGCCGATTCTCATCGGCGCCCTCTCGAGTTTTCGATCGGCGATTATGTATTCCTGAAGATTTTGCCTAACCGTGGCGTCATTCGTTTCGGCGTACGGGGCAAGCTTAGTCCTAGGTATATAGGACCGTTTGACATTCTGGAGCGAGTAGGAGATGTATCCTATCGTCTCGCTCTTCCACCGTCGCTAAGCGAGGTGCATGACGTGTTCCATGTATCCCAATTACGACGGTATATCCCGGACCCGAGCCACATCCTGGATCATTCGAAATTGGTTGTTGGTACCAACCTTTCGTATGAGGAGAGGCCCGTGTCTATATTGGACCGGAGAGAGAAGATCCTCAAGAACAAGACTATCAAGTTAGTCCGAATTGTTTGGGGTCATCACTCTTTGGGGGAGTCAACGTGGGAGCGTGAGGATGATATCCGATCGCGATATCCCGACTTGTTTGACTCGTGAGGTATAATGTCTTTCTTATGTCTCATGCCTTCGATTCCTTGCTTGAATGAGTGATTGTCTGCCTAGTTATAGCTTGCATGTGATTAATGTAGCTTGTCATTGCTCCTCTTGCCTCTTGATTAAATTTTGATGACGGAATTCTTTTAAGGTGGGTAGAGTTGTAATGCCTGTGGTTCGTATTACATATTTCTGGAATACGTGTACGTATTTATTCTTGTATTGCATGATTTCCTTGTATAATTTCCTCCCTGGGCTTGGTTTATTCTTGGTTTGGGTTGGCTTGGTTCGGTTTGGGATTGCTCTTGGTTCATCATGAACCAAGGGGTGAACCCCCTACCTACCACCACCACTCATATTTATTACCTATTCTTCTTCTCTCTCTTCATTAATCTCTTCTTCTTCTTCCATTTACTTCCTTACCTACCAAAGAGAGGGAGAGAGAGGTCTAGACAAGTGCAACTTGCTTCCACAAGAGAACCCATTTTTATTATTCCATTAGCTTCTCCTCATGTTTCTAAGACACATTAGAACTTGTCATTTTCCATTTTGAGGCTTTAATTTTTGTAGATCTAGAAATTAGTTATTTTCAGATTTTGGTGGTTTTGATCTATCAAACTTCTTTGTTTTCAAGTTTTGATGGTTCCATGTTGTAGAGAATTTTTTTTTACCCAATTTTGACCTTTGAAAAGTTGGATTTGGACTTATTTTGACCAACTTATGGACTTTTGAAGCTTTGGGTTCAACCATGGAGTTCTTGCTGATTTGGAGAAGACAGTGAGCAGTGTGCGCGAGCTTTTTAGCTTGTGCCACTGAGTTGCGCGCGCTCTTTAGCGCAGCGCAGTCTGACGCATACGCTGCCTTTTGGAAGCGTATGTCTTGCATACGCTGCCTTGACAAGGAGTCGTATGGACCTCATACGCTGCCTTGACAAGGAGTCGTATGGACCACATACGCTGCCTTGAAGAGGAGTCGTATGGAGTTCATACGCTGCCTTTTGGAAGCGTATGTCTTGCATACGCTGCCTTGACAAGGAGTCGTATGGACCTCATACGCTGCCTTGACAAGGAGTCGTATGGACCACATACGCTGCCTTGAAGAGGAGTCGTATGGAGTCCATACGCTGCCTTTTGGAGGCGTATGTCTTGCATATGCTGCCTTGACAAGAAGTCGTATAGACCTCATACGCTGCCTTGAAGAGGAGTCGTATGGAGTCCATACGCTGCCTCTTGGAGACGTCTGACTTGAGCGTAGCCTGACTTGAGCGTAGCCTGACTTGAGTGTAGCCTGACTTGAGCGTAGCCTGACTTGAGCGTAGCCTGACTTGAGCGTAGCCTGACTTGAGCGCAGCCTGACTTGAGCGCAGTCTGACTCAGGCGCAACCTGATGTTTAGGCGCAACTGGACCTGACCCTACTTACCCTGGATCTTCTATAGCCCTGTATATTGATATTTTATTAGATATTTAACGTCCATTTTATATCCTTACGCCTTTTGTCCTGAACTTGATAATCACGAATTTACTTGATATGTTTGGAATTGATAATTGAGCATGACGTGATAGTGACCCGTAGTGGTGCACTCCTGACATAATAACCTGACATGACCTGATAGTGGCCCGTCGTGGCGCACTCCTGACAAGTACACTTGGCATGATAACCTGACATGATTATCTCGAATAGCTGTTGCGACGGCTACCTGACATGACATGACCTGTATAATTAATCTGGACACCGTGGGCGATTGTGGTTGTATAAATAAACCAGTCATGTCTTGCATCATGTCTAGGACAGGGACTCCTGAGTACCACGGTCAGGAGTACCTACTAAAATGGACTAAGGCTAATAACTAGATTAATACATTAGTCATGACGAGATTTCCCAGCTACAGGCAATCCCGTTACCTGGGCACGCCTTGGGATCTGTAGCCTGCCGTCGAGTAAGGCACATTTCTAGTACACTGTCATGTGTTGCACCCTTCAAGCTACCTAAGGGTACATTTGTTTCCTGGATGATGTACCCACCTGAATTCAACTCTAATCTTTTAACTCGGGTAACCTGGATGGTCTGCAGGGCTTGTGGCTGTGAAATAATCTTACTGCATCTTGTTAGTAATTAGGCTTATGACAACCCTAGTTAGTTAAAGTATCAAGCCGTAATTCTTGCTTGGTCGTGAAGTGATTGGACGGAGTCTAACCAGTCTAGTCTTGCCCTGATCATGTTCCAGGTTATTGAATGACCAGAATGCTTGTATTTATTTTACCGATAAATGGTGAGAATTCCAAGTTCTGTTCAGACGAAGGGTTACAACCCCGGTCCTTGTTTGGTTTACGGGTTGTAACCTGGTTATCTGAATAGTTCCATGGTTATCTCGTCGTATATCATCCTGGTGTATTTTCTTTATTTCCAGTTCTTACTTTTATTTATATCTTGTGCTGATTGCTGGTTTTAGTTCTTAAGTGAAGCCTCCTTTGTGGCACTTGCTCTTTCTGGGGTCTGACCCAGCTGGTTTTGTGTGGCCAGATTTCGGAGCAGCTCCAAAGGATCTACCGACCTTCCAGCCAGATGGTGGCCACTAGACGGAACCCTGACAACGAGTGGGTTATTTTTGGCTCTCCCACTCTATTGTAAAAAATATTCTTTTGAGGCGTTTAGCCGACGAGCACCTGTTTAGCTCGATTGCACTTACTTACTGTCTGCCTACGGGCTGTAACATGATTAACAGATCCTAGGGTTGATCATGTATGACTAAACTCTTGCTAGTCCTGACATTTTGTAACGACTAGCTTCATGATCAACTGAATATGTAATGTTTGGGACGCCTTACTATTGTATATTTAATGATCATACATCTTGTGACTTTTACTTACTTGCTTGTGATTGAGACACTAGGCTTGTTCATGACTTTAAGAGACTGTTGGCTTGTAGATAAACCCTCATGTATCTAGACAGCCGTGACCGTATAGCGAGATGGATTCCATTTCATATACGTAGCTGGCTATGTCTGCCCCCGCTCTCCAGTATTCTGGTTCTGGGGCGTGACATATCGGCCCAATGCCGTTGCCTGTCCTGCGCCACCCGAAGTCTATCTCTGATAACCCAGACATTCTCCGCAGCATCCACTGCCATCTTAGGGCCAAGCAAAACCCTCTCGAAGACATCATTCCAAGACAAGGGAGTACGGCACCTCCGTCCGTATAGAGCCTCGAAAGGTGACATCTCTATACTGGCTTGGTAGCTGTTGTTGTAAGCAAACTCCAACAAGTGAAGGTGGTCCTCCCAAGATCCCCCGAAGTCCAAGATACAGGTACGAAGCATATCCTCGAGGGTCTGAATCGTCCTCTCCGACTGCCCGTCTGTCTGGGGGTGGTATGCGGTACTGAACTTGAGCGATGTGCCCAAGCTAAGCTGCAAACTCCTTCAGAAGTGGGAAGTGAATAGGCTGTCTCGATCTGAGACTATACTCACTGGAACCCCGTGCAATCGGACTATCTGTCGCACGTACATCTCGGCCAGCCTCTCCGTAGACAAACCCACCTTGAAAGGCAAAAAGTGGGCCGATTTGGTCAATCGATCAACAATGACCCAAATCGCATCCTTCCCTCCTGGAGAATGCGAAAGTCCAGACACAAAGTCCATAGTGATATGCTTCCACTTCCACTCAGGAATGGGTAGTGGCTGGAGCAATCCACCGGGTCTCTACCTCCCGGCTTTCACCTGCTGGCACACCAAGCATCTAGAAACGAACTGAGCCACCTCGCGTTTCATGCCATACCACCAAACATGCTGTCTCAAGTCTCTATACATCTTGTTGGCTCCAAGATGCATAGAGTACTGAGAATGATGCATCTCCTGAAGAACCTCCTTCCGAAGTCCTCCGCTCGACACGCACAATCTGGTAACCATGCCTCAACGACCCATCTCCCGCTATAGAGAACTCATCCAACAGTCCTGTCCGGACCTGTTCCCTGATGACCCTCAGAGCCTCATCCTCAAACTGAGCTGCACTGACTCTGTCCATCAGCTCTGACTGCACCTGAAGACCCCACATCTGCTCCTCAAACCCAGGAACTATCACCTCTATGCCCAAGCTCTCCAGATCTGCCAGAAAGTGACGATCCATCGTCAAACACATGGCCACGGGATACCTGCTTAAAGCATCTGTAACCACGTTGGCCTTCCTCGGATGGTACTGTAAGGATATATCAAAATCCTTCATCAGCTATAACCATCGCCTCTGCCTCATATTCAGCTCCTTCTGGGTAAACACGTACTTCAAGCTCCTGTGGTTCGTGAAGATCTCCACACGCTCTTCGTATAAATAGTGTTTCTACAGCTTCAAGGCAAATATGACTGCTGCCAACTCCAAATCATGTGTCGGGTAGTTCTTCACATGTGGCCGTAATTGCCTAGATGCATACGCAATTACCTTCCCATGCTACTGAAGAACGCAAACCAGACCCTTCCCCGAAGCATCAATGTAGATCGTGAATCCTCCGGACCCAGATGGCAATGTCAAAATAGGAGCCGATGTCAACCTCTTCTTCAGCTCCTCGAAAGCAGTCTGACACTCATCAGTCCAGACGAACTCCACGTCCTTTCTGGTGAGTCTAGTCATCGGCTCTGCTATTCGAGAGAAGTCTTGCACGAACTTCCTATAGTAGCCTGCCAAACCCAGAAAGCTTCGAATCTCGGCAACTGAACTGGGTGTCGACCAAGACTCCACCGCCTCAATCTTCCTATGATCCACTGAAATCCCATCACGGGATACAACATGGCCCAGGAACTCCACTCGGTCCAAGAAGAACTCGCACTTCGACAGCTTCCCATACAGTTGCTCCCTCCTCAAAGTCTCCAGCACAACCCGCAGATGCTCCTCGTGCTCCTCAGGCGTCTTCGAATAGATGAGAATGTCATCAATGAAGACCACCACAAACTTGTCAAGGTATGGATGGAATACCTTATTCATCAAGTTCATGAATACCGTCGGGGCATTAGTCAACCCAAACGGCATAACGGTAAACTCATACTGGCCATAGCGGGTACGAAAAGCAGTCTTCGGAATGTCATCCCCCTTCACCCTCAGCTGATGGTACCCCGACCGCAAGTCTATCTTCGAGAACACCCTCGCGCCGCTCAACTGAACAAACAAATCATCAATCCTTGGCAAAGGATACCTGTTCTTGATAGTGAGGTTGTTAAGCTCTCGGTAGTCGATAAACATCTGTATCGTACCGTCTTTCTTTGGAAAAAATAGGACTGGCGCTCCCCAAGGCGAAGAACTGGATCTGATAAAGCCCTTGTCCTGCAGCTCGTCAACTTGCTTCTTCAACTCCGCCAACTCGCTGTTGTTGACCCGATAGACATACTGAGAAATAGGCTCAGCGCCCGGCATCAAGTCTATCGTGAACTCAACATCTCTGTCCGGCGACATCCCCGGCAATTCCTCAGGAAAAACATCCAAGAAATCTACAATAAATGGATGCGGCAACTCCTGCCCCGCTAACAAGGCTCCACAGAAACCATCTCCTGGCTCCGCTGCTCCTTCAACAAACTGAAACTCTGGCTCTCCTGGCGGACTAAACAATACTCTGTCTACTCTACAATCTATGCTAGCATGGTGCCTGCTCAACCAGTCCATCCCGAGTACCACATCGTAGCTCGGAAGTGGCATTACAAGCAAGCACGTGCTCAAATCCCGGCCTCCCAGAGTGACTCTCTGCCCGTTGCAAATATTATTAACTAGGATAATACCTCCCCCGGTCATAATCTTGCAAGTCCTACCCAGATATTCAGCAATAATGTTGTGCCTAAGTACAAAAGAAACGGACACAAAACTGTGCGTAGCACCTGAATCAAACAATACTAAGGCAGGAAAAGAATCAAGAAGAACCGAACCTGCAACAACATCTGCGACTGGCTCGATCTCCTCGGCTGCAAGAGCAAAAGCCCTGCCCTGAACACCCCGCTGCTGGTGGTGCTATACAAACCGCTGCTGCTGGGTCGGAAGTAGACCCCTCGGCTGCACTACAGTTACTCTCGTCGGTACCCTCTGAGCTGCTACTGCTCCACGGGCTACCCTGCGAGGGTTCGCAGGACAGTCTATCAACTGATGTCCGGCGTCACCGTAATAGAGGCACACACCCAGCCTCGTCCGACAAACCTTCCAGACGTGACCAGGCTTCTTGCAGAAGTGGCAAGGAGCCTCATGTTGTGCCTGCCTCGGCTGAGTGTGCTGCACCTGCTGAACCGGTGCTCTGGCCTGAACCTGCGGCTGGTGATGCTGGAAAGAACGATGCTGAAGCTGAGGGCGCTTAGCAGCCCCTACGCTGCTAGTAGCCCCCGAGAAAAGATCGTGATCCCTCTTGGGCTTCAAGCCCCACCCCCGCTCTACCTTGCGGGCCTCCGCATAGATCTGGGTATAAGTCTCATAAAAGGAGGGAATGAGGATCTTGATATCCCAGGTCAGCCCCTCCCTGAAACGACTCGCCCTGATCTCCGGGTCTCGAACTATATACTCCGCGTATCGGCTCAGACGGCCGAACTCTGCAGCGTACTCCTCCACAGATAAACTGTCCTGCTGCAGATCCTGGAACTGCCGCCCCAGGTCGATCTTGTCTGTAGAGAAAAAGAACTTCTCCTTGAAGAGAAGCTTGAACTCTGCCCAATTATGGCCCTCTCCAACTAGGGCTAGCTCGTTCCTGAACCAGGTGTGTGCAATGTCTAGCAACTGTAAAACTACCGCCTCGACCTTCAGGTCATCTGTGAGGCAGGAGGCCCTCATCTGCCGCTCGATATCCTTGAGCCAATCATCAGCATAGACCACACCCTCGGTCCCGCTAAAGTCACGGGTCCCAAGCTTCTTGAAGTCCTGGATATCTCCGTACCTCGTACGCGACCCATGATGTGGAGCCCTCTGCTCCACGGCTGCAAGGGCCAACTGATGGGCATCCTCCATGCCCTGACGCATCGCGTCTGTCTGCCTCTGCTGAGCCTCAGCCTGGGCTCTCTGAGTCTCCAACATCTGTTGGAGAAAAGTAAGCATCTGCCCTACGTCTGTAGATAGAGAAGGTGGAGGTGGAAGTACGCCGACAACTGGCAGAGGAATTCGATGTGCAGGAGGAGAAAGAGTGCCCATATCAACTATTGGTACTGCAGCTGGAATAGTCGTAGCAACCCCGGGGTCAGCCCTCGAAACTGGCGGAGGAGCGCCCCCAAGAGCTGCTGCCGACACCCCGACTGCGACAGGAGTGTCTGGATCAGGTCCGCGAGTCATAGCAGACCTCTCCACGTCCGCGGACTCAGGATGCTGGGACCTGGTCTGCACCATCCTGAAGATAGAATAAAAGAAGGAAATCATTATGGCACATGAAATATTATATCAAGGAGGATAATTAGAATGCAAAAATCAATATCAAAAGGACAGTTAAAAGATCAGCAAGTGGAAGTTTTCCTATTTTGTGATTGAGTAACTTAGCCTATAGCCTATCCTAGATACGTACCGCGGGCTCGTAATAGCACTCTAAGTCGATCGCCACTACGACATCGCACTAATTGCGACTTTCGACCTGCATGGGCCACCACTAAAAATGTGTCACGACCCGCATCCTAGGTAGGGGCACAAGTGCGTAACAACGCCCAGCCTACACCGTAAAAATAGCGTAGAACGCTGTAGGTCTACTAGCCAACAAATAGTATATAATAACCTGTCATCTCCGCACAGAGGAATATAATATAAAATACTGATAAACTCAATCACAATCTAGAAGGAAGAATCATAGCACGAAAACTAGATAGATATAATCACAAGTGCAATATCCAGCTCAACAGAGAGAAAGAGTCACAGAGTAATATGGTTATACAACCCAAAATATAATATATCATAACATAAGTAGCAAGCTGGAGACAAGGTCCAGTCCAAATATCTACTCTAACTAAACTAAGCTAAAGGCTCGTCGGACAGAGCTAAGCCCTGCTGAACCAAGGTCTCCAAGTCTAAGCCCACTACGTCATCTGGACCGTAGTAGGTACTGTAATCCTCCTCATCAGCATCTGTAATATTTTGTCAACATATTCGGTCAGGATGGAACGAGTACAATCAACTAAAAACAGTTCACAAGATATGACAAAAGCTATAAGACTGTAAATAGAGAGTATATACAAGGAATCATGGAATGTACATGTGAGTATCATGGCAAGGTAAGCTGTAAATCTAGAGCTAGAATAAGGCAATTAAAATTGATCATGGCATGTACAAGAATCAAGAATCATCTATCTAAGTGAGTGAGTACTAGTTTCAACATATGGCCGGCTTGGGTCTGCACAAGGTCTACTGGCCTGGTTAATCATACATGGAGTGTATGATTAACACTCATAAGATCTACAAGAGTAACAAGGTGGATAATGATCACACATCTACACTAATACTTCTCGTCCCCGACTGGTAGAGTAGATCCAAACAAGACATGTCACGACGCAGGATTCTACGAGAAGGGAGTAAGTCTCCTCGAGAATCAGCGTCCATATACTGCACAAGAACTATAAGGGGGCTTACACAAGACATACCAAGATAACAAGGAATAAAACCTCATATCGGGATCCATGAATACCAATCCGTGTGACCAATGTGTTAAGAACAAGCATATCTACACTAATTACATGAATTATAACAATCATCGTAAATTGAAAAAGTTGTCAGAGAATGTACTCGCCTGTAATGTGATGGATAGATCGACTGAGTCCAAGAACAGTGCCTCGAGGACCTATTGATGGAATACTGTATCAATATAATGGTTTGGAAGTGAAATTAAGTCATACTGAGTCAAACTAGGTCAAGACACATCAACCTAAGTCAATTTAGGTCAAACAAGGTCAAACTAGATTGTACAGGGTCAATCTAAGTCATACTAGGCCTAACAAAGTCAAACTGGGTCAATGCAAGTCAAACAAAATTAAACTAGGTCGATTTAAGTCAACAGTTGACTTACATTTGACTTTTGGTCAACTGGTCAACTCTGGTCAACCCTAGGTCAACTCTAGGTCAACTTTAGGTCAAACTTGACTAACGTTGACTAACAGTTGACTTTGGGTCAACTGGTTAAATTTGGTCAAGTTTGGTCAAGTTCTAGTCAATTTTAGGCTTCGGTTGACTTTCGGTTGACTTTTGGTCAAAATAGTCAACCATGGTCAACCAAGGTCAAAACTAGTCCAAGTCCACTATTTCTAACCATTACCAACCATAATAACCTAATTTTAGCTATATCTTAAAGTATTAACTCATATGTTGAGAATTGTGTATTATCCCTACTTATCCATTTACCCTTCTACTCTAGTACTAAGGCCAAGTACCTTTACCTTAGGAGTTTCACTCCCGGCTTCCTAGGGTAGTAGGATACTAGCCTACACTATCATTACCTACCACGCTTCCTAGGTAAAGTGGACATCCAGTCCATCTTACGGTCCATGTTGTCGATTTACCCATTATCTTGAGTATCGCAAGATACTCAATGATATCGTGTGATACTATCCTCCTAATCCCACACGAAACTCCGATTTTAACTTAGGAGCCTACCCACAAAATCTAATTTACATTAGCCAAGTCTCATTCAAATTTGGACGCGTTCCGACACTCGAAACTCAAAATCACCCTCTAACTAGATTCTAAATCACCCACAAACTCTCTCAAAAACTCACTCTACATAACCACTCACATAGGACTAGTGAGGGTTTATTTAGGGGGATATATATAGGTTTATATATGGTATATATATGGATATATATAGGTTTATATATAGGTATTTATATAGGGGTGTTTGTGGGGGGGTTTAAAGGGCTAAAGGGGGGTGCGATGGCTGCCTTTGCTGATGCTATTGCTGCTGCAAAAGCTTGTTGTTGCTGCTGCTATAGTTGTTGCTACTGCTGCTGCTATGGCTGCTGTTTGGGGGGGGGACAGCAGCCCAAAACCCCCTCTATAGCTGCTGCTACTGCTCTTCCTTCTCCCTCTCTAATCTCTTCTATCATTCTCTCAATTTCCTCCTCAATTTCACCCTATAATCTCTTCCTCTCATCTCTAAATTCCTTCTAATTCTCTCCTCTCTAATCTCACACACATCCATATCTATATATATATATACACACATTCACTGTAAAACCCCCTATTTTTTTAAAATTATTTTTATTATTTTATTAGACTTAAAAATGAATTTATACAATTTATGGTTTTATTTATTTTTTACAATGACCTTAGCCATTGTTGAATTTTAGAACACGAGACTACCATGAATTTTGGCACGAAAGATGTAGCAGTGTGCCTTGACTAGTGTATCAGTCATGCCGGGGGAAGCCTAGCCATGGTGATGTCCAAACTAGGAAAACCAGACCAAATTGTGAATTTACTTATTTAAAGTATTTTAATTAAATATTATTTTATATATTGATTTTTAGACGGCCCGGTTTATCCAGTTCAGCCCGAATTGGGCCCGAACCGAATTTAAGCCCAGGTAGGCATGTGGTGGGACCAAAGTGGCCATGTAGACATATTTTATGTACTTAAAAATAATTTCTAAATTATTTTAGAATTTCATGTACAATTTTAAATCGTTTAATTATTTGTGCAATTATTGGTATTATATTAATTAAATAATATTTTACAAAATAGTATATTTTGTGGACCCGGAAAAGGGTGTGCGGTATAAGTGCACCCATTGGAACAATTTTATTAGTCTATTATTATTGAAGTTATTTTGGAGATTTAATAAACATGTTTTTCTAATTAAATATTATTATTATTTTGAGTTGATTTATTAAAGATTGAATTTATATATATGTAGATATGTTTAAATACATTAAATAATTGGATTAGATAATATTTAATTTGTTATTGGATTTTAAATAGATTATGGTGATATATACATATACATATATATAGAGTTATATATATTTAAAAAGATTGGAAAGAAAAAGATAAGATTTAGAAGAAAAAAAAAAGAGAAAAGGGTGGTCGGCCCCACCCGACCACCCCAACCTTTAAGCTGCTAGCAGCAGCAAATGCAAAGTGTGTGCCCCCTCTTTTTTGCAATAAGCAACAGCAACATTAGCAGCACCATATGGCCGAAACCCCCCCCCCCCCCCCATAGCATTTAAATTATATATACATATATATATATATATATATATATATATATATATATATATATATATATATATATATATATATATATATATATAGATGACTCTAAAGAAAACCCTAGTTTCTTCTCCATCTTCTTCCTCCTCTCTCCTCCATCCTCCTCCCTCTTCTCGACGTGCGAGCCAGCCTCGCCGGAGTGACAGAATCTCCGCCTCCCGGTCGTCACGACGACAACAACAACAGATTCCCACTTTAAGGTATCCTACTTCCCCTATCGAATTCTCTGTCAATTCTACTCCGTTTTTAGATCAGTAAATTTGGGTAGAAAGCCCACATGACCCTCTTCGAGATCCCCCGGGTGGATCTTGACATGGCCATCCACCTTGCTCAAAAAATCGAGACGAAGTTGGAGAAAAACCACTTTTCTGAATATTAAAAACTGTTTCAAAATACCAACTTGTCGGCCAATTTTCTTTCTGTACAATAGGATTTTGTAGAAACTAATTGAAGGAAGTCAAAGACAACATAACCGAGATTGTAACGCACCTTCTGGATTCACTTTTCATGTAGTATGTAAAAAGTTACATGTTGTTAAAGTTTTCTAAAAAAATTGTAAATTCTGTTTTCAAAAAGTGGAAAAACACCCGATACGGCGTGCGCCCCAACAAACCGAGCGACGTGGTCGCGCACTATACGCATCAAAAGGTGCGTATGGATGTTGTCGACGTGTGGGAACTGACGGAACCCGATTTCGTTGCATGTGCGCGACGAAATCAGTGCGTATTCGTCGAGATACCCCGTATCGACCCTTTGCAAATTAAATCACAACTTTGTGCACACTCGTCATATCGCGATGAAACTTGCGCCATTGGACTCAAAATATTTTTCTGGTCCTGTGAGCCAAATTTGGTCCAATTCTGAGACCGTTGATCGGGACGCTATTTTGGCGGGCCCACAATCCCACTCAACGGGCGATTTTGTGCACAGCCCACCGGAATCCAAAATTGGACATACCGTTGGGTTCGTCTCATCAAAACAAATTCGTAGACATGTAGTTTGACGACTTTATAGACCGTAGATATTGGCATGCATTTCGGTGCAAAGCGGGTCCAACGGCGGACATCGTTTTGACCCGAAATTACGATTTTGCCCCTGTTCTAGAATTTAACTTTTGGACAGGCATTTCCTAGGTATATCTTATATTCCAAACTCGTTCGTGATGTTTGTTACAGCATCCGGAGTCATCTGCAGGATTTGACTTTTCTTGCTTTACTTATTTGTTGGTTCGAGCTACTGGATTATTCTCTTTTGCACATAACCTCAGGCAAGATACCTTGCCATTATACTGTTTATATTCAGTTACATTTTATTACATATCACTATTCATTTATTTCCAGTTCTTATAGTTCTTGATTACTGTCTGCTCAGTGATATTAGATATACTTTGTTATTATCCTTTGATTGCATGTGGACTTAGAGTTCAGAGACCACCGTTTGTAGTGTATTGCATACCCCTTGACACATTTGTACCACGAGGATGTGTGAGATGAGTAGCATGTAGAGGTTCTTGTGTGTGTACTGATCCCCCATGCGCATGCGATAGGGCTAATTGCTAATAGAGGCATGTTAGGAGACTTAGCAGTTAGTAGAGGTTTATGAGACATGGATGTGACTCTGTTAGGCATTGGGTGGGAAGAACAGTTCCTTGACATATGGGCCAAGTATGTATTTCCCTATTGCCGGTTATCTTCGCGGGAGATACGGTCCTGGATCCTGATACTGATTTACTGGTGGCCTCTGACATTCGATGAATGTTATGCTTTGAGGTCCCTGGTATCCTGATGGGTCATACCTGAGATTACTGCTACTGAGCCAGAGTGCCCATGCGTTGCAGGTTTGTTCTTAACTGCATAAACACTGTAGTACGGTTAGATTACCTTATTGTCGTCTTGTCACTTATTTCGGTTTGTGACATATTATATATTCAGTTTATTATGGCATGTTCTTTGTGTATCTTGTTCGTCCCTCTGAGGACCTGGTTATCTCTCCATGTGTGCGCTTTTATGATTTTGCAGGTGTTCTAGCCAAGGCCGTGATCTTCTCCATTCTTTCGAAGACAATTGCGCTTGGTTCGTCTCATTATTTTATCGATCACTTCTTGTACATTTTATTTGAGATAGTTGGTAGTGGACTTTGTCTCCGCCCAACGATTGTATACATGATAAATTTAAAGTTGCTTTTATATCATTTATTTATCTAGTGGATGAGATTTAGTTATTATGGTTCTACTGCATTTTACAGCTTATGTATACATACGAGTTTCAATATATTAGAGTATACTTCGTATGTATGCAGCTGGCATAGATACGTACCTAGTCCTAAGTATTTTGGGACATGAGCGTTACATGTTTTTGTGGTGGCCCATACAGGTCAAGTTTGTCACTTCGGTTACGTAATTGTACCGATGTGAGCATGCAACATAGGATTAGAATTATAGGAATCTCATCCATACAGCTTGACCTCTTCCCTTGGCTTCAAATTTCGAACTCTCGTTCGACTTCCTTGAATTGTATCTTGCTTGATTCCTTTCTACCGTTGATTCTTATTTTCGTGCTTAGTGTCAACTAGGAAGATGACTACACTAGTATATGCTCATAGGTCAAACACATGGCTAGAATGGTTATATTGGCAATTGGAATACATTCAAGACTCTAATTGAGTTAAAAATATTTTTTTGTGTGATTTAATGATTAGTAATTGGTAAAGTAGGATATTACCACAGAAAGTTTTTACCTTGAGATTTCTAAATAGTAAAAACCAGGGGATTTATAGGATTTCATACTTGGTTTAAGAAATTGATTGTCTTTTTGAGATTTAATATTTATGATTTATTGGGTTATAGTTATAATTCTTTGCACAAGTATAAAATTGATTTGTTTTTTTCGAGTTGTGATATTTATGAGTTTGGGTGATAGATATACATCTTTGAACAAATATAAAATTTATTTGATTTTTGAGTTTTAATGTTCATATTATAGTTATGCACCTTTGAACAGTTATAAATTTGGTTTGTAAATGATCTTAGCTTTTAAAAATGGTCGTAGGAATTATTTAAACGGAGTTGTACAACTTGCGATTTTCGTGTTTAGTAAAAATTGAATTTTAAGTGGAAGTAATGATGGTAAATTTTGGTTTACAATAATTGAAAACGATTTTTGGGAATTTCTCTTTATTTTAAATTGTGTCCTATGATTGAGGATTTACAAATCTATTTAGATTTTTGGTAAAAAAAAAAAAAGGGATTTTGACTGATAAGATTATTTGAAAATTTAGTTTAATATGGGATTGCTAAATATTAAAAATTTTGGAGAATTTCGAAGGATGTGACGGAAAGTTATTTTGATTGATTAAAGGAAGTTACCATTTTTAAGTTATGATCTTGTTGGAATAACTTAGCATGAATAGAAGTTAAAAATTGATGAGAGCATTGAGCTTAATTTTTGAGGTTGCTTTTAATATGCTAAGAGTTTTATTATGAGTTATTTGAAAATTTTATAGTGTTAAATTTTTGATTGATTATGGAATTTTTATGGATTCGTAATTTATGAACTCTTGAGTAAATAGTTGAATTTAAATGTTAATTTTGGAAAAGGTTAGTAGTAACGTGATAAAATTTTGCTTTAAGATTTTATGAGAGTGATTTAAATTTTTATGATGAATTTGAACGGCTTGGAGTGAATACAAATTTTGGTGGTTTATTTTTTGAAAGTTTACTTTTGAAATTTTTTGGAGGAAACTCGAGTTAAAATATTAATGGTAGGCCACAAAGGTAGCCCTAATGAGTTAGAAGTATTCCACACTAATTGTCATGTCACTTATGACCATGATAGTAGTATATACACAAGTGTTGTTAGTCATCTACCCAGCTATATGACTGTATTTCCACCTCGGCTTACTCGATCTTCCTTCAATTCTAGATCTTTTAATTGTGACCTTCTAACCCACTTGTAATTTGGATAATGATTTAATGGTTCCTTAACTGTATTCATCTAGAAGACTATATTCCTCCTGGAACCGTGTTCCTAAATTATTTACTGGATTTTTTAATTTTATTGCATGCTTTAACTTGATCTTCTTGAATTTTGTGCATTAATTATCACCTCATGAACTCCCACTTTCTATTTTAGATATTTTGGCACCCCTTACCACGATTTTGATATTTGGAGCACAACACTAGACTTTTTCTTCCAACAAATTTCATATGTAAGACCTAGACAAGTCCACCTTCATGTAGATATATCATGTCCCACTAAAACACGTCTCCTTGTCCTCTATTTTCTTGGTATGACTTCTGGTCGAAATGGCCAAACTATAATCTTTACCATGATACCGATATATTTTTTTCGACTACGGATAGGGATTCAATCTTGACTCAATTCCTTCGACCCGATATGTGTTTGTGTTCTACTAAATTCCTTAAATGCTTAAATTTGTACTTTATCTTGATTGCTTGACCCATTGTCCTATGATACTATTAGTTTAACTCTTATAAGTTGGGTAGAATACCTCGCCATCTAACAAACCTTTTACCTTGTGAACCACATTGGTAAGTTCATTTAGACTCTAAATTCAGAGGACCCTACCTTATCTAGTCTACGAAGCCATAAATGAAGAAAACTAGGACAGCTGTATAGGCCCACACTTCGGGCAAGACTCGATTTTAAAAGATCTTGGACTATTTAATTCCCTTCATCATTACCTCTATTACTCATATTTTGACAATCTCATGCTGCTAAATTAGCTTTAGTTTTTGCAAGCGTATTCTTTTCGAGCTTGATCATGACATATTTTATTGGGTGCACCCACTAACATATTGTCTAATCAGAACCGGTGCATGATGGTCTGATCAACCTATTGCACTTTGGTTCGCTTATCACATATTATTCTACGTGGATGGAGACATAGTAAACTTGCCTTAGAGTCTCATCCGCGACAGCCTTGACAATTCTTTTTTGAATTATATCCACCGCCTATGAACCCCGCAATTCGTACTCAATATATAACACCGTCTTTGAAACCTTTGTTGTTATTGTCTTTTACTTATTTTGGAAAGACAAGACACTGTACTTGCTAGATAGACTCAAAGTATTACCTTTAGTTGCCCTATCAGTTATATATACACGAAAGGTAGATAGCCACCAACCGACTCATGTGGCTATATCCTCGCCTCTAACTACTCCTCATTCCTCAACCCTAGAATTGTTATCGTGCCCTTCCAATTATTCTTGAACACTCAAGAGTGATTCTAATCATCACTTGATCAAACTCTCAACCCAGATGATTAATTATCCAGTTCTCCCTTTAGGAATCACATCTCCTAAATGTCTAATTTATTCTCTTTGGCCTACTCAATTCCTTACTGTTCTCTAAAAGTGGATATTCAAAATTTTGCTACTTTCATTAGAAACTCTTATTCAATTCCCTAACCATGATATATTTTTGTATATCGACTTCACAATTTTTTATTGCATGGTGGTGTTGAACGCCGTTTATCACCTCCTCCAAAAATTTAATTATATTTTGGTAGTGACGAACTCTTCCTATCCCCCCAACCCTATCTATCCTATTATTCCTAAATTTCGAGGACGAAATTCTTGTAAGTTGGGTAGGATGTAAAACCCCTATTTTTTTAAAATTATTTTTATTATTTTATTAGACTTAAAAATGAATTTATACAATTTATGGTTTTATTTATTTTTTACGATGACCTTAGCCATTGTTGAATTTTGGAACACAAGACTACCATGAATTTTGGCACGGAAGATGTAGCAGTGTGCCTTGACTAGTGTATCAGTCATGCCGGGGGAAGCCTAGCCATGGTGATGTCCAAACTAGAAAAACCAGACCAAATTGTGAATTTACTTATTTAAAGTATTTTAATTAAATATTATTTTATATATTGATTTTTAGACGGCCCGGTTTATCCAGTTCAGCCCGAATTGGGCCCGAACCGAATTTAAGCCCAGGTAGGCATGTGGTGGGACCAAAGTGGCCATGTAGACATATTTTATGTACTTCAAAATAATTTCTAAATTATTTTAGAATTTCATGTACAATTTTAAATCGTTTAATTATTTGTGCAATTATTGGTATTTTATTAATTAAATAATATTTTACAAAATAGTATATTTTGTGGACCCGAAAAAGGGTGTACGGTATAAGTGCACCCATTGGAACAATTTTATTAGTCTATTATTATTGAAGTTATTTTTGGAGATTTAATAAACATGTTTTTCTAATTAAATATTATTATTATTTTGAGTTGATTTATTAAAGATTGAATTTATATATATGTAGATATGTTTAAATACATTAAATAATTGGATTAGATAATATTTAATTTGTTATTGGATTTTAAATAGATTATGGTGATATATACATATACATATATATAGAGTTATATATATTTAAAAAGATTAGAAAGAAAAATATAAGATTTAGAAAAAAAGAAAAAAAAAAAAGAAAAGGGTGGTCGGCCCCACCCGACCACCCCAACCTTTAAGCTGCTAGCAGCAGCAAATACAAAGTGTGCGCCCCCCCTTTTTTTGCAATAAGCAACAGCAACATTAGCAGCACCATATGGCCGAACCCCCCCATAGCATTTAAATTATATATATATATATATATATATATATATATATATATATATATATATATATATATATATATATATATATATATATGACTCTAAAGAAAACCCTAGTTTCTTCTCCATCTTCTTCTTCCTCTCTCCTCCATCCTCCTCCCTCTTCTCGACGTGCGTGCCAGCCTCGCCGGAGCGACAGAATCTTCGCCTCCCGGTCGTCACGACGACAACAACAACAACAACAACAACAACAACAACAGATTCCCACTTTAAGGTATCCCACTTCCCCGATCGAATTCTCTGTCAATTCTACTCCGTTTTTAGATCCGTAAATTTGGGTAGAAAGCCCACATGACCCTCTTCGAGATCCCCTAGGTGGATCTTGACATGGCCATCCATCTTGCTCGAAAAATCGAGACGAAGTTGGAGAAAAACCACTTTTCTGAATATTAAAAACTGTTTCAAAACACCAACTTGTCGGCCAATTTTCTTTCTGTACAATAGGATTTTGTAGAAACTAATTGAAGGAAGTCAAAGACAACATAACCGAGATTGTAACGCACCTTCTGGATTCACTTTTCATGTAGTATGTAGAAAGTTACACGTTGTTAAAGTTTTCCAAAAAAAATTGTAAATTCTGTTTTCAAAAAGTGGAAAAACACCCGATACGGCGTGCGCCCCAACAAACCGGACGACGTGGTCGCGCACTATACGCATCGAAAGGTGCGTATGGATATTGTCGACGTGTGGGAACTGACCGAACCCGATTTTGTTGCATGTGCGCGACGAAATCAGTGCGTATCCGTCAAAATACCCCGTATCGACCCTTTGCAAATTAAATCACAACTTTGTGCACACTCGTCATATCGCGATGAAACTTGCGCCATTGGACTCGAAATATTTTTCTGGTCCTGTGAGCCAAATTTGGTCTAATTCTGAGACCGTTGATCCGGACGCTATTTTGGCGGGCCCACAATCCCACTCAACGGGCGATTTTGTGCACAGCCCACCGGAATCCAAAATTGGACATACCGTTGGATTCGTCTCATCAAAATGAATCCGTAGACATGTAGTTTGACGACTTTATAGACCGTAGGTATTGGCACGCATTTCGGTGCAAAGCGGGTCCAACGGCGGACATCGTTTTGACCTGAAATTACGATTTTGCCCCTGTTCCAGAATTTAACTTTTGGACAGACGTTTCCTAGTTATATCTTATATTCCAAACTCGTTCGTGATGTTTGTTATAGCATCCGGAGTCATCTGCGGGATTTGACTTTTCTTGCTTTGTTTATTTGCTGGTTCGAGCTACTGGATTATTCTCTTTTGCACATAACCTCAGGCAAGATACCTTGCCATTATACTGTTTATATTCAGTTGCATTTTATTACATATCACTATTCATTTATTTCTAGTTCTTATAGTTCTTGATTACTGTCTGCTCAGTGATATTAGATATACTTTGTTATTATCCTTTGATTGCATGTGGACTTAGAGTTAAGAGACCACCGTCTGTAGTGTATTGCATACCCCTTGACACATTTGTACCACGAGGATGTGTGAGATGAGTAGCATGTAGAGGTTCTTGTGTGTGGGCTGATCCCCCATGCGCATGCGATAGGGCTAATTGCTAATAGAGGCATGTTAGGAGACTTAGCAGTTAGTAGAGGTTTATGAGACATGGATGTGACTCTGTTAGGCATTGGGTGGAAAGAACAGTTCCTTGACGTATGGGCCAAGTATTCACTTCCCTATTGCCGGTTATCTCCGCGGGAGATACGGTCCTGGATCCTGATACTGATTTACTGCTGGCCTCTGACATTCGATGAATGTTATGCTTTGAGGTCCCTGGTATCCTGATGGGCCATACCTGAGATTACTGCTACTGAGCCAGAGTGCCCATATGTTGAAGGTTTGTTCTTAACTGCATAAACACTGTAGTACGGTTAGATTACCTTATTGTCGTCTTGTCACTTATTTCGGTTTGTGACATATTATATATTCAGTTTATTATGGCATGTTCTTTGTGTATCTTGTTACGTCCCTCTGAGGACCTGGTTATCTCTCCATGTGTGCGCTTCTGTGATTTTGCAGGTGTTCTAGCCAAGGCCGTGATCTTCTCCATTCTTTCGAAGACGATTGCGCTTGGTTCGTCTCATTATTTTATCGATCACTTCTTGTACATTTTATTTGAGATAGTTGGTAGTGGACTTTGTCTCCGCCCAACGATTGTATACATGACAAATTTAAAGTTGCTTTTATATCATTTATTTATCTAGTGGATGAGATTTAGTTATTATGGTTCTACTGCATTTTACAGCTTATGTATACATACGAGTTTCCATATATTGGAGTATACTTCATATGTATGCAGCTGGCATGGATACGTACCTAGTCCTAAGTATTTTGGGACTGGAACGCTACATTCACACATACACATCTATATATATATATATATATATATATATAGATAGATAGATACTCACACACACACATATCTACATATATATATACACACACATACATATCTATATATATATATATATATATATATATATATATATATATATATATATATATATATATATATATATATATATATATATAGACACACACACACACACACACACACACACACACATATATATATATATATATATATATATATATATATATATATATATATATAGACACACACTCACACATGAATATATACATCTACATATATATGGACACACACACACATGGATACACTCACATATAAATATAGATACATATACACATATACATATATTCATATACATTTATATATATAGACACACAAACACAAGTACACATGGACACAAACACTAATCCTAGTCCTCTTAGGAGTCTCCCATAGACCTCTAATCTCTACGTAAAGGGACACAACCATGGGTAATTCCTATGGGTTCCAAAACCAAGTAAAATTCATGGAAAATAGATTTAGAGAATAGGTAATTACCAATTAGGAGTGAATCCTAATGAAATTCTCTCTGATACGAAGATTCTTGAAGAATGGACACTTCCACCTTGCATTTTTCTTCCAAACTTTGGTAGCTCCCTCCCTTGATGATATAGAGAGGATCTACGGAAGAAATTTGGGGGAAAATGGAAGATTAAGAGATCAAATCTCAAATCTAGGCTTAGGTTTTGGTGGAAACTCAAAATTAGGAAAGAACTTGAGAGTGGAGATGAGTTGAATGAAGAGGGATAGTCCTCCCATGGTGGCCGGCCATGTAAGGGGGTTTGGGGGCATTTGGCTAATGTCCAAAATGCCCTCCAAGCCTTCTTTAGGCCAAAATTTGACTTAAGAATTTTTCGGGGTTGGAACGGCCAAGTTAAAATCTACAAATTGACCGATTAAGTCATGGAAGAAATTTCTAAAGGTACCAGACTAATTTGTGAGATTTTATGGGCCTTGTCTAACTTAAAATTGGGTCCCGATCAGAGTCTAAGCTACCCTAGGTCCCCGATACAAGTCGAAATGAGCTGAAATTCGAACCTGACTCTAAAAATCCCCAAATTATAATAAAATTAAATAAAAATTTCTAAAATTCCCAAAAATACAAAATGACTATTTTACCCCTATTTGTGAAAAGTGAGAGTGACAGTTGACGACTTCCATTATAGCCTTAGGGATCGGGACCACGCCGTCTGGGACTTCTGTGGGAGGAAAGTCACCAAACTGAAGAGAGATCATGTTAGAAGATACGACTTTGTCTTCAGCTTCGAGGTTGATCACTTGGCTATCAATGAGCTGTTGTATCTTCTTCTTCAGGATGATGCAGTCCTTGGTGGAATGATGCACGTACTGATGATAGAGACAGTACTTGGGATCGTTGAGTTGGTTCGCCTCTGCAGGACGTCGTGGTGGAGGCAATATCAGCTTATTAGCCTTCGTCAATGTGTGAAAGATGGTAATGACATTGTCTTCGTCGAAGGAGAAGGTCTCCTTAGGCTTGTCGGAGGTGCCCTAAGAATTGGAAGCTCCTTTGGAAGTATCGACCTTCAGGACTTCTTTCCCTTTACCCCTACGGACAGGGATAGTTTGAGGATGCTTGCCTTTGCTTCAGATTTGGGTGTTTTCAACCCCAGTAGTTCCAGATTAGGAACGTCATTTTCAGCAGCATCAGCGGCCCCAATAAAAGCGGACCATGTATCATACTTATGTATACCAAGACAAAACTTCATCGTAGGAAGGAAGTTATGTCGACAAGTATCCATAAGTTCTGAGTCTGGTATGCCGAAGGGCATCTTCAGTGCTAATCGCCTGAAGCGTTCGATGAAGGTGATGACAGACTCAGTCCTCCTTTGCTTGGTCTCGATGAGGGTGGACATGCTAACATGCATGCCACTTTCATAAAATATGTTGAGGAACAACCTCTCTGTCTTTAAATGAATTGATACAACCGTCAGGCAGACTGCAGAACCATTCAAAATCTACCCCCTGTAAGGTGCTAATAAACAGCTTTGACAAGAACGGATCGTACCTGGGTAAGTGTAAAGTATGCGTGTTAAAGTATGTCATGTGTTGACGAGGAGATGTCAACCCGTCAAATGAATTTAGCATCAGCGGCTTGTAGTTAGGAGGGCAAGTAGCATTCTCCCATTCAGGAGGATAAGGATGAGATATCCCCATCTTCTGAAGCTCGTCTTTGTGTGAGATGGTATCGAAATGCGCGACCAGGGAATCAATTGCATCTTCTTGATTAAGCAGGTGTTGGAAAACGGCTGCTGAACGGTTGTCAGGCGTCGTTGGCGAAGGACCACCCCCAGCATTTGCAAGATTTAGGAGAGGCGCAACGGAATGATAATCCTTTTGTAGTGAAAGAGGGTTGTTGCTATGAGCTAGACTAGCATGAGCCGAGATATTTTGTTGAGGTGGAGAAATAGCCCCAGCAGCTTGGACCGCCATAATACTGGTAACCATATCAGTGATCTTGGCGAATGCTGTTTTAAGACCCTCTAGCCGTTTGCTGGTCTGATCACTGGCTTCTTTAGGTCTTTTTCCGTCCTCCATGTATGTAGATAACATGCGAGGATGAACAGAAGAAACAGTACAACTGGTGCTGATACTGTCTGTCTCTGAGTGGACAACTCTCTCATCTTCAGGAAGAGGAGGTAGATGGTCACCATCAGACTCGGAGAGATCGTCGTCCTCTGGAAGGCTACCCCTAGTGTGAAGATCATCTGCTTCAGACTCTGAAGGAATACTACCCCCAGCTTGGGAGTCTTCGTCATCTATACGGGATTTTGCCTTGGACCGAGTACCCATATAGACTCCTTTAGACGTGACAGCCTGCTGGCTATCTGTTGGTAGACTTCATCTTCTTCTTCTCGCGGAACTAAGAGAGAAAGTTGGGTTCTTGGTCCACCGTCTTTGATTGGGGCTTCTGTAAGGGGGACCCCATGAAGCCATGTTGGATGAAACACACAGCGGTTTTTCATCGTCAGAGAAATGCAGCTGTCGAAACACGGACTGTCTATGAGGCACTCTTGTTGCTTTGGAGCAGCAATAGTTGATGATAATACTGGTGCATGGGTGTGCACTATAAATTGTTATGTCCTCCCTCGCTTTAAGCTTATGATTTATCATGTCGCGTAAGTCAGCGGAAGGTAGTTTTGCCTTACAACCCATGTTGCATATATCGCCAAGCTTTGCATGCGGGTTCGTAAGGAGAGTTGGCGCATCCAGACTTAGTTCACGTACAGGGGCAACCCCCACACCTAAGTTTTATGATGTCCTTGAAGACAGTCACGTGCTATACGCGTTGGAGCCTGTCTTTTTACTATGGGCGCATAGGCCTTGGCTTTGGGCGCATGCTTCTTGGCAGCGTGTCTGAGCCTCTTTGATGTGGGCGCATAGTATGGATCCAGTGAGCATGGGCGCATGATCCTGGATGCCCAATCTGTCGAAGACAAAAGCATTCTGATTGGAGTTATGCGCCCAAACACCCCCTTGGGTGCATAGCTTTGGACGTATGCTTGGTGGAGCAGCGCTGTTTTCTCCCAGCTTTGCCTCCTTCGTTTGTAAGCCTCGCTGGGTTTGCCCAGAGTGTCGAACACTCCGATTCTTGGCATCATAGTGCTTTCATTTGCCAAGTCTCGAGCGTCGAACACTCTGTTGTTGGTTGTGTAGGAAAGAAGTCACTGGGCTAGTAGAGCCCGGAACGGTGTGAGCCTTCTCCATTTGGGGAGCTTCTATGGCAGGGTCATGCGCCCATGTGACAGAGTCCTCCAGTTGCATATCTGCTATGACACTAGCAGGATATGCACAGTGAGCTTTCGGAAGCCAAGTCTTGCGAGACTTGTTTAGCTTTGCTGATTTTGAGGGAGTAGAGCCATCCCTTGAGAGCATCTCTTCGAACGTCTGCTGATCGAACTTTACGATCAGCATCTTCTGAGTGCTCTCCACTTTGTCGGTATCGGATTGCATCACCACCTTCTCGTCAGAGGAAAAGGTAGTCCCCAGCAGAGTCGCCATTTTTGTGGACACACACAAAAAGAAGAAAAAATACTATCTTTTCTTTATTGGCACAAGGCACCACAAATCGAGTACGCCTGAGAGATCCTGCGCTGAGGATCCCCGAATACAAAAAAGAATTCTGGGGAATGGGACGATGGAGATCGAATGGCAGTTGCTCCTTTACTCTGTTGACACTCCGATTACAAAAGTGGGAGAAAACCTAAAAAATTGCTAACTCTCGGCTCACTGGCAAGAAGTACAGCAATTTGGCTCTTGAAAATGCTCTCCATTCTGTGTTTTGAAGAGGGATGAGACCCCTTTTTATAGTCGTTCTTGAGCTGGAATGATGTTATGCGCCCACATAAGAAAACATACTGGTTTTCATGTGGGCGCATAGTCCTTCCTTAGGCGCATAGGGTGTAGGCGCATGCAGGCTGCGAGATCGTGGGTTGGTCGTGGTTTTGACGTGGCCACATGCTTCGGTGTACGACTGCTCGTGGAGACTGACGTGGTCGTGCGTTTCGGTGCACGTTTTGATCATGGCTTTGACCGAGTCATGCTTGGGCGCATAGCCCTATTTCAGGCTATGCCCCCTCCTTCATAGGGTGGCTTAGGCGCATATAGCTTCACAGGATGACTTGGGCGCATAGAGCTTCACAGGGTGACTTGGGCATATAGAGCTTCACGGGGTGACTTGGGCGCGTGCGAGTTCACTTGGGCGCATATGTCCTCGTTGGCTTGGGAGCATAAGGCTTGCTGAAATTTTCATGCTTCTACAGCAGTGACGATGGTACCCACGAGGTGGTAGCACGACAGCGCGTTGCACGATCGACGTTGCGGCTAGGCGAGCACGCGGACGAGGCTGCAGCGCGCCCGAAAAAGCATTGGTGAGCCGAACGGGCTAGGGGCCACGAGCACCCATGGGCTCATTCTGCTTGGCGATGGTGCGCCTCCTCTCGACTCAGCGTGGCACGGTTGCAGGGTTACTGGGTCACGTGTCACGACCCGCACCCTAGAGTAAGGGCACGAGAAGTGGGTACGTCCAGCCTACGTCGTAGTGTCGGTGGTAGAACGCTGTCCTAGGTCAATCATCTAACAATATAAGGTACCTGTACAGTTTATACTCTCCGAGTGGAGGTAACATCACAACATATAGTCTCAATCACATCTAAGGTAGAAGAATGAAAGACAGAAGATAGATAGTAACTCAAAGAGAACCATAGCATAGATGAAATAAGTCTAAGTGTCTAGGATACATAACATCCAGAATGTCAACTCATAATACAATAAGTCTAAGAGTCTATACATCTCCACATCTCAAAATACAACTCAGAATGTGAGACAAAATGTAAATATAGAAAAGATTGCCTAGACTAAACTGGTCTAGACTACTGGAACAACATCCTCAGCTGCAGGTGGATCCTGTTGAGGGTCCTCAATACAAGTGTCATCTAGTCCTGCTCCATAATAAGTAGTCACCCATGTCTCGTCCTCATCCTCTGTAATATTTTCAACAGGTCCAATCAGGACAGGAACGAGCACAATACATCTCACACAGTTCATATCAGGTTAGGAAATACGATACAGGCAATAGAGTAAGATACATGAACTGCTGAAAGGAAATATACGCTGTAAAAGAGATAGCTGTAATGAAATATCTACTGTATATAGAGAACTGTAGTGACTAGTGATGTAGAGCACAAGATAGGCATGTGAATGGCTAGAATTTATACATGATTACACTACTGAGTTTGCACATGATTACACTACTTTGGAATTATTCACATGTCCACTTCTACTCCCCCGTTTCCCCAATCAATACACAAAGATCTATACAAGTTACGTTATTATACATGATATCACATGGGGCCCATGAAAGGGTGCACATGATAGTATACATGAGGGCTCAGTAAACATGAGAGTACATGATCACATGAGTGCACATGAATGATGGAAGCATAGGAGTACATGATGATAGTGGAACACACATAACATGAAGTACCCGATGCTCCCGAGGGGGATAACATCTCATGTAAAGATCCATATAGTACCAATCCGTGTTACCAACGTGACAGCAACAAGTAAAGTAATCTAGAGCGAGAAGTAAAGCCTGAACAAGTATGAAACGGTCAGAGAATGTACTCGCCTGATAACTGAATGTCTGAAGAGGATATATTGTCTGAGGAGAGGTGTATGGCTCCTAATCAGAGCAATACAAGTCACAATGTATCCACAATGGTAAAAAATAAAGTATACAATGCATACTACATAATTCTAGGTCAATTTGGTCAAAAGTCAACTCTTGGTCAACTCAATAGTCAAACTGGGTCACAGGAAGTCATACTAGGTCATAGGGGATCAAACTGAGTCAAATAAAGTCAAACAAGGTCAAACAAGTCAAGATTAGTTAAATCTAGGTTAAAGTCAACTCCTGGTCAACACTCTAATCAAACTAGTCAAATACTAGTCAACATGATCAATCTGGGTCAAGTCTAAGTCAAACTTAGACCAACTAAGGTATTGGTCAAACAAAGACTAGTCAGTTAGGTAATTAGGTCAACCAAGACTAGTCAATAAAGTAATTGGGTCAAACATGGTCAGACTAGTTGAACTAGTCATTATTAGGTCAATTAGGTCATGGTTTGACCAATAGTTGACTTTAGTCAACCATGGTCAACAATGGTCAACTAGTAGTGTTTTTAGGTCATTAGGTCATTTAGGGTTAGCCTCAAGCCATAGGCTAGTCACCTTGGCCATAGGCTAATGACTTAGGCCTATAAGCTATGTCATAGGTTTCTATATATCCTATACTTATTAGTCATATATAGATATATATATATATATCTATATATATAGATATACCCATCTATCTAATACCTATATGCCAATATAGGAACACTCTATATATATAATACCAAACCCATATATATATACATTCTCATATATATGTATATATATATACCCATATATATATAATGACACTAATACAATATATATATATATATATATATATATATATATATATATATATATATATATATATATATGATACCCAATATATATAACCCCTATATATATCCTTAACTATATACACCAATATATATAACTATATATAATATAACATATATATACATAAACCTATATATATATAGAGGAAATTAGAGAGAGGGATGGAAATGAGATAGAGAGAAAGAGAGATGGACATAGAGTGAGGGATGTTTCAGATTTCCTGAAACTGGAAATCCCAGCCCCCAACCCATACACACAATTATACACACACACTTAATATATACGTATATATTTATATATATAAAACCTATTTATATATTACATATATATATAGAGAGAGGGATGTGAGAGAGGGATATAGAGTGAGAAAGAGGGGGACAGTGAAGGCTGGACAGGGGGGAGGAGTGTGGTTCCAGAAATCTGGAACCAATCCAGACCCAAACACACACACACAGAGTACATACATACATATATATGTACGCATGTACACAACTACACATACACACTACCATTTAGCCCCAAATTTCACCCACACTCACACATACATATATACTACGTATATATGTACTAAAATACACTCACACAATGTATTAATCTCAAACAAAATCGATTTAAAATTCGACTTTGCAAAACTGGAAAAATCCCTAAAATCTGGAAATAATGGGCTGTGTAGGTAAACAAGGGTAACTCGATTTTCGTGCACTAAACCGAGCTATGGCTCGCAACTATGGGTTGGTAACTGACACCCCATAGATATACTAGTGTCCTAGGTTCCTGACACGATACCACGACACAGTTTTACGTGTCCAAACACGCAAAACAAATACTCGGGTAAGCTCTAATACGCGCACACAATAACAGTGTCGTGCACGCGTTCCAAGAGCTCGTGGACACACCACGAGACACGACACATCTCGTGGTCGTACATACGTGTAGCCCACACGTATGGCTACACGTTCCACACCCTGACACGTATCCACGACACGCGTGGACACAGAACGAACCCCGTATCAGTCGTGAAAATACGACTGATACACGCGAGTTCAGACCGCGTCGTGCACGCGGTTGCACGCGTCGTGCTCGCGACACAGGACACGACGCACCACGTGCTCGTGTCCACGTGTACGCCACGAATAGGGCTTCATGCCCGTGTCACTACGAGACACTCTAGTGTCGTGTCCACGCGACACGACACGCTCAAAGTCGTGCCCGCGCGCGTGTGTGCTGACAGCGCGTGTCCAGTGCGAGTGAGTTTTCTCACTCGACACGACACGATGCGACACGAGACTTTAGGGGCATGTTCGCAGACATTGCCCCCTTGTCTGTGTCAAATCTTACGTGTCCTAGTGGCCTGTGTAGTGCGCACGAGGTGTCGGGTAGCAGGGCATGCACGATGGGCTCGTGCGGTCGGTTCGTGTCCAATTTGGACACGGACACAGCACTAAAAATGTGCTCAGTCCACGTGTTCTGTGATCAGCAAGTCTAGGGCTACAAGTTTGTGTAATTTATTTTACAAAAACACAAAAACAAGTCCATTGTGGTATTTCACCAAACAAGGGTTTCTAGCTTAGGATATGTGTCCGATACGGACACCAAAACACTTCTAATTTCCACCAAACCTTACCCACAGTTATGGTAGTCCTACATGAATGCATTTATGAAGAAAAAACAGGGTTTAACTAAGTTTGAGGGAAATTACCTATTGGTGCAATTCCAAGGAAAATCAAAGAAAAGGGGGTGTGTGCTCTTCCACTCGATGATGTCCAATGCTTCCAAATCCTTGATTGCTAGTTCCTCTTAGCACCCTAGATGTTATAGGATCCCAATGCAAGAGACTAGAGTGAATTTGGATCAAGAATGATCAAGTTGTGAAGGTTTGAAGAAAAAGGGATTTTCTAAGAATTAAATTCATGTAAATTATTCATGAATTAATTCAATGGGGTTTTATAGAATTGTGGGCTGCCAAGGGGGGGGGTCCTTGGCTGCCATGGGGGGTAGGGGAGGTGTCCTTGGCTTTCTTCTAGGCTAAGGCAAGACTTGTGTAAAGGGGTTGGATATTTTGAGTGGTTTAAGGAAAATATCTTAAAAAGTTAATATCTAGATATTTAACCACTTTATCCCATGACCAAATCTTCATCCTAATGCTTCTAGGTTAGTGGCTAACCTCTAGTTTAGCGTAGGATAGGTTAGGGACTAATCATGGGACTTTAACCATGATTAAATAATATTAAAATCACATAATCACAAATAAAGTCTAGTAAATTACCAAAATACCCTTTAGGCTAAAAATCACTAATTTGGTGTTCTAAGCCTATGGCTAAGCTCTCATGGTCATGGCAACTTCTAGGTTAGAGAAAACTAGGGTTTACACTAAGTTATACTAACCAAAATCACAAAGTCATAAGTCATGACTTAGTATGACTTTAGAAATGGTTTAACTTAACTAAAATCACCAGAAAATCATACCATGACTAAAATACCACTAATAAATAATAAAAATAATAAATTTTCAAAAATTCCTAATTTCAGAAAATAGGGTGTTACATCACGCGAAACGGAACCCGACGGAGTTTGATTGGTTTCGGAGAAGGGGAGAGGTTGTTGAAGATACCGAGAAGATGAAGTTGGCGGCTGCTCTTCTCTATTTTTTTTGGGATGAAACAGTAAGAATGAATATATGTTGTTTCTTAGGGTTCAAGTAGAGGAAAGAAATGGGCCCTTAGGCTAGAGGGTTTAGAGAAGAAGTATGGATGGGTTGTCTGAGCTGGCTTGGGCTTGGGCTGGAATTCTCCTTCCTTTTCTTTTTTTTCTTTTTATTTGTATACATATATTTATCTATATATAGTCGTATACATGTAAACCTATATATGAATATACCTATAATCACTCAATAACCAAAATATTAATAATATATACTGTTTCCAAAAATAGGTCTTCCTCATAAAATTTATATACATAAAATAATATCGATTTCATAGGTAATCAAGATACCCAATAATATTTAATAACTATAATAACAATAATGATAACATAAAAGGGGAAGTCAACAATAGTTGTACATCCAAAATCTGTATAGCCTAGAACCCCAAAAATACACAAATATTTCTAAGTACACTATCTATCATGTATTTGAATAAATATTCATATTTATATTCTATTTATAACAAATACCTTAGACAAATTTATTTATTCTATGGGATAAAATACAGCACACGCACACATAAGTATATCAACACGGACGTCTTTGGTCACACTACATCTCTGCATAGGCTTGTGCTTGGTTTGGGTCCAGTCCGGACTAGTTGGGTGCAACCGGATCTTCTACAAGTCAATAAATCTTAATAATAAATAATTAAAACTATTTATAATGGTCATGTCACAACTTAGCCTAGTTTTCCTAGTTGGGACTCTCCCATGGCTTGGCCTTCCCTAACATGGCTAGAACACTAGTCAAGACACGCTACTGCACTATCCGTGCCATGCTTTCCAAATCGTCTTGTACTCCAAATCTCAACTATGACTAAAGTCATCTACCGTAATAATAATTAAATAATTATTTATAAAAACAAATATAAAAATCACCATTTAATTCAAATAAATAATAAAAAAATATTTTAAAAATTTTCGGGAAGAGAAGTTACAAATCTACCCACCTTAAAATAATTTCGTCCTCGAAATTCTAATTCATAACTATCCCTTAAAATTCAAAGTCTACTATTACCTTAATCTCCTCAAATTTAATTTCTTAAAAATATTTTATAACCTTCTTTAGTCATTTTATAACTCCGAATACTTGAGGACTTGTAGCTCCCCTTCCCGAAAAATTTTGAAATATTTTTTATTATTTATTTGATTTAAATGGTAATTTTTAGATTTTATAAATGATTATTTAGTTAATTATTACGGTAGATGATTTTAGCCATGGTTGAGTTTTGAAGTACAAGACGACTAGGAATCATGGCACGGATAGTGCAGTAGCGTGCTTTGACTAGTGTTTAGCCATGGTAGGGGAATGCCGAGCCATAGATGTGTTCTAACTAAGAAAACCAGGCCAAGTTGTGACTTAACCTTTAAAGACGTTTTAATTATTTATTATTTAGATTATTGACTTTTAGAAGACCCGGTTGTACAAAACTAACCTGAACCCAACCCAAACCCATGTAGGTACGTAGGGAGACCAAAGGCATCCATGTTGACGTATGTTGTATCACTATTCTAATTTAGTGACCTTGTAGTCGATTTCACAAAAGGTAGTTGTAAATATATATTATAAGTTCTTAATATTAAATAATATTTTATTAATATTATAGTAAATAATTTTCTTAATAAATATGTTGGATTTTGGGATTTATCTAGATTATATATACATGTGTATATATATAGAAGTATATGCATAGTATATGAAGATAGGCTTTTATACGTTTATATAAAACAATATTATTTTATTTTATTTATATAAAATATTGTGTATATACATTAAGAATTCTATATTGCAATATTAAATATATTTAGAATAGTTTATTGCTTAAAGTTGTATTCATAGTGTATATATATCATTTATATATATGTATATACATATGTAAATATATATGTAGATATATGTGGGTGTATAGCCATGTATATAGATACATGTATATAATAGGTAATAAAAGAAAAAAGAAAAGAAGAATAAAAAGAAAACAAATAAAGCCCCCCTAGGCCAAGCCCAGCCCGACACCCCTTCCCTCCGCTCGACTTAACCCAGAAGTCAGGAGACTCAGGACCGCATATATATTATATAAAAGAGAGAGAGCGAGGAACCTCTCGAAAACCCTAACCCCTAAACTTCTACCACAGGAGACCGTGCCCCACCTCCGTCGACACGCGCGCGCCGCCCACGGCCGCCGCACAAGCCGTCGGAGCCACCATGTGACGGCAGACCCGCAGCCAAGCCGCGGTTCGCAACAACGACAGCACAGCAAAGTGCTGTCTTCGCGACGAGATTCCCGCTGCCTCGGTTGATCAAATCCTGATCCGTCATCGCAGGTTCACACTCTATATAACCCTCTTCCAATTCCATAAATTAGTTTACGAAGATGCATAATATATCTGTCGAGAAATCGAACCAAAGATCGATAAAAAACTGCCAAAACAGAACGTATATTCAGTCCCAAAACCTCGATTTGGAAGGCCGATTTCTGTCGGATCCTTGAACAATTTCGAAAACCATTTGAATAGAATTGAAGAAAATATAACCGAGATGTAATCCCTATTATTAGTTTTATTTATAGCTTTGTATCCATTAAATAAAATCGATTGGAAATTGAGGAAAAACTTGTTCTGAAAATCATAAAACTTCCCGATACGGGGTCCGTCCCGACAATCTGAACGACGTGGTCGCGAACCGAAAGCATCGAAAGGTGCGTATCGACTTCGCAGACGTGTAGGCTTTGGCGGAATTCAAATTGGTTGTGTGTGCGCGACGAATTTGATGCGTATCCGTCAAAATTTACCGTATCGGCCTTTGTACAAAATTTTCCAATTACTTTGTGCACGTTCGTCAGATCGAGACAAAACTTACGCCAACAGGACCGTATCACTTTTCTGGTCCTGTATGCCAAGTTTGGTCTAATTCTGAGACAGTTGATCGGATCGCCGTTTCGCGGGCCCTACGGTCCGATTCAACGGGCGATTTTTTGCATGGCCTGTCGGAATCCAACTTTGGACATACGGTTGGATTTGTATTATCAAAACAAATCCGTAGATATGTAGTTTGATGACTTTAGAGACCATTGACTCTGGCATGCTTTTCGGTGTAAAGCGGGTCCAACGACGGATACCGTTTTGGCCCGAAATAACCGTTTTGCCCCTGTGTCCAGAATTAGACTTAAGGACAGGCAATCCTTGCTAATTTGACTATTCTGAGAATGTTGACAATGTCTTTTTCAGCTTTCGAAGACAGTTGTGAGATTTGGACTTTATGGCTTACTAGTTGACGCTATATTGTTGGTTCTTCGTGCTACCACCAGGCAAGATACCTTGCCTCCCTCTACAGTTTATTTTCATGCTTATAGTTTTTCCTATTTTTATATGTTATCATCTTATTCTCTAGTTGATGTGAGTTTATCTATATGTTTCCTGCGTTCCATGTTTTACTAGATTATCGTCTTGCTGGTATATCAGCCTCATGATTAGATAGTGTAGTTACACCAGGCTTGTTCACTTTATAGTTCATGCTAGAGTTGTCCTTACCCGTGTCTTGACATGAGTTGTACCTTGTCTTACCTGTGCCTCGACTGAGTCATGTCTTGGAACAAGTATGTGTAACTGAACTGCTATTCCTGATTTGTCTTCTTAAACCGTGAGTCCACACTCGGGACGAGGGTATTTGTCTTGATTGATTGCACCTGCGAGTCCACATTCGGGACGAGGGTGATAGTCTTGAATAGGGGTGCAACTCGGGCGGGTTGGGTCGGGCTTGAGGTCAACCCGAGCCCAACCCGATGAATCATAAGCCGAGTTCGAGCCCAAGCCCGGCCCGACCTCGGGTACAATATATGAAGCCCAAGACCATGTCCGGAGGATCGGGTTGAACTCGGGTTGGGTCGGGTCCATCGGGTTTATCGGGCTCTAATATAATATTTGAAATAATTTTAAATAAAATTAATATTAAACACATAATCAAATAGCAATCAAGTCTTGATCATTACAAAATACAAACTGAAATAAGGTTTATGATAAGGAGTTGAAGAGTTTGGGTGGACAAATTTATGATTTAAACTTTTTATTTAAGAAGTATGAAACAATATAAATATAAGTCGGATTTCGGGTTCTTCGGGTAACCCGATACATGAACTCGAGCCCAACCCGATTGTTGATCGGGTCCAAATATTTTAACCCAAATCCGAGCCCGAATCCGAGTATCTTCAACCCTAACCCAACCCATTAACGGGTTTATCCGATCGGGCTCGGGTTTAGCCCGCCCAAGTTGCACCCCTAGTCTTGAACTAACATGCGAGTCCACGCTCGGGGCGAGGGTTAGTGATTCGTTTGCACCTGCGAGTCCACACTCGGGACGAGGGTGCCTTGTCTTGAACTAACCTGCGAGTCCACACTCGGGGCGAGGGTTAGTGATTAGTTCAAACCTGCGAGTCCACTCGGGGCGAGGGTTTGATATTCCATTGATCTCTTGTTTACTTGTTCTTCCAGCAGTTCATGTATGCATAGTTGATCCCGTATCCGTGTTCATAGATACCTGTCAGTAGCCACATGTCAGTCTCATGTCTAGTTTCCTGTTTATATTCTTATGCATGATTAAACTGCTAGATAGGCATGTTTTTATGTATCTTGCTATGTCCCATGAAAATATGATGATCTCTTCAGGTTAGTTATTACGTGGAGTAGTTAGCAGTTCTGGATGGTGGATGATTATGACACTAGTGGGTTTTAGATGATTACGATATTGATTGTGAGATTCAGGTATTGGTACCATGTTTATTATCCAGCTCATCCAGCTCGTGCTTTCCTTTTATTATTATGAGATATCCTATTTATTGATTCAGTTTGTAGACTCTTGTTATATTCTTTGGAGTCTTATCGGACATTATGCTAGTGGACTGCAGACCACGACCCATAGTTGTTCATTTATGCTTATATTACTCTTGTGGATTTGAGATATAGATTGCATTGCCATGATTTGGCAGTATACCATAGCCTTGACAGCGTTTACGTATTCGAGTCGGGCTGGAGTCCGCTCGATATGTAGCTGGCTTGTTCACGAGCTCGCGTCTGAAAGCGGGTGCGGGTCGTGACAGGACTTCTACCCACCTTTGGTCACTCTACTCCTCAAACACGGTCACTAAAATCTTATAATCTTCTAACTAGTTGCTAACAATTCTACCAACAGCTATCTAGGGCGTATGGCATCTATAATCCCTCATATCTATAAACAACCAAATATTCAATAGTCAAGCAATATTATACTATAACTTAAGAACTTCTGATAAATCCTAGACAACACGATCGTTCATCACCTCAAAATAAAAAGGGACGAGAATCAATGGTATGGAAAGCAAGGAAGTATAATCGAGAGCAAATATGGAGTTTTCAAGGACGTAGAGAATTTCTAGGAGAATTTCAAGACAGTGTGGATTAAGATTTCTAAGGTTAGTCATAGTCGCAGGCTCGTATCAGTACAGTTACGTAACCGATACGATATGCTCTGACCTGCATGGGCCACCAAAGTACTAACTTGATATCCTGAAAAAAATTTGGACCAAATTGCCCCTTTTCTTCTCACCCCCAACCCCTCCTGTCTCCGGCTGTGGGTGACAGTGACGGCGGGCGCAACTCGGGGGAGCGACGAGCGGGCGCGTTGGACAGCGTGCGAGCGGGGCAGGTGGCGGGTAGGGAGGTGGTCGCCGAAGGGGGGGGGCTGCCGGGGGAGAGGAGGGGGTGGGGAAAGTAGCAGCAGGGGGGAGGGGGGCCGGGGGGGGGGGGGGGGGGGGCGGTGGGCGGCGGGATAGCCGCCGGGGGGGAGGGGAAGGGGAGGGGGATGGAAAAGTAGCAACCGGTGGGGGGGGGGTGGGGGGGGGGGGGGGGGATGGGGGAAAGGGTAGTTTAGGAATAAAAAAATATTTGGGTATCAAGTTAGAAATATGAGTTGAGATATGGTATTAAGTTAGTACCTATAAAAGTTGAGGGTATCAAGTTGAAAAACTGTGATAGTTGAGGGTATCAAGTTGTAATTTAGCCATTTTCAAATTGTACAAATCTTGTATTAGTCATTTAATTATCTTGACATTAGTCTTTAATTTTTTACTTTCTAATTTTTTGGAAAAAAAATACTTGTAATGTTGTACATTAACTTTTACTTTCTAATTTCTATTTTTTAAAAACCTAAATGGTAGAAAGTAAAATAATTTTTTTTTTCCAAAAATCGGGCTGGTCTGGTCCAAAGCTGAACCGGCCCGGTTCATCCCGGCTCGCCCAAAATCGGGCTATGGGTCCGGACTAGGCTCGATTTTTCTTCCTCCGGATCGATTCGGCCTGGCCCGCTACTCTATCCGGGCTGAGCTCGGCCCAGTCCAGGTCCGGTCAAAACCAGCCAACACTGGATCCGGACCGACCTAGTCCGCCCCCAGGTAAACCCTCCCCCCCCCCCCCCCCCCCCCTCCCCCCCCCCCCCCCCCCTAAACCCCACAAAAAACAAAAAAACAAAACCACCTTCCCACAAAAAAAAAAAAAAAAAAAAAAAAATAAAGGAAAAACTTTCTCTCGTGTATAACTGTTTATACCCCAGAGAAAAAAAAAACACGGAGTCGATGCGTTCCGCTCTCCACGATGCGAAAAAGTATATAAATAGAAGACGGGCAAAGAGGAAAAAAGGGAACCGATCCCTCCATCATTATTTAGACGAAGAAGAGGAGGGGAGAGGAGGAAAAAGGGGAACCGATCCCTCCATCATTATTTAGACGAAGAAGAGGAGGGGAGAGGAACACAATCAATTGTGCGGCAATGGCTTCTTCCTCTCCTCCCCATCTACACCTCTTCCTTCCCGTCGTCATCCTCTTCTTGCTCTTGGTCGCCGTCGATGGCGCGGACGTATCCCACGTCGACGCGTCCACGCCGAGCTCTCCCAACTGCAACAACCCATTCAAGCTGGTAAAACCTAAAATTCTGATACAACTTTTTCCCCCCTTGATATCACATTTATGGTTCCTTTTCTTTGAGTATAAATTTGACGATGTTAGTTTTGGCACATTTTCACAAAGAATGATCGTGCATTGAAGATATATTGTTTGTTTGTTTGTTTGTTCATGATGTTAACATACCATCACCACCACCACCCTAGTATGCCTAGTATCAAATTAGTTGATTTCTTGTGATAATATATACAGATATGGTTGTATCTAAGTTATTACTATGCTGATTTCTTGTGATAATATATACGGGTAAATTGCAAAAAACCCCTCGTTAGATCTACGCCTTTTGCGTAGATAGACCTATTAGAAAAATTTAGCAGTTTGCCCCTCCTTAGATTCCCCGCGCGAGCAAAAAGCCTCATACCGTCTGGTGACCGTTAGAAATGGCCGTTAAGTCCATTTTTAAAAAAAATAGAAAATACCTAAACTACCCCCCCTCCCCACCAGCCCCCCCTTCCTTTCCTAACCTCCCCTACTGTCGGCCAGCCCCCCCTCCTCCTTCCGGCCACCCCCCCTCATCCCCGCACCCCCTCCTCCTCCCCGCCGGCCAGCCCCCCCTCCTCCCCGTCGGCCTCCTCCTCACCGCCCCCTCCTCCTCACCACAGGCCAACCCCCCTCCTCACCGCCCCCTCCCTCCTCCTCCCCGCCAGCCTCCTCCTCCTCTCCAGGCCAGCCCTCCTCCTCCCCGCCCCCTCTTCCTCCCCGCCGGCGAGCCCCCCTCCTCCTCCTCCCCGCTTCTCCTCCCTGCACCACCGGAGAGAGAGAGAGAGGGGGGGGGGGAGAGTGAGAGAGGGGTAAAATGGTCATTACATACCCCACTTAACACCAGTTAACGAAAATGGAACAAAATGAGCATATTTCATACTTTTAGGAATGTTAAGAGCATGGGATCTTTTAGTGCAAAAAGCAAAAATTTAACGAGAATTTTTTTGCACTTTACTCTAATATATACAGATATGATTGTATCTAAGTTACGACTACTATATGGACAATTTCTCATCACTACCGTTGGCTTATATTAAGATCGATTAACATTATGTCCCTACCTAGGAATAAGATTACCAGGTATTTTTCAGGATGAAGTTCCATGGTGTATATTGTTTGCCGATGATTTTGTTCTAGTTGATGAGAATAAACAAGACTATCGAAGGGTTAGATTGTAATGTAGAATTGTTGGAGAAACTTTGGAATTTAAACATTTTGATAGACTATATGAAATTTAACTTCAAGCAAAGGTCAAAAAGAAATGAGGGTACACATTGATGGATACAAGATATCTAGCTAGGGACGATTTTTTCTGGTATGTTGAATCGACCGGTCATCGTGATACAAAGATCGAGAAGAGAAGGATATTGTTCATAGAGTTCATGCACGATCTTGAAATGGAAGAGTGCTTTGTTAACGTGACATATCATTGAAGTTAAAAGAAAAATAAATAGGACAACTATAAGATTAACCATGTTTGATGGAACACAATGTTAATAAAAAAAAAAGTCCAGAAAATAAGCGTAGCAGAAATGAGAATGCTATGATGGGATTGGTTCCCACCATGTTCCATTAATGGTATTTAACTCACAAACAAAACCAAAATGATCTACGGGCTAGTCGAAGATTGCCTTAGCTAGAATCCACTGGTTTTGTTAATAAAAGTGGTGTATCTTGAGCTTTCTTCCATCTTTAGTGCACACGCTTGTGCACTAAAGTTGCAAATTGTACAATGGCGTTGCAAAAAATATCAAGCTTAAAATGGGTAAGCTTCTCCAAATTGAAGTCTTATTTCTAATAGTGACTCGTCCCCTTGCAAATGTCTCTGTCGGTGATCCGCCCCTCCAAGTGAATACTTCTGGTCCCCGTTAGTCATGTCTTGGCTTCACTATAGTGACTTGGCCCTAGCCGAGCGACAACTTGTGTTCCTGTTAGTGGCTCATTCCCTCACAATTGTGCACCCAACTTCCTGATGGAGACTTGTCCCCTCGTAATTGAGCACTAGTGACTCATCCCCTTGTAATTGAGCAACTGTTTTTTCAATAGTGACTGATCTCCTACTTGAATGTCAACTTTGTGTTTCCGTTAGTGGTATGTCCTCTTGCAAATGAACACTAGAGTTCCCAATAGTGACTTGGACCCTTATAGAATGACAACTTAGGCTCCTATTGGTGACTCGTCCACTAGTATTTGAGCACCGAGGCTCCCAGTAGTGACTCGTCCCCTTGAAATTGAGCACCTGTTTGGCCCCGCCAAATGACAACTAGGGCTCCTGTTAGTGACTCTCTCCTCGCAATTGAGCACCCGGCTTCCCGATAGTGACTTGGCCCTCACGGTTTGACAAGTTGGGTTCCTGTAAGTGACTCATCCACTCGCAATTGAGCACCTGGCTTTCTGATGATGACTCAGCCGGTTGGCCCCCTTTACAAGTTAGGAACACCTCAAATTCCTATGCTGATCATTTTCCAATGTCACTTTTGCAATCTCAATGTACTTTTGGATCCCAAATCAAAACTCAAAATTTAAATAAGAAGAAAGCAGAGCAAAGCATGAGCTTTACACCATGCTGAATTTAAAGTCTGCAATCTGCACTGGGAGATAACATCAAGAGCTGACGCATCTCAACTGTCACCATTAAAACAAGTTTGGCTTGGTCTGCCATTGCTGAAGACGACTTTTCGAAGGTTCTGAAAGTTCTTAGGTAGAATAACGAATTTGTGTCGACAACAGATACGGCCACCTTGTGAAGCCCTGACATTTTCCTCCATGATATCCATATGCTGGTTGAATCCAAGCGCCACACATGCCACATTAAAACATACTTTACATGCCATTGTGGCCACCATGAGTGACATTTAGAACACTGCTGTGAATTTGGCTTTACATGGAAGTTGTAGTCATGGATTCAGAATGAACCACAATATCCTCCATGTTATTAATCTAAATATTACGTCTACTTAACAGTACCTGCTATTGCCAGTCCTCTGGAATGAAAAGTAACACTTTATAACCTAGTGAAGTAGTTATCTTTGTCAATCTTAATTCTAATGTCAGTCCTCAATTTTTCTGTGTACATGTTCTGTCTTTAGTAGATAGACCCTGATGCCACCAAGCTGGGTTTTTTTTTTCAGGTAAAGGTAACGAGTTGGGTCGATGGCGCTGAAAGTGCAAAATTGGTTGGAATAACTGCCAGATTTGGTGCCCCATTGCCGAGCCATGCTTCTGAAGCCCTCAGAAAGCATGCTGTTCTTGCTAATCCATTGAATTGTTGTGATAGTGCACCTTCACAGGTCAATCTACTTCCATACTTTTCATTGATTTCTCCCATTTTATGCTGTGCTCAGAACTTAGTATTTTTGTGTCTTAACAATCTTCAAATACAAGAAACTATATTTAATGCTGCCTAAAGGAATTAGCTCTCTTAAGCTGTCCATTTGTTCTAATTGTTCTTGTTTGATTATTTCGTTCTTTATGTATAAGCTTCCTATGCACTGATTTGATCTTCATTTGATTCTGCCTACATCCCATGGATTTATAGTTTCTTTCTTTTTGAAAAATATCACGGTCATGATTAGGCCATTTGTTCTGTACTTAAATAGCTCACGTGGAACAAATTCATGGTAAGCTAAATTTAACTCAGTGTGAATACTAGTGTTTTTGCAATATTAGGTATGCATTTGTACTGCGGTAACCTAATGTGTTTTTGCAATATTAGGTATGCATTGTTCAATGCTGAATCAGCTGACTTCCGGAGTGCGAGTGTAGTGTTTTGCAAGGATTTCGGAGGATCCCATCGGTTCTGAGATCCACACGTAGGTTAACACTGCGGTGTAGGGTTACTGACTATTGCAGAAACAAGCTTTAATCGAAGCATATGGTAATTGATGAAGCCAAGTGTTTCTGAGCACATACCAAGGGAAGTGATGAGGTCATCCCTTGAGGCATGATTAACATTAGAAATGTACCAAAATTTAGAGGCAAGTAAATAGAAGTTAGAGAAAATTACAGAAATAGTTGAGGCAGATATGAAGTTTTAAGTGATATTGCCACTGAACTGGAGTTGAACAATGGGGATTGCTAGATTAATAATGTTGGGAGTGTATTAAGAAGGAAGTAAATATACAACGATGGTAGATCAACTCTTAGAAGCCAGAAGCGGGGACGGAAGCAGGGAGCACGACTACTTAGAAGAGTCTAAAGTTGAGAACGTGATGGGAGCGTGCTGTCACGGACTTAGAGTTTTTGCCTACACTTCGACTCATGCGACATACTATCCTCCTACTTGAAGACTCGTGCAAGCTTTTCCGAATGATCTTAGCTAGAATGCTAAGTATGGAGAGACTAGTAGAGCAATATTGAGCATTGTAACTATTCTTTCGTTAACATGGAGAATGCTTACAAGTTTTGATGGTGAGAAACAAATGAGCCTCTCATTTATTTATAATGCCTCACAGGGCCTACAAGAAGTTTTTGGAATCGGCATATTCCAGGGATATTCTAGTAAATTTCACTAGTAAATTCTAGAGCCTAGTTATTTACAAGAAAATTTCTAGTCTATCTAGAAAGATCATGAGTCATCTAGAAAGGTCTTAAGCCTTCTGGAGGATTTCACCATCTTCTAGAACATTCTGTAAGCTTTCAACGTAACCCCGGTCGTGGAGGGTTATGCGAATCCGTCTCGGTGGGGCGCAACATTTTGGGCGTAACACTACCCCTACCTATGGCGTTGACGTCCTTGAACCATGTCCGCTGAGAGACTCCTGGACCTTGACTTCGAACGGGTGCAGCGTATCAGCACGTTCCCAGCTGGACTCGCCGTGCGGCATTTCCTTCCATTTGATGAGGTACTCAACATAGGGAAAAACACCTCGCCGGAGAATGGTCGTCTTGTCGAGCACGACTTCCATTTCTTTGTCGAATGACGTAGTCATGGTCACCGTGGGTCGTCTCGAAACTAAGCGCTGAGGGTCCTCCAAGTCTTCATGGTAGGGCTTGAGGCAACTCGCATGGAAGACGGGATGAATCTTTAGCTTGGCTGAGAGCTCGAGCTTGTAGGCCACCTTGTCTACCTTCTTGAGGACCGGGAAGGGGCCTTCATACTTGCAAATCAGTCCCTTTGCGGAACATCTTGAACTGTTGCGGCTGAAGATTTATCCCGTCATTCCTTTTCTTCTTTACCTCATGACTTACCATTGACAACCTCGACACGCTGAATGATATTTTCCTTTTGGTTGTGATGTAATGTATTTTTATTTTTTTTATTTTTGGTTTTGATGTAAAAGATGTAATTTGTTTTTGTTTTTCATTTTTGGTTGTAATGGAAAAAAGAAATTCCGGGAGCTACACCCCCTAACCACAGGCTACGAGAATGTACCCCCTGACCCTCGATACACATGGTGGCCGCAACTTACTAGATTGGTCGAGCGTCCACGTGTGCTGATATCTACTACTATTCGGTCGAACGTTCTTGTGCACCAAGATCTACTACTACTCGGTCGAATGTCCTCATGTGCCGACATCTAGTACTCTTTCGTATGGGTCGTGTGTCGACCTTCACTAAATGACTCTTTTTGATGATGCTATCGATTTTTCTATGATGCTTAGTTTTTTTTTTTGTTTTTTTTATTTCTAGTTATTGTAAGAAGCTTACATGTTCAACTTGAGGGGGAGTGTTAGCGATAGTGTGTATTTGAGTGTAAATAGTCAAACTTTAGCCCCATATTGCTTATAAATGAAAGTGGGAGACCCAACCTCTCCTATATATGTGTGTATTAACTGCAGTCAGTAGAAAAATCCTATTATTACCAACAATAGTTCACTTCTCTATTGTGATAGGAGAAAGTAGCATTTCTTTGTAGTAGATCCTTTATAGAACATTATAAAACCTACTAATATCCCCAACATGCTTATATATATATATATAATGCTTATATATATGCTTATATATATATAATGCTTTTATATATATATATATATATATATATATATATATATATGATTTAATGATAGTGTTCTAAAATGCGTTAAAAAGCTGCCTAGGCGCTATGCGCGCAGCTACCCAACGTAAAAAATTTCAGTATATTGTATGTTATAGACGGTATGCGAGACATTATAAGGAAAAAAAAATTATGCGGCCAAAGAAGAAAAATACTGCCTAGATTTTGATTTAGTTATATTTTTTTGTCAATATTTTGTTCAAAAATTATTTTTTTGCATGATTCCTTTTATTTCTTGATTAGTTTTTGTCTGGCCAAAAAATATTTATATTGACATTTTATTTTCATATTATATTATTTATTTTTTGGTGAATTATAAATTATAATTCTATTTGTTCAATATTTATTTTAGTCTTGGACCCTTTGGTCCATTTGAGTGTTTGCTAAAGTTTTTTATAATGTAATCATTGTTTAATATATATACATAAATACATAGTTTTGTATTACTTTCAATGAATTAGAGAATCCTAGGTTTTTTTTATTGACAAGATTTTTTTCGGCATAAATCCGCCTAGACGGCCGCCTAGCCTGCTGGGCGCTAAGCTTCCCCTTCCTTGCATTCATTAACATTGTTTAATGTACAAAATATGTATGTAAATCAAAGTTCATAGTATCTGTATCTATATCACTTCTAGACGCTTCTTATGAGTATCATAATCGATCATTTTTTTTTTCCAGAGTTTTGGGCTTCTTTGTTTTAGAAAGCCAGAAACAAGAAAATTCATTAAAAGAATTAAAAATATTTGATTCATTTAGACGATATTATTTGTTATTTGTTGTTTCTCTTTAACTTTGAATGGTTGTTGGAATTATACTAAACCTTGATAAATCGTTTACTGATAATAGATATAATTGTTTATTACTTGATTTAGACAAAAATACACCTATAATAGATATTTACGTATGAAATAATATTAGCACATATGAGTTTTATTATATATATATATATATATATATATATATATATATATATATATATATATATTTTGGAATAATGGTGAATTTTATTCCTCGCATATAGCGGAAAAGGTATTACAATACATAAATATCACAACTTCTCATGCCCCAAATTATAATATTATGAGGCCATTACTGATACATCGAATTCTATGTTATGTAGAATTCCAATAGGGGGGTAGTCAAGCCCTCAAAAATACGTCTGTTCCGCTCCTTCCAGATGTGCCAAACGGACGCGGCGAGACGAACTCTTGCTCTTCTGGCCCACCCCGGATCCCGACCTCTGTGATCTCGGATCCAGCTGAGAATGCTCCGGATGTCTCTATCCACCCCAACTCCTCCTCTCAGCTTCACGCACTGCTCAGTCCACATGTGCCAGGTTATCGGGCATACAAAGAAGAGATGCCCCATAGATTCGTCCTCCCCATTGCATAGCACACACTTGGCATCTGGGATCTGCATCCCAAACCTGAGGAGTCTGTCTCTCGTCATCAGTCTACCCCGTAGAAGTCGGTATGCACATAGTTGCATTTTTCGGGCAATCCCCTTGCCCCAAATGAAGTCCACCTCCTCAGCTCGGTTATATATATATATATATATATATATATATATATATATATATAAATCAAACTAAGTACAACCCTCACCCTAGTCTAAATAAGTCTAGTGTGGTGCCCTTTAGTTTTTCGTGAACTTGGAGGTCTTGTCACGAGCATCTTCTTCAGAATATTTCCCTTCTCTTGCTCATTCTTTAGTCTCCCCTTTGCTTCCCATGCCGGATTGTTCGTGAGTAACTGTCCCTTGTACATATTGGAGATGTTTTGAAGAGGTATAGTAACCTCTGTCTCCAATTCGTTGGCTTTAGAATTCTCAAAAACTCCTGGCATATTCTCTCCAACCTATCTCAGAAGAGGCACAACACGCGTTCCAACCAGTAAGTGAATTACCACTATGCTAACCTCCTGTTCTGCAAGCCCGACACCCTTGGGATCCTTCCCGTGAGTCTCTTCGGACATAGGATCACCGCCGGGTAGCCCACCCATCAGGCCAAAAATCAAGTATAGACTACATGTCTCCGTGCTTTTTGTCGCGGGACTCGTGAACTAGAAGAACGCTTGCCTCTCCCAAATCTTCCTCCATGTTACTTTGTCCCTCCTTCTGCCCTTTTCCTGCTCCATCGGTTACGAGTCTTTGTCTTGTCAAAAACATCGGCACGTAGGGCACCTAATAGGGACCTATTCATACTCGACCTCTTGTCGGAATATCTGGCCCGATGCTAGTCCACATTGTGCCCTTCGAGGGATTTCCGCTTCAGCTTCCACCTCCACAAAGACTTTGCAAAAGCCAATCTTTGTCGAAGGGTAGTAGGAATATCCATCCTTAGAGGGGTACCGATTAGACTGGCTAACTTCATAATTGCAACAACCTTCCAAATGGCTAGGTACATCCATGGGAACCGTATCCAGATCGGGATCCTAGACAGATGATCACGTTCAAAACTCATACCAACGTTTGGTAAGAGAAGGATGAACGAAGTGCTGCTTCGCCATGGCTGTTGTGCTCTGAAGGCTCTCAGATGTGCATAGTGCCACCCAAGATTTAGCTGTGGGTGAAGTGGAGAAAATAGGCTTCCTCACCTCTGCCTTTAAAGAGGTAGGAGAACCCCTCCTTTCCACTAGTCGACAACCCCTGTCTCGGCGAACACACTTGAGCAGCCCCCTCCAACTTTCTCGAGTCGAGCCTGGTCCTATTCTCTTCCCTATATCTTCACTTCCCAACAACTCTTTCTCCTGTTCAGCCGTCCCTAGACCTTTCCTCAGGAACAGCGATGAGGCTCCCACCGCGCCTCCTGTCCTCCACTCCAAAGCCAAACGAGGCGGATCCCTATGCCCGAGAACTCCTCTCCTCGGGACGGCCTTCTTCCACCCCCTTCGTCTCCCTCCGATCAGCACTTGATCCCACTTGCAACTCCCGCCTTCGCCTCCTTGAAATTGTAGACAAGGCTTCGCGAAGGGATCCAACCATTCTTCCTCATCTCCGATCCTAAGGTTGCCTTTACACTAGGTGACTGCCGCTACCTCCCTTTCTCCCGTGCCTAGATCGGGGGTCCCTGAGTAGCCGACTGGCGGACGACGAACTGGGCGGACCGGACTCGACGACGGATGACATCCTGGGCGCACTTGACCCCGCGACGGACAGCGACTTGGACGACGATGGAGGGTGGTAGGCGGCGGCCCGGCCCATCGACGGATGGCAGATCGACGGTGGCGACGATGGGAGGCCTGGATCATAGGAGGTTCTCGAGCAGCGTCAACAGTGGCTCTCGGACGACGGTGGCCCTGAATCAGGGGAGGTTCTTGATCTGCGACGGCGACGACAGTCCTGGTTCGGGATGGCAGATGGTGGTGGTGGTCGTGGGACGACGGTGGCAGCAGTATCAGAGGCGGCGGACGAGAATTCTGACGTTTAAAATGACGGGGAGGCTGGTCCACTGTTGTTTATAAACGGAGGAGCAGTCGATCGGAATCGGGAGGTCGTCTCCGGGGAAGGACGGCCCAGCAACGTCCGAGCGTCTGCAGGGCCACACCGGCGATGGGAAGGTGACAGCCACAGTAGGTGGAGTGGGATGATCTGCGAAGACGGCTACGCAACAGCGGGCTCCGTTGTCGGCAGGACGTCTTCGGCCAGTGGGAGGGAGTTATGGGGTCTCCCTCGGCGTGGCGAACCAAGGTCCCGGCAATGGCCGTTAACAAAGGGAAAGTGGTTGTTGGTGCTACGGAAGATGGGAATGGCAGCGGTCGCTCGACCCAGATCCTAAGCTCAGAGGGGAGGGTTAACTACGGGACTGTGACTTCAAACTCCCATGTTGCCAGTAAATCGTGGACGGATATTTGTCGCCCAAATATGTCCCCCTCGGCTACGGGGATGAACTATGTAGGGCCGAAGAAGGTTAGTTACCATGCTTCATTCCCAGCATAGGAGATATAGGAGATGACAAAATACTATAAGAATACGCTTATCTTATATGTGCTTGGTGACAAACTATTTTATGGCCATATTCATGCTTATCTCACAGGGTCTGGCGTCCAAAGGGTAGTATGAAGATATTTGCGAGGGAGAATGGCTTTTGCTTTGCCAAATTTGGCCTACAGGAGGATGTGGAGCGCATCATACATGGGGGCCATGGACATTTGATGGTCGTCTCATTATCTTAAAGGAGTGGACCCCGGAGTCAACATGCGAGAAAGATGTACTCAATGCGGTGCCAGTATGGATATGGTTTCCTGCGTTCCCTATCAAATGTTGCAGCGTACCACTGTTGATGAGGCTTACTAGTCTAATTGGTCCTGTCAAGGCAGATGATGCTATAGCATATCGTACCTGCCTGATGTATGCACGTGTGTTTGTGGAGATTGGAGCAGAATGTAATCTACCTCGGGTTCTGGAGTATGAGGTTCCATCATGCGAGGTTCTCATGCAAGCGGTGGAGTGTGAATGGGATCCCCCCTGGGTGTAGCAGTTTTGCATGCTTTGGTCATGATTCAACGGCTTGTACACATACTACCCAATCTGTTCGAGTACTCAGTTGGCCTCTTCGAGTCGTGGTGGAGGTGATACCAAGGAAGATAGGAGCGCTAGTATGCAAGCCAAGTGGTTGAAGACATAGTCACAGAGGAAATGGTGGATATGGCTCCCGTCAATATTTTTTTGGAGCGGTGGGTTCCGTGTGGATGATAGCAATGCACAAGGATAGATGATTGTGTTCCAAGCACAAAGAGGGATGATTACCAAGGGTATGTCTGCTTCGGCCAACATGGGCACTTCTAGTTACGAGGCTACAAAGGTATATAGAAGCACGAATCAGACTTGCTGCATCAGTTTGGCATGTGTGGAGAGAGAGAAACAGACGAATCTATGAGGGACTCACTACCCCCATTATAGAAATTTTACATAATATTGATTTTGATATATATGCTTTGAGGAGGCCTTCTGAGGCTTGATATCGTAAAAGATGTAGTTGATTTTTTGACTATATGAAATTTATCTTTTTTCAAAAAGAAAAAATATATCAACAAATGGGAATGTCCCTTATTGGTACACTCTTTAACGGGACATTAGCATACAAAATCATTGTGTTGACACTTTCTTTTTTCTTCTTTCATTTTATTTTAATTATTTCTTAACTTAATTGACCGAGAAAGAGCCCCAATGTCGGTAATGGCACTGATTGATATCAGTAGGGGTAAATATCGGACCGGGTTCGTCCTAAACTGATACAATATGACTTATACGTATTTTTATCGGCCGATGTTGTTAAATATGATATAAATTTGTTTTCATGTGTATATGTGACCGTATGCATGACTACTTGTATCCATTTTTTTTCCTTCTAAAATGCCGCATTCCAAATCCGTATTTGAATAAGTGTCCATGTCTATGCAACCTATATTGGCATCTATGCTCTAGTTTGTAAGGGAATGTAGAAGAGTCTATGCGTATTCTTTTCCTTTTGTATCTTGTCTTATTAGTCTCATTTAGTCCCATATTGGATAGCCACCAAAGTGGGGTCTTATCCTCTCCATAAATATTCACTCACTCTATCTAATGGAATCAATTCAATTCCTTGATTCATTCTATATCTCAACAGATCACCTGCCATAGAGGATGCATATGTGATCAATCCCAATGAAGTAGGCAAGTAGAGCCCTTGCTTCTCTTGTAAAACAAACAGATAAGAAAAGCTCTATAAAAGACCATGGGAAATATACCATTTGCTTAAATTTGTAAATTTCATTTAGGGCCAGTAATTATCTATAGCTAAGTTACTAAAGTTTTTTTAGTTTCCTTGTGAAGATAATCAACCTTCAGAAACTATTCATCATTTAGTGGTGATCTACCAAGATACTAATGAGTTTTCTCCCTTATAATACATGTCATCTCAAATTAAGGGTAATGGATACGAGTATTCTCTCTATCAAACTGGGGTTCAAGGTTTCTCAACAAAAAATAATAATAGCATTCTCCAACAGTTATATACATCCCATATCTTAGCATTCTTATTTTCTTATCCATCTCACAACATGTTTACATATTTCTGTGGTTGCATATAGGTAACTTATAGTCAGGTACATCTATGACTTCAAGCTCCGTTCGTCTTAAGACTGTAAGTCCAACATTTTTGTATTCACAAGGTGAAAGAACCAGTGCTATTACAGTGGTAATCAGCAAGAAGATTGGAAAATGGAAGATATTAATATTGATGGGCCAATGAAGTTAATATTCAAGGATCACTAATGCTATTTCCAGTACCCTAAATTTCTTTTGTTTGACAATCTGATCACTAGATTTCTTCTCAACCTTGACAGCCAATGATTTCTGAAGCTTCAACCTTCAAGTATAAGTCTCTCTTTAAGAGGTCGCACAAGCTTGGCAATTGCTCTACATATGCTGCCTTAAGAGGAAGAGTTTAGTGAACTGAAGTTGATTTCCCTCACTTTCATAAATAACCATTTGTTGAGGAATACTGGAGATAATAATGTTGAGAAAGGTCATATATATATATAGACTTTTAATAAATGAAACTTGGGTGCTCCTAGCCGAGGCAGGGATTGTCTATGCTGGATTATGACTCTTTATTCACATCTAGGGGCCTGACCCTTAGAAATAGAGAAATCACCATTTTGCTTGTGATAAATGAGGATTTTCCATAAACATTATACTGCTTGTGCTTGAAATAGAAAAACAAGCAAACTCGCTGCTTAAGAATTCATTCTTTCTTTTCCCCAATTTGGGTCTAGTTTTTGTATCTCAGAGTCCCCTTGTAGTTGGATAGGTTATTTGGAGTGTACAATAGGAGGGGACAGCCACATAGGACATCTTTTATATCGAAGTAAGTGGACTTTTCGTCACTTTTTTTGTGACCTTCTTCATCTGAATTTATCATTTCGATCGTCTCATCTCTTGATTTTCACAAGCTGTTGCTTTTGCATCAGTTAGTTGATCCACATGTAATGTTGCACTTTGTTACTCATCAATGTCCTCATGCATGGTTTCTTTCTTGCAGTTATCTGATTCTATAGCCCTGACGAAGCGTGGAGATTGTACCTTCACTGATAAGGCAAAGGTTGCACAATCGGCTGGGGCAGCTGGTTTACTGGTAATAAATGATGATGAAGGTATTCTTCGTCTTTGTATGTTATGGTACTGATAGAATTGTTTTGTTTTTCTTGACTTTTGTGCCCTGATATTTCCTTAACATTTGTGCTGCAGAACTTTACAAGATGGTGTGCAATGATAATGATACTAACATAGATATTAAAATTCCTGTTGTGATGTTGCCAAAGTCAGCAGGCGATACTATCATGCAATCCGTAAAGGCTGGGGGACAGGGTGAGTAGTGATTTCCTAAGCTACATAACCTTTACTTTATTGTTACATCATGTGCATTGCTTAACATTAGTGTGCACAACTATGATTTGGTGTCTGTTTGTTATTTCTAGGCTACAATCTGGTATATATATGTACTGGTTTTAACGTAAACACTTAACAACTATGTTTCATGGACATGAATATGGCACAATACGGACTTGGCGACTGATATAGAATTTTCCTTTCAGTATGTCCTAGTGTTTTTTGTGTCCGGTACATGTCCGGCAGACATGATAACATGGCATCAATTTGGAATATCCTTGCTTCATTAAGTTAGCAGTTGTTGTTTATTAAATTTACAATAGTCATTTTGCAATGATTCAAAGCCATTTTCTGAAAAAACATACATGTTCTCTATGGGAGATTGTTTACGGGATAGTTATGTGACTTCTAAAAAAACATGCGTCTCTTTCTTAAAGAAAATCTAAATCAAGATAGATTATATTTTATTTGTATTTAAAGATATATTATTTTTAAAGATGGATTTATTTTTAAAGATAGGTTGCTTTTAAAAAGAGATTATTTTTAAAAGATACATTATCTTTTTAAAATAGAGATTATTTTTAAAAGATATATTAATTTAAAAGATAGATTTTTTTTATATTAACATTAACATTAACATTAGAATTAAAATTATCATTATCATTAACATTAACATTAAAATTAACATTAACATTAAAATTAATATTAACATTATCATTAAAATCATTAACATTAACATTAACATTAATATTAACATTAAAATTAAAATTAGCATTAAAATTAATATTAACATTGAACTTAACATTAACAGTAAAATTACTATTAACATTAAAATTAACATTACATTAAATTATCATTAAAAAAATAACATTAACATTAAAATTAATATTAACATTAAAATTAATATTAAAATAAAGTTAAAATTAAAATTAATATTAAAATTTTAAATTTAAATATAGATTTTTTTTTAAAGATTGATTGTTTTTAGATTTGGTTTTAAGAAAATATTTAAATTTTTTAAGAGGCCACCGTATGTTACTTATTTGTCCCATAACTATCCCCTTATATATATATATATATATATATTTTTTTTTTGGAAAAAGGTAAATTTTATTCCAAAGGAAAAGCCATAATCATACAACATACAATCTGAGTGGGACTCCCACTCATCACTCAACCATTCTCCATAGCATTCACATCAAACTCGATGTTATGGAGAATGCCAACCGGAGGGATGACCAATCCCTCAAAGATCCGGCGGTTTCGCTCCCGCCATACATGCCAAATCGAAGCAGCCAGGCGAACTCTGGCTGTTCGGAACCAGTCCTGACCTCGACCCCTGCTATCTCGTATCACCGAGATGATGTCCCCAATACATTTTTCTGAGGTGCACACTCCCAATACCCGACTCTGCTCCGACCAGATCTGCCATGCCAGATTGTACTCGAAAAAGATATGCTTAATAGACTCAGGCTCCAAACAGCAAAGCACACATTTGGGATCCGGAACCGGCACTCCAAATGAACTCAGGCGATCCCTCGTCAAGAGGCGACCCAGAAGAAGCTTGTAAACACACAACTGCATCTTCCTGGCCAGACCCTTGCACCAGACGAACTCGTAATCAGAACACAGAGGAAAAGTGCGCCGGATAAGGTTGTAGCAACTACGAAATTGGAACTCCCCTGTGCCCGTAGATGCTCCAGTCGGCTCCCAAATCCACCGATCCGCAGGCAAAGCCGGATCAATGACTGTAGACATAATGAACCCTCCCAGCTCCTCAGTGTACCGATAAGATTCCGGCCTCCACTCTCCATCTCGTATGATGCGACTACACGTCAGACCTCGCCTGTCCTCCTGGTGAGTCGGGGATCCCCTGATGTCTAGCAACGAACGCCGATCTATCCAAGGGTCCCGCCAGAGGTCCGTACCCGACCCATCCTTCATGACCCTCCGGATAGCAGACTTGAGCACTCCCCTGTGTCTCAGGACAGTCTTGAATGTGACAGAATGGTTGTTATCCGAAGTACACGTCCAAAAATTGTCCTGCTTCACGTATCTGCTGTGCATCCAGTCCGCCCAGAGAGACCCCCCGCTGATGAATCTCCAGGACAGCTTGAGCGCAGAGGCCTCCCTAATCTCCAGCAACGGCCTGAGCCCCACTCCTCCCTCCTTCCTGGGACGACAGAGCTGCTCCCACGAGACCGCATGCATACCCCCCCTCCAAAGGAAATCAGCACATAGACGCTCCACTCGCCGAATAGTGGCCACAGGGAGGAGGATGGACTGTAGCCAAAAATGGGCCACAGCCGAGATCACCGATCTGATCAGCTCTATGCGACCGCCAAAAGACAGACCGGCTGCTTGCCAACCTTCTACTCTCCACTGGACATACTCTACCAGGCCATGACAGTCCTGATCCCGCGCATAATTGACTGTGAGGGGCACTCCTAAGTAACGCACCGGAAGATCACTCCTCGTGATACCCAGGACATCAGTTCCTCCTCCTTCTGGGAACACCGGGAGCTGAAGTAGACCCGACTCTTATCCCTGTTCATCTGGAGACCCGAAAAGGACTTCAAATCTTCTATAATACCCGCAAGCGTCTGCAACCCCTCTGTCGAAGGCTGGATGAAGACTAGCAGATCATTAGCATAAATAAGGTGGGTAACTGGGGGGTCCATCCTCCGAAATAGAGGCACCAGCCATCCACGGTGCACTGCCAGGTCCATCAAACAAGTAAAGTATTCCATAACAAGCGTGAACAGGTAAGGGAACAATGTGTCACCTTGCCTAAGCCCACGGTTGCTCTGGAAGTACCCATAAGGAACGCCCTGGATGAGAACCGAGAAAGAAGGGGACGTGATGCACTCCCTGATCAACGCAACCCAGTGATCCGCGAATCCCATGGCGGACATCAGATGGCAGAGGAAGTCACGATTGACCATGTCATACGCCTTCCTCAGGTCCAGTTTAACACAAGCTTTCTCCCCACCAGGTCTGCTGAATCCCCTCACCATCTCATGTGCCAGGAGGCTATGCTCTGCAATCGACCTCCCCTTGATGAACGCATATATATATATATATATATATATATATATGTCCATTTCTTGAGGGCCCCCGCTTGGGACTGTGACCGCCCTGCGGCCACCCAGCCATTCTAATCGAAGAATAATGCATCCCCCAAGCATCCCTTTTTTTACATCCGTTGGATCTTGTTTAAGTCAACTAATCTTAACCATTGAAAATTAAACGGTTAAGACTAGGTGACTTAAAACAAGATCCAATGGGTGTTATCATGGGGATGCTTGGGGGATGCAAAAGTGAGGGGATGTTGATCCTTCCTCTCTCTCAAAAAAAATAAATAAATATATATATATATATATAATCGAAGAATAATGCATATCTGTATGAATCATAAATATATCTAAATACTTTTGGTGTGTTTCCATTGTTTCTTGTTGATGTTGGTTATATCCTTCCAGTGGCTGTTCAACTATATTCTCCAGATCGACCAGTAGTGGACATCTCAGCATTCGGACTGTGGTTGATGTCTGTAGGAACCATTATCTGCTCTTCACTCTGGTCTGACTACATTGCTTGTGATAAGGTTGGTAATAATTATAATAAAATCATCCTTTTCATTTTGGTATAGTATCCATTGTTTTTTCAGATAACATGACTATTGACTTATTATAAGTAATAATATATCCATCTTAATATATAGTTGGAGTTACTTTACTAGAAACTGGAGTATGTTGTGAGTTGAGATCTGTATGATGCAAAGGGACTCTACATTTCATAGACTAATGTTCACCATTGTGGTTTCCTACTTGTTCCACATCTCTGTAATTCTTACGAGGCATGTTGCTTACACATTTTTTAGTAGCCTATAGGTTTCTCTGTGCTTGTATGTCTTGTATCCTATTTTCTAAGTGTAAGAATATAAATATTCAACCCTCAACCCTCACTAGTGAACTTTTTATCTTGATTCCATCTAGTAATATATGAACCGAATCAAGATCAAATATCCGCAATGTTGATATTGCAGTAGATTTCTCATCTCACTCTCCCCTACTAATGCATCAGTCTTTCCAGCATGGTTTAAAGTATCGGCCGATACCGATCCGATATGGCCGATACCGATACGGTTTGACATGTCCCGATTCGATACCCGATACTGACCGATACCAACATTGGGGCTCTCTTTTCCGGTTAATTCGGCAAAGAAAATTAAACGAAAAAATAAATCAACAAGGGTTTAAAGCATAATAAGGTTGTAAAAGAATAAAATCAGTCTATTGTATGTAACCAATCGGTAAGGGTGACTACTATATCATTTAATTTTAAAACTACTAAGAAATAACACTTAAAATACTTAAAATTATGCCTAAATGTATAAAATATATGTTTTTAAATGTAAATAATTTATTAGTAATTATTTGTTTTCCGATACCAAAAAATCCGATACTCCTATCCGAAACCGCCGATACTACCGATATCGCCGATACCAATACTCATAGGAATAGTCCGATACCGATTCCGATTCCGATTCCGATATTGTAAACCTTGGAAAGAATGAATAGCCCAGTACAAGTCTTGGAATATGTGGACATTCGGCCTGGTAGTATACTTGAAAAAGACACGGTGAAACTTAATTTCACCTTTCAGTCCATCCAAGATCATCATGGATTCATCTCCAGGGTTTATCTTAGACTCCCGGCCAAGAATAGTAAACAGAGAAGCTACAGCAGATTTTGCTTTGTTAGAATCTGATTGCAGGGTGCTTGATTTAGAAATTCCAACGGCAGCCATGGCAAGGGCAGTGAATACTTGAATAACTTTATCAAACATTGCCTTGCTGTCCTGAACTAGATGAGCTCCAGCATAAGAGAAGGTAACATAAGCACAAAACAACAGTAAGGAGGAGAACCCAAAACCAATACCGCCAATCAGACCTTGCCTAATTCCTTTGCTCATTTGATCTTCCCATTTCTTCTTGCACAATTCCTTCTCCGCTTCAGCTGAAAAAGAAGCAATCTTTCTTATATTTCCTATGGCAGACTTTATTTGGATCCATCCATTGATGCTAAGGCAGGTAGAATAGCTAAGATGATTAGAGCTAGCTCCCAACTGGATGTAAAAGCAATTACCAAACTGGCAATTAAAATGGTAGCCTTCTAAATGCTACAGCTCTCCATGTATATTTCACTAGCCTACATTCTTTCATTACATTAAGAGAACTTATATACAAGTGGAGAGAAAACCCTAACGCCATGGGCATCTCAAAATTGAATCCTATTCAGACACCAACAATGCTTGGTCAAAGAATGAAAGATCAACATCTTGCTACTGTACTTATGTTGGCAGAAATCTTGTTACTTGTCAAAACAAGTGGAATATTGTCTCAAAATCTAGCGTTGAGGAACTATACAGAGCAATGGGTCATACTATTTGTGAGATGATATGGCGTAGAACTCTGATCATCTGCGCATCCAGTATATTGACCCCTTGCATATGCAGCGTGACAATCAATCAACCATCTTTATTGCAAACAAGCCATTCTTTCATGAGAGCCTAGCACATTAAAGTTGACTGTCATTTCATCTGGGACACTGTTATAGGCAACCAGGGCTGGACTCTATTTAGTAGATTCGATGACCAGACTACTGATCTCTTCACCAAGCCACTAGCTTCTTCCCTTTCTTTATACTAACAAGCTTTGCGCACGTGAAATATAAGCTCCAGCTTGAGGAGTATTAGTATAAGAGAAAGCCAATTGGGATTTCTATAATACTAACAACTAAACAATGCAAATAAGTTCCCTCTGTGCCCATTATTAAGTGTTAAATAAAACATAAAACACAATGACCACATCACAGTTTATACAACAAGCTTTGCGCACATGAAATATAAGCTTCTTCCCTTTATTTATACTAACAAGCTTTGCACACATGAAATATAAGCTCCAGCTTGAGGAGTGTTAGTATTAGAGACAGCCAATTGGGATTTCTCTAATACTAACAACTAAACAATGAAAATAAGTTCCCTCTGTGCCCATTATTAAGTGTGAAATAAAACAAAAAACACAATGACCACATCACAGTTTATCAACTTGACCACAAAAATAACTAAAAGAACATGGAATCTCAAGAAAGTGATGTATGGAAAGTATCTGTGTCATCAACATGGTGCTCATTTGCCAATGCCATATTTAGTGGAATGCTACTTCTCTCCTCATTTTCCTACTCTGTGCAAGCCTATAAATATCTTTTTCTCCCCCATTTTCTAACCTTATGTACAGTAATTATAGGTCTTAGATTTATTTTCACTTGCTTTCTATAGCTTCCTTCTTTGGTAGTTTACATCTCAAAGTTTTCCTTCTGTACTGTTGCAAACTTTATAGGAAATTCTTTGTGTTAATTACCTATAGTACTTACTTTTTCCACCTCAAACATTCTTACGAAGTACAACCATTATCTTTAGAAACTCCTAGAATCTTTTTTTATAACTTTTTTTTAACACAATTTGATATATTATACTATATAACATTAGGATATTCTTCTAAGTTCTATCCTCTGTCATTTTATTCTTAAATAGTCCCAACTTCTCTCATTTGAACTTCCACCATCTACTTCTCAGCCTCTTGTCTATTCTAGTCTTTCTCGTTTATTTCCCAATATTAATAGGTAAGACCATCAACCTATGTTCCATAGTTAAGTTCTCTCCTCGTATTATTTTGCAATTTTAATGCTAGTCCTTCTAACCTTCCTAGTAAGGAAATAACCTACTTGGCTAGTATTGGATCCCCTCTTAAAAGTAATTAAATATTCCTCTCTTTTCCTAAAACAAGTTTTGCTACTATTAGGTCATATGACATTGCAAAATGAACGATCTTATCATACCCTTCCTTTCCTAATTCCATATGCATAGCCTCCATGCATGTTATCATAATCATTATTCTCATTATAATAAAGTCTCCTTCAATATGTAACTTTTTTTCTCAAGGTACTCCTTGGGTGCAAATGTCTATAAGGTTCACACTATCGGTATTGGACTATTCCTATGAGTATTGGTATCGGCGATATCGGTAGTATCGACGGTTTCGGATCGGAGTATCGGATTTTTTGGTATCGGAGAACAAATAATTATTAATAAATTATTTACATTTAAAAACATATATTTTATACATTTAGGCATATTTAAAAGTATTTTTAGTGTTATTTCTTAGTAATTTTGAAATTAAATAAAATAGTACTCACCCTAACTGATTGGTTTACATACAATAGATTGATTTTCTTCCTTTACATGCTTTTATAACCTTATTATGCTTTAAACCCTTGCTGATTTGTCTTTTTCGTTTAATTTTCTTTGTCGAATTGACCGGAAAAGAGACCCCCAATGTCGGTATCGGTCAGTATCGGGTATCGGTCAGTATCGGATCGGGACATGCCAAACCATATCAGTATCGGCCGTATCGGATGGATATCGGCCGATACTTTAAACCATGTTAATATGTTCTCAAAATTCTTTTAGTATTTCATGTAATCTTACTTGGGTTCATATGCACTAATAACATCAATAATATCTGCCCTTAATACTAAGTTAACTAATATTATCTTATTATTATTTTTTACATCTACAATTTTAATGATTTATCCACAAGTATCCATATCACATTTCTGTCTATTTTCACATATATACCAAATTCTATATCCAATATTATCAAATTCTCTCAATTTCTTATTTAGCACAAATTATATTAATCTTCCTCATCATTATATCCACCAACTTCATTCCCTTTTCCATTAGCATTCTTATGTTCCAAGTAGCTAACTTCATCCATCTCTCATGCACCAACTCCTTTCCCCTAGCTTTCAATACCCTATAGCCCCTTTTATATTTGTTACCACATTTGATATAAGAGTCTTCCTCCTAATTTTGCCAAGATTTATTTGAATCTTGATATGCAACTTTTCTTTTTTGTCAAAATGGTTTGATTTGATCTTGCATGCTAGTTTCCTTTTTTTTCCATCAAGATTTATGGATTTCGGTATGCAAGTTTTACCTTATTTTTAGGATTATTTTGTTAAGCAACTAAATAATTGTATCATGGCTTTATTTTTCTATTTAAGGGGCTAAGCCTTTATTATAATGATATTCTATAGTTTTGATAAAAAAGGATATTCTAGTTCTTCCCATTGGCCTTTGGGAACCTGTTTGTTGAGTCGGATGTAATATTTAAGTCCTAAGTCAACTTCAGTTGCATCGCAACTTCTAGTTACACTTTCATCATCTCGCTCTTCTCTTTCCTTGCGATGTCGTAGGCATTGATCCCCATGCTCTGTGCCAAGTGGTTTAAGAACATGACAACATTGTTGCAATGGCAACAGACATTACCTTATTCATCCTCGACGAGTTCAAGTCCTATACAAGGGTCACAAATGATGACAAACATCAATTGACGTTAAGCTCCACCAAGTGACCAAGAAACTTCACATGACCTCTTCAGCTACTTCGTCTAATTGCTGAGGCAACCACGAAGGTCATGATGAAGTACATCCATCGCCTGACTATGAGGACCTTGAAGATGAAAAGTCTGAGCTGCCAATATTCCCAACCCCATGCCAACATTGGAGTAGCAATAGTGCATGTCATGCCTCGATCTCGGAGGATCGAAAAGTCATCACTGGACGTGATGTCATACAAGCCTAACTTTGTGCTTGTACAAGGCACGAACTTACATAACACAAAATAGACTGTGTTTAGATTGAAGTAACGGATAATTAATGCGTTAAACCAAATAACAACAATGAGACAAGAACTAAATTCTTTCTTTTATTGATAACTTGCAACGTGATTACAAAAGACTCTTACTGGCCAACTCAAAATGCCAAACTTGGCTTACATCTTTTAACACCAAAATAAGCTATAATGTTCTATACATTATATTCTTTTACTAAAGAAAAGATGAAACACCTTGAAGAAAAACTTCTGAAAATTGAAGCTTCGAGATGTCGAGCGAGTTCTACTGGATTAGACAAGTTTCTGACGCCTATGAATATTGCCTTGCCTTTCAATACCAGTTGAAATATGGGTCAGCACATTGGGGAATGCACTGGTGAGCCGTATCAACTCGACTCACCTAAATCTACACAGTAATCAACATGCTATATTATTCATAATAAAAAATATATTAACAATTGAAACATCACTTATGCAGTGATTCTTACTCACGATCGACTATCTATTCCTGCAACAAACAAGGGCTAGAACAATTTATATAATTTCTATTACTTCATGTCCGTCTCTGCATTAAACTGTTATGCCTACAAGAGAATTATTATTAGCATGATACCTAACTATATTATGGTCCATGGATGACTCCCTATAATTAGAAATTGGGATGTACAAGCCAATATTCTAATAGACATAACACCTCCTGATCACGACAACGTACAAGTCTCAGGGTACCTATCTCTTCTAGGCCAACATGATACCGGTATCCCGAAGATTGATCGAGAGATTAAACCTTGTGCACAAGTTGTCCAAGACCAATGCATGATATGCAACTTCTATCAGATAAAATATTACGATGCAACAACTAAATAACAAGTAAACATTTATTTCTTTCCGACTATTGAGTCATAGCTTTGTTCTTCCTTTCTTTCTTTCGTATCATTTACTTGCAAACAATATAAGATTTTCTATGCACTTCTCGTTCTACAACATATGATAAAGAACATGCAATCATTCATTCTTTAACAAGTATATCAAGGTTCTTTCAATTGTATTTACAATCTATAATTCTAACATGCAAATATTCTCTTTTAACTTATCTTTTGTTGTTAAGGTATCATTGGAAGAAGAGAGATATGTTAAGGAGTGAAGATAAATGACCGAATGAGGATAATATCCAAAAGAAAGATGAGCTTTATACAACGATCACGTCTCGCCTATACGTCCACCTGAAATTGTAACCACAATTGATCAACATACTTATTTCTATTCCACATTTCTCTTTCTATCAAGATTCTAAATGAATGCAGAATCGATGAAAGCGAACAATGAAACCGTTCATCGAAAACGACAAGAAAACGCATTCATTAAAACCAAGCAACGAAATCATCCAACAAAACAACAATGAAAAGGATGAGAATAAGATCTTATATATAGTTCATTCGATTCAATATTTTTGGGACTCAAAGCCATCAGAAGACAATCCATGAATAGGAAATGGTCTTAATTTAGTAGTCCCGGTCAATCGATACCAACAAGGTTCCCCAAGATGATTTCATTCTGAATGACTCGATCTAGCCTCCAGTCACATAACTCACTGTCAGGAGCCGAGTACTACATGGCATGTCGTTTATAGGGGAACGTCCTAATCAATCCTGATCAATTAACATTGCATCGGAATAGTATCGATGTAGCAAGTCACTTACGGGTGACAATCTAAAAATCCACCCCATGATCATGTTGTGCAACACGCGGAAGCGAGAACACGATAATGTCTTTAATACTGACGAGAAAAATAACAAACCACAAATCTGAACAATAGCATAAAGCATACAAAAGATTTACGTCGTTCGGTCAAGAGCCACCTACTCCATGGGACAAGGAGAAAAATATATATTGAATCAAATAATAAATCCTTACAAGAATTACAACTGTACACCTCAAAGTAATATATCCTTCATATATCTCCGTGCATCTCTCTCCTTTCCTCTCTTAACGATTCCTTCAATGGTCTCTAGCAAAATTCTGGAAACCCTAGCTCTTCGCAATCCTCTAGCCTCAACAAGCAACCAACCAACCTCAATTGGGCTGATAGAGATACTTAATTAGGTTTTTCAAACTTTTCCTAAGTCAAGAGTAATCCACACCATCGAAACAACCCCTTTATATATGAACCGGTATACTGTTGTACCAAGTTTTGGCACACAAAAGTAAATTGACGTTTTTTGGCACTTTTAAGTATGCCGATGTTATGTTGTTGGTATGCCGTTAGGCCGATACTCTGTTTTTTGGTTGTTTCAATTCCTCTCGAGCTTCTTCAATTCCTCAGATGGCGCTCACTCCTATCCATATGAGCATGAGCGATAGCCAACAACCCACTTTTCATTGTACCGAGTGTGAACGATGTAGTACGTCACTACCAAGTAACATCCTCTAGTATTATCTTGTAATGTTTTAAGCTGGTTTTCTACTAACTAAAACAACCCTCCTTTATCCGGGTTTGTGACCAGTAATGAAAATATAAGACATTAAGCACATGCACAGTTAGGTAATAAAGCAATGGAACTCTTTTTTTTTGGGGCCTCAAATGTCTTCTTCCTTGAAGTTGCCTTGTCATCAATCAAATATTAATTCAACGTAAATCTGCAATACCTGGAGGTGATGGTTGTTTTAGTTTCCTCATTAATGGGTAAGACGATGCCATTTCTTTGCGAAATGAAGCTTTTCTTTTTTAATTTGCAACTCGTGATTTCCTTGCATATTTCTTTCTTAATATATGAACTATATAAAGAATGATCATTCCAGTACACATTTTAGATAAAACAGAGCCTATATCTCAAAAGTTCCACGTAATGAAAATTCCTTTGGAGGGATCATGTGGAGGAGTGGGCTAGTAAATCCATGCAACTGTCTATATTTCACTAGGGCCAAAATCCCCCAAAAAATTATGGGAAGGCAAATATGTCAAATTCAATAGGCTATCAAGTCTCCAAAACAGTAAGCAAACAGTTCAAGAGTCAGATTCTTAATGCTGCCTCTTTTTGTATCCAACTGCACCACAGTGGCCCCCTTCAGGCCCAACTACAATATCTAGACCGTAACCATATTCGTATGAAAGCTTCTTAATGGGGGGATCGTATCATCTGCATATATCGCCACTGGCCATCTTTTCATGGTGGGAACTCAAAACACACTGGATGAATAGATTAGGCTGACAGCTGTGATTTATGAATCTTGCAGCATTTCCAACTGGGTGTGCATCAATACAATATTCTTCCACCTCTGACTTCTTATCGTTAAAGGTAGCAAGAATTGCCTTGCTGCCTGTGTGGGTCTCTGCCATCAAGGCCTTCTATTGTTTGCAGACAGTCTATATCAAAGTTCTGCACTCCTAGAGAGTACTCCAGTGTACTTGCATAATGGTGCACCAGCAGGTATGGTATCCCAGGATCTAATTGCCCAGCCTTTATTTGCAATGTGAGGTGAAACTCACATGAGGTGGTTACTGAAACCAATTATATATTATCTTCCCTGTACTATAGTGTGAGTGGATATCAAGTAAAAGCCCAACATCCAGTCCTGTGATGTCAACAGGGCAGTTTCATTAATACTCTTCAGCTGACAAATATTGATTAGAGTATATTCTATCTCTTGCTTCCTATATAATATATATAATATATACTACAAGGAGGTATCGTACTCTCTTATTTATTACCTATGTTTGTATATGACAGGATCATCCTGATTGTGGACCAAGCACCAAAGAAGTTTCTGAGGATGAAATTGTAGAACTAAATGCTACGGGTGCTGTTGTTTTCGTTATAACAGCTTCTGTTTTTCTATTGGTTCTGTACTTCTTTATGTCTGCTTGGTTTATCCGCGCTCTGATTGTGCTGTTTTGCATTGGCGGTATTCAGGTACATGAATATTTATCAGAGACTTCTTTCTAAAAACTATATGATGGTAGATTAGGATTGTTGTTGTAATTTGCTTCTTTTGATTGCTTACTTTTTTTGTTCTTGTGCTTATTCAAGACTTTATTTGCCAGGGAATGCACTCTTGTATTGTAACACTTATTTTAAGGTACATGAAAAGTTCACTTGCAAAGGCATCACCATCTGGGTTTTAGTTTATCTTCAAACATTTGGAGCTACTCTTCCTTTTCTTAATAATGCCATTCTATGCAGAGTTTCAAAAGGTTGCGGGCAGATGATCTTTGACCTTCCTATTGTTGGGGAAGTCACACTATTATCTATAATGGTTTTACCTTTGTGTGCAATATTTGCCATTTTTTGGGCTACACATTTACAAGCCTCTTATGCCTGGATTGGTCAGGACATTCTTGTAAGATCTCTTTATCATGCTTATTTTGATTTCTCTTGCTTCTGTCCTTATTGTCAATATCTTTTCTAGAGTTAAAACTTTTATGAACTTATTTTCAAGTCAAATTACCTGCTCATATAATTGACAATTTCTGTATAAAAGTTACTGTCATTTTACTTGAGGACTGCTGACCGCTTCTTCGTTGGAAAGAGGAGATTGGTCTATATTTATCAGGTGATTGTGTGTCGGGATCCATAATTCATAACCCTTATTAGTGAGGAAATCCTTCGATTCCTGAACCGTAGGAAGCTTAAAGTGGAGGAAAAAAAGTTGAGAGAAAATGAAAGCCTCTCTCTCTCTCTCTCTCCAAACAAAAAAGGTCAGCAAATGCTTGTTTAGTTTCTTTAGTGATTCTGGTAGCACTTTTATAAGAGACCGCTAAAACCTCTAATAGTGAGCCAAAACATCGACATCCAGATACACAATCAATCAAATAACATTCTAGCATGGTCGATTATATAATTTAAGGACTCGTACAAAGTCACAGAAGTTGTCAACTTAACTTTTTAGTTCAGCATTGACTACAAATAAATTTAGAGAGCATTACAAAAGAAGTTACGTGCATCAGTTTAACATGTACTTTAAATCATAATGTAGTCTTCAAATAGCTTGTCAGGATAGGTAGTGATCAACTTTGTAGAAAGTACAACGAAGTTCTACAGACAGTTTATCTATGCACCTTCGAAAGTGGCATCCATTGAAGACATGCATTCATTTATTGTGAGAAACCTAGATGTGATATGGTTCATGCAAAAGAAGAGAACAACAATGACATTGATGATTAACAGATACTCACGAAGCGTGTACCTTTTAGCATTGTAGTGCCATTTGGATGAGTATTTTGACGATAAGTTTGCATGACCCTGAAACTATGGTAATGTCTTCTTATGATTGTTATGAGAAAAGAAAATAACAAATTACAATGATACATGACAGCAGGAACATAACCACATAGCTACAGCTCTGGAAGTGAGCAGCTATAATAGTGCGCTACTACGACTGCACTTCCGGACTATAATTGTATTCTGTGTCAATATTGCCAATAAAAATATGACAATACAGCACAAAAGTTTTTATGCGCGACATGTTGGTGTATCTCAACAACTAGAACTCCCACTTGGCGCAAGGAAACCATGGAGCTAGTTTACTTGCACTAACTGTAATGGCAAACTAGTTGTAAAAATTGTAGACGACAGTTATGGATGGTGTACAAGCAGTGAAGTTTGCATGCATCGTAAGAAAGAAACATTAAATTATGTTGCAAATCTATGCTCTGTTGGGCTATTTCGGAAAGAAATGATGCTAAAGTATGAACTTTTAGCAAGACCATGATCGATGGAGTAGGTAACAATGAAGTGCAAGTTTTACAAAAGTGCAAATACTTTGTGACTTTCTCACATTTTACCTGCGTTCTAAGCTACGGACGATCTACTATCCATGGTAACTTTAATAAAGAAAGAACTAATGGCCCAAACACGAGTGGTACATAGGTAACGTCAGGGCCGGCCCTAGCCCAGGGCAGCCAGGGCGACTGCCAAGGCCCACGGATCCGGAGGGCCCAAAAAAATCAATTTACATATAAATATATAAATATTTTTGTATCTAAAGTAGACCTAGTAGCTGGCAGACGGTGGTGAGACGACGGGCCGGAGGACGACGAGGGGGTCAGAACCAAGGGAATTCTGGGAGCCGACCCCCAAGAGGTACTGCTGATCCGCATCGCCGAGGAGGGAATATGGTTCGCACAGTGTCTGGGTGGCGACCAAAGGCGACGGTGGCGGAAAAGGGAAAAGATATTGTGGTTGATGCTGGTAGACAAGTCTCGGCTACTGCGACTCCTCCAACCAGGACCCCCTCTGCGGAGCAGAGGCCTAGGTCATGGAAGGAGGTCTGCACCCCAGTGGAATCGCAAAGTCCGATGTCTATGGAATATGTTACCCCGATGGCGGTTGGTGGAGGACACAGGACTTACTTTCCCGCAGAGGAAATAGCAAAGGTTGCCGATTTCTGGAAGAACACCTTAGTGCTATATGTGTTAGGGAATAAGCCGTTCTTTGGACAAATCAGGGGTTATGCGGAGAGAGTCTGGAGGCCCAAGGGTAGCATGGAATTCTTCTCCCGGGAGAATGGATTTTACTATGTCAAGTTTGGGCTGGCGGAGGATGTGACCAGGATTGTTCAGGGAGGGCCATGGTCGTTTGATGGGAGACTCATTATTTTGAAAGAATGGACACCGGAGCTAAGGTGTGAGAAGGAAGTGTTGAATGCCATCTCCGTCTGGATCCGGTTCCCAGAATTCCCTGTGCAATATTGGAGCATTCCGCTTCTCATGAGACTCGCCAGCCTCGTGGGGAAGTCGATCAAGGCAGATGAGGCCACTACTTTCCGAACTAGAATAATGTACGCCAGAGTCTTTGTGGAGATCAAGGCAGGATCGGAGCTCCCGAGCATGCTCGAGTATCAGGTACCATCTGGAGAGGTTCTGACGCAGGCTGTGGAGTATGATTGGGTCCCACCCATGTGTTCGACTTGCGAGTGCTTTGGACACATTACCAGTGCGTGCAACTATAAGGGAAAAGAGTCTGCCAGGCCTCAGGCGGGCCAGACAGAGACATCCAGGCCAGAGACGGTTCAGATGGAGGCACCAGCGAGGGATGTGACGGCCCCTAGTCACTCGCCTGAGGAGACGGCGCCAGGGAGACACATGGAGGAAGACACTGTTATGGAGATTGATAGGAGGCTGGAGCCTGGTTTGACACCGAGACAAGAGAGCATGCAGGGTGCGCTGGTCCCGTTCAGGCCTCGGAGGATTATGATGACCAGGGGGATGAGTGCGGCGGAGAGTAGTCAGAGGGGGGCGGAGGCCTCTACGGCACTTATGGTTTACACCAGCAGGAAGAGACACGCCCCTGCCACGCTGGAGGATATCCCTCAGATGAGGGAGATGGATGATCAGACCGAGCCTAATCCCGACTGGACTCTTACTATTAGCCGGATTCAGGCTCACCTTGCCCCTTCCTCTATGGTAGATGCAGTTCTTGAGCAGACGGATGAGACACTTCCCTCGAGTGTCGATCCAGAGGAGTTACAGGGGGACCCAACATCTTTTATTTAGATGTCGGTCCTAGCATGGAACATTAGGGGGGGTGTTCCATTGGTCGATGGAGGGAGATCAGAGGGGTACTGAGGAGAGAGGCATGTGATATTGCTATTCTGCTGGAGACGAAGATTCGAGGGGCCGCAATGCTCTCACGTCGGACTCCGGCAACCTGGGATCACATCCATAACTTAGATCTTTGCGGTATGGCAAGGATCTGGGTTAGGTGGAACACAGGTAGTTGGGTGGGGGTTCAGATTCACAAGTCTGAGCAACTCATCAGTGTTACTTTTGAGAATAAAGGTGGATTCAGATTCATCCTGGGTGCTGTATATGGGCACAACGACCGGAGACTCCGGGAGGCTCTGTGGGGGGATATTGTGCTTTTGGGTCGTATGGCGGACAACATGCATCTTCCCCTACTCATCATGGGGGACTTCAATGCTATGTTGCTTCGTCAAGAGAAGGTTGGGGGCCGGCCTGTACCGGATCCGATTTTATATGACTTCCAGAGGTGCCTTCTTATGTCAGGTATGCAGGGGCTGGAGCGAACTGGCCATATTTGGACCTGGACAACAAGGCTACTCAGAATCGTATTGCTTGTCAGCTGGACCGGGCCTTGGGCAACAGCGAGTGGTTCAGGTGTTTCCCGAACTCGGTGGCGGAAGGTCCGGCAGCGGGTACTAGCGATCACTCTCCTATCCGGGTGGGCCTTTGTGAGAGACCCGCTCCGCGGGTGAGGCCGTTCCGGTACAACAACAGCTGGTACCTATCACCAGGTTATGAGGAGGTCGTTATGAGGGAGATGCAGCACTTTCGGGATGGCACGGCCCAATTTCGCATGGTTCACAAGCTCAAACAACTCAAGAGGGCTATCAGGGGGTGGGTGAAGACGAGACCGCGGACTACCCTGGCTGAGAAGGAAGAAGAGCTGCGGGTCACTCAGGTTGCCCTCCAATCTGACATTATGAATGGATCTCGTATATTTCGCTTATCCGACATCTATCTTACTTGATCTGGCGGCTAAGGAGAAGACCCTGATTGAGGAGGTTAGCATCATGCGGCTTCAGGAGGAGATCAGTGTGGCTCAGAGGGCTAAATGCACCTGGCTCAAAGATGGAGACCGTTGCACCAAATTTTTTTATGATATGATCCGCACCCGTCAGCATCGGAACAGCATCCCCAGACTTCTGAATGCTGAGGGACGTCTTGTAGGAGACCCGGTGGAGATCCAGGAGGAGGCCGTCAGATTCTACACTGCCTTATACCAGCAGACGGACTACTCCAGCATGTTCCCGGCCCTGGTTACGAAGAGACTGGTGTTCCGACATGGGAACAGCCTACTTTTGGCACCGGTGAGGATGGAGGAGGTGGAAGATATTGTGAAGAAGGCTCATCCCGACAAAGCTCCTGGGCCTGATGGTTTCTCCGCGGGGTTCTTTAAGCGACACTGGGGTGTGCTTAAGGTTCCTGTTCTGGCAGCTGTCCAGGAGTTCTTTGTTGAGGGCCGGCTCCTGAAGGAGATGAATCATACGTTCTTGACTCTGGTTCCTAAGAAGGAAGGAGCGACCTCTCTTGCAGACTTCAGACCCATAGCTTGCTGTAATTTCCTTTATAAGATTATCACTCATCTTATGTGCAGGCGTATGGAGGGGATTATGCAGGGTCTAGTGTCCCAGAACCAAGCAGCTTTCATCAAGGGTCGGTCGATTGCGGAGCACAGTCTGCTAGCTCACGAGATGGTGCGGGAGTTCAGCAAACCGGGGGGGATGAAGGCTTGTGTGAAGCTTGACCTTCGGAAAGCGTATGACACGGTCAATCGGGACTTCCTGTGCCACTTGATGCTTGCCATGGGGTTTGACGAGAGATGGGTTGCGAGGGTGAGGGAGTGCATCTGCTCCCCTACCTTCTCTGTCCTCATCCAGGGCACGCCACATGGTTATTTTAGTAGCAACAGAGGGTTGAGGCAGGGCGACCCCCTCTCCCCGTATCTCTTTACCTTGGTGATGGAGTACTTCACGAGTATGATGGATATAGCTGTGCATAGCGGGAGGATTGTTCCCCTTTTTCGGTTGGTGAGTCCTGCTGTATCTCATTTGATTTATGCTGATGATTTATTGGTACTTCTCCAGCCTTCCATGAGGGGAATGAGAGCGCTATCTGACATTATGGAGGAGTTCGGGCGGCTATCTGGGCTCCAGTTAAACCGGAAGAAGAGCAGAGTCTACTTCAGCTCCCGGTGTACACTTCAGGAGGAGAGAGCTTTCGCCTTAGGTGTGGACAGAGGCGAGCTTCCAGTGAAATATTTGGGGGTCCCGCTTACGGTCAACTATGCCCGAGAGCAGGATTGTCATAGCTTAGTGGACTTTGCCCAGAAGAGAGTGGAGGGCTGGCAAGCGGCGGGGCTTTCTTTTGGGGGACGGATTGAGTTGGTGCGGTCGGTCATTGCGGGCATCACTATGTTCTGGCTCCAGTCTATCCAGATCCCCACAGCTACTATTCGGAAGGTGGAGGCTATTTGCGCTAACTTCATTTGGAGGGGAGGGATTCATGCGATATCATGGGATCAGTTATGTCGGCCTCGGGAGGAAGGAGGAGTTGGGTTGAGGCCTCTTCATGCGGTTCGGAAGGCAGCTTGTGTGAAGATGGCCTGGAAATTCATCAAGGGGGGGTCGCTCTGGGCGGACTGGATGGCCAGCAGATACTTACGGAGGACCAACTTCTGGGCCTGCAGGATAGACAACAATTTCTCGGTCACATTCAAGGCCATCCTGAGATGTAGACCGGTGCTCCAGACTGCTATTTGCAGGCGCATGAAGGATGGGACGACTACCGACCTTTGGCTAGACCCTTGGTTGGGCTCCAGATCCCTGCTCGATATATTGGGAGGTCAGCTGGACAGGGAAGCTAGAAGGGGGCTCACATGCAGCCGGATCATTAGAGACGGAGTGTAGAGGCCAGAGGGATATCCTTTTACTGGCCAGCTTGCAGCAGAGATTCACCTTATCCCCATAGACGCTAGCCAGACGGAGGATTCATGGAGCTGGGCCGGCCCAGGTACGGGAGGAGGTTCCGGTCTATTCTGCTTTCGTAGCTGCTATGATTTGGTTCGGACCCACCATGACCAGGCTGAGGAGGTGGAGTTCATTTGGGGCAAGGGAGTCGCACGGAAAATGCAACTATGTGCTTATCGACTCCTCCGAGGCAGATTGTTGACGAGAGACAGACTTCTCCGATTTGGGATGCAGATCCCGGATGCCAAATGTGTGCTATGTACTGATGCAGATGAATCCATGGGGCATCTCTTCTTTGGTTGTCCGGTGTCCTGGCACATTTGGACTGAGCAATGTGCTCAGCTGAGAGGAGGAGTGGGGATGGACCGAGACATTCGGAGCATTCTCAGTTGGATCCGAGACCACAGAGGACGGGATCCGGGGTGGGCTAGACGAGCCAGAGTCCGTCTTGCTGCGTCTGTTTGGCACATCTGGAAGGAGCGGAACAGACGTATCTTTGAGGGCTTGACTACCCCCCCTATTGGAATTCTACATAATATAGAATTCGATGTATCTGTAATGGCCCCATAATAGTTTATTGGGGCATGGAAGTTGTGATGTTGTACTTTAATACCTTTTCCGCTATATGCGAGGAATAAATTCACCCTTATTCCAAAAAAAAAAAAAAAAAAGTAGACCTAGTATGTTTCATGGGCCCTACTTAACTCAAAACAAATATGGTGTAGTGGTTGCTATGTTAGGCTTGCATATAAAAGGCCCTTAGTTTAATATTTGGTGATGACATTTTTTAACTTACTATTGTTTTATTTTATTTTTTTACATAATGTATGGAGGCTATATTTTGAAAGTTCGCCTCGGGTCCCCATGAGCTCAGGGCCGGCCCTGGGTAATGTCGAATATGAGCCGAATCCGCAGAATCATTCATGATTTTCATGATGAAGTTAAGTTGTCCGGAACATGATATATTTTAGATTTTTCATGCATTTAATATCACATGTAGCCCATAGGATGTTAATAAGAAAAATAAATCCAAATACAGGAGGATCATAACTAATAATAAAGCAAAGACATTTCATCATTAGCCTTTAAAATGAGAATCTTAATATTAAAACTGCCCAATACATACACACTTGCAAAGATATAGGTTAAACTTTTCTTAGTGCTGTCAGTACAGAAGGACTAATGGCAAGTTGACTTCTGGTAGACACTACCACTGAAAGCTCCACAAAAAAGTGGTATTTATTTATATAGGTTATGGTTTGAATTAAAAAGTGGCGAGTGAAAAGATGATGAAAATAATAATTATAATAATAGAAATAAGGGGCAGCAGAAAGAACAAAAGATGAAGAAGTAGAACTACTTTGGTTAGTTATGTTGGTAGGATTGCACATGCTATAACATCTTGAGTATCCATTATAAGATTCAAAATATACCTGGCCCTTAATCAACATATACGTATAACTTCTTGTTTAAAATATTTAAGATATCATGCAAGTATGATAGTTTAGTTGTCATGAAAGAAAGTGTTCATGACATCTATGTTACCTGGACTTTAGTACGGGTGTCGGGTACGGGTACATATCCAAGAGTCGGGTCCTTCAAACTCATAATTGAAGGACACACGGACTCGGCTAAAAAGGATCCAAATTTTGGGTATGGGTACGGGGATATGACTAAGGTTTCGTAAAAAGACAACCTGTAATTATAAATTACTAGTAAACTTTACTCAATTAGTTGAATAAGTCCCTAAGGGTCCGTCCCTTCAGCTCCCCTACTACTTAACTACCAGTCTACCATATTAAAATAAACTATCTACACCATTACCACATTAAAATAAACTATCTACATCACTACTACATTAAAATAAACTATCTACTTCACTACCAGTCTTTCGATTGTCACCATGAAGGATCCGATTGTCACCATGGAGGATCGGATACGGATTTCATACCCATACCCATGTCCTAAAGGGTCGACATGGGTACTTCTCCTTAAAGTGGAGAGTCCGGGTAACATAGCATGACATCAGACCATTACCAATACTTGTAATAATATATTTGCAGAATAACTTTTGAGGGACAGACATACAACTACTTAAGCCCAAAAAGTTGTGCACCACAAAGCGTGGACCATCAAGATTGCTAAACCCTCCCGGTGCAAGCTCTCACTTGTACTAAAATATAAAAAATAAATAAACTTGCACGTTACTTGGGTATATATTTAATTCTCAAGTTCCAAACAAACGAAAAGATCGATTCTTTAATAAAATAAACCAGCAAACAGCCAACCACAGGAATTTGGTCCAACAAGTCTTAAGAGTTAAACCTATTCCTACAAAGGAAGTAGCGAAGCACCACTCGTCAAACACAAAATTGTCTAGTACATAACAGGGAGAGCTTATGATTTAATAACAAGTACATGCATGAAGTTCATTATTTCAAGGTCAGAGGTGAATAGAAATTCAAGTTTTATTACTTGGATATATTTACATTGATGAAGTATAAAGTGAAACTTTGATACCTTGAAATCCACCCGATGCTATCTTTTTTTTTAAAAAACAAAAACATAAAGAACTCTTTGGAAGAAGAAAGTTCTCTTGCACTTTCTCTCCCTCACCCTCTCCCTCTCCCTCTCCATGTGTATTTTTAGGGATGAATGATTGAGAGATATATAGTTGGAGAAGGGAGGGAAGGATTTGATGAGGGTTCAATATGGAGCATAGCTTGGAGTAGGAGCTATTGTATAGGAGATTATTGGTACATTAATTGTTGTAAATGTGAAGTTGTGTTTGGGAGTCGGAGCTAGCTAGGTAGGGGAGTGTGAGTACACGAAGTGTTTTAAATGTGAAGTTGTGATTGGGAGCTGGATCTAGCTAGGTAGGGGAGTGTGAATACACGAAGTGTTTTAAATGTGAAGTTGTGATTGGGAGTCGGAGCTAGCTAGGTAGGTAGGTAGGTAGGGGAGTGTGAGTACACAAAGTGTTTTAAATGTGAAGTTGTGATTGAGAGTTGAAGCTAGCTAGGTAAGGGAGTGTGAGTACACAAACTTTTGTAAATGTGAAGTTGTGTTTTGGTGTTGGAACTAGCTAGGTAGGGGAGTGTGAGGCAGGACATGACATTGCAAGACACGAATTGATCATGGTTTGATCATAAATTACTAGTGCGGCAAAGAAAGCTCCTATGACACTCACTATCTCCACACCCCCACCATACGTACATAATCATTGGTTGATATAACTCTAGGACACGCTTATACAAGTTTCCCTAGGGCTCGTATACTTATCATGTGCTGGAACGTTCACGCTTGTCAAGGCATCACTTGCTAGTTGTCAAGGGTAATATTAAATTATATTTATCTAGCAAATCACATTCCCAAGGCTTGTCCCATATATACTTGGCTAGACATTTTCTTGACACATCCTAAACATATTATATCCTTGTCCCAAATCATAATACATTCATATAGGCTAGTTAAGAACCTATACAAGAATGTCTTCGTATCTTTGTTAGTGCCAAGCTAGAAAGTGTCATGACAAACACTAACTTTATATACTTTTTTATCATTCCAGTATGTTAAGTGCCTTAGATAAGGCTTATGCGTCCGGATCAAATCTTCATTAAACGGCTTGACCTGGAAACTGCCAAATCGAAAGAAAATCAGAAATCCGGTTGAAAGTTGGACCATATTTCTGTTCTGCCTGGAACAAAAATCATATTGTAGAGCATACATGAACTATTTTAGATGATTTAGAAGTGATTAAACATGACTAAAATATGTGAGTGTTCCATATGCATTTGTCTCATAGATTTGGGGATATCATGGAAGGTTAAATTAGCATGAGTAAGTGGAATAGAAATCAAAGACATAAGTTAAACACTCCAAACTCATCATCATGTATATTTATTTGTAATCGTTATATGCATAGTAGATCTAGGGCTCAGCAAGTGAGTACTTGCCTTAGGATGAGCAAATGTACTCAAATGCCTAGGTTTAGGCCTTGCTCCTCTCCCAAAACATCTTCCTAGCTCCAAAGGTCTTATATCTTTCTCTTGAACTCCTCCAAGATCAGGCCAAAGAAGAAGATAAGGGAAAGAAGTAGTATATGAGGCAAGAAGAATGAGTGAATAAATGAGGAGGGACTATATATCCTAGCTCCTATATGGGCTCCAAGTGTCCTCCAAAGTCACATCTCATCAGCTTGAACCAGAACTCCACAAAATACCCCTCTTCCAACAATGTAAGACATGATAGGTAGGTCAAACAGGGACAATGATTACCAATGGATTTTCTGAATACCCCAGGACTGTGTTTTTCCAGGGATATTAACAGGTAGATCTGAGAGCTGCTTTGGATCTTCTTGTGTGTTTTTAAGGTCGTGAACTGGTCTGGTTTGGTCATGGGTGATAATAATGTGCGTGGGTTGATTTTATAAGTAATTCATAAGTTAATTAACCCCAATTAACCATGTTTCTATATGTGTATCAACCAAAATAAGGAATCCTATGAAATGTTACTCACACACACGTCTTAGGATGGTCAACTAGACTCCAAACATGCAAACCACACGTAAGGGGAAGTATTCTATGCATCACTACAATACAATAACATAAATACTTTGGTATAAATACGGAAACCGTAAAAGTGGACTTGCAAGGTCTATCCCCTTATAGAAAGTTCAGTCCTCGAAATGTCCATTAGGTATGGCGCGGAATCAAGAGGATGAACACATTATAACATAAGACATCACATTATGAGAGCAACGCACATGTTGCCACATCATCCCGGTCTATCGGTACTAATATCTCTTTGTATGGATGGTAAATAGTATGAGTTGGCTAATGATCATCTTCGTTATCCAGGTTACTTTGCACTTTGGCACATGTGCGGTGCCAACAAGGACCTAGGCAGTTCTTTGTATAAATATAATTGCACTTTGTAGAGAAATGAGACTACAATGGAAATAATTTCATTAAGTTGTTTGCGTACATATATATAGAGAGGGAACTTCTTCATACAAGTTTATCCATTGTTGGACTAAACATAGACCTAATAGAACAACACACTCAAACACATCCACTCTCTGACACACTTATACATGAGAACATGCAAGCACGGAACCATGATTCAATGATAAGGGGGGCGAAAGATCAAATTTACTTAATTACCTAGTTTTTTGTCTGTAGTTCTTTTTAGGTGGGGTGGTGTGGGGCGGATGGCGGCAATATACAAACTTTTTGTGAACTAGGGGTGAAAATGTACTATTTCTCAACGAGGACCCAAAGCCAAAGCTCAAAATTCACTTTTTGTGCAACAAAGTTTCATACTAGGGGTCAAAATGGATCGAGAAAAGATGGAAGCAATTATCTTATGTCCCGTCCCAAGGAAAATCCACAAGTGTGGAGTTCCCTTGGAGTCACACCGTTAAGCCAAAGGTTTATCTGAAATATTAGCTCTTTTAAGCACCATTGACTGTTTATTTGAAGAATTGAACTTTCAAGTGGATTCAAGAAGCCATGAATAGTTTGAACTAATGAAGAAGAAGATGACTAAAGTCCGGTTCTTTGCTAGATTTCATAAAAATGTTTGAGGTGGATTTTGATACTAGTGATATTGGTGGAATACTTGTTCCATAATGGACTTTAGTCCATTCATCCTGAATGGAGTTCCCTTGGAGTCACACCGTTAAGCCAAAGGTTTATCTGAAATATTATCTCTTTTAAGCACCATTGACTGTTTATTTGAAGAATTGAACTTTCAAGTGGATTCAAGAAACCATGAATTGTTTGAACTAATGAAGAAGAAGATTACTAAAGTCCGGTTCTTTGCTAGATTTCATAAAAATGTTTGAGGTGGATTTTGATACTAGTGATATTGGTGGAATACTTGTTCCAGAATGGAGGCCGTTTCCTCTCTTCGTCCTGAAGCTGAATGCGACAGGAGGAGTGTTTACTACCAACGATGTAGAAATTATATATGATAGTGCAGACGCTTTCAACACTGGGGTACTATTTGTTATATCATCAGTACATACTGAATTTCTATTTCCAGATCTCTAGTTAGAATTAGAAGATCACAAGCTGAACTGGATGTATGGAAGCTGGGATATTCATACTCCAAATCTTGTAACTTTGGTAATCAGTCACAAGGAGGATCAGAAGAACAAGAAACATATGCCCTCAACTAGCAGGTAGCAGTTCAGTTCAAGGTGATGAAACAAGTTGGGGAAACAATGCATTGGATGGAAGTTGTCGAGTTTCTATAAACCTCGACGTAGCTAATGTGAAGAACCATGTCGATCATATTGACTATCCAAACTTGCTGATGAGTTTCCTCAACCAAGATTGTGCTGATTGTAGAGTCAACTAGCTACTGGGCTGGAAACAGTTGTCCATACCCTAACCAGCTGACTACTGTGCATCCTGGTCACAACCCGAGATATCCAGACCTTGACCTAGTCAATGTACCGGTCACTGTCCCATGACAATCGATTGTACAATTGACTGGTCTCTCGACAACATTGTTAATATTGTGTTACTTATTTTTGTTTAGTGTTTCCTTATGTTTTCATTCATTATTTGATTAGGACAAGACTCCTACATATTGGGAGGTTATTTGATTTTGTGTAAGAATTGTTATTGGATTAGTTTCCTATTTGCTTGAGGCTTATGTTTTTTTATGGATAGAGTGAAATCTACCCTTCTCCATCATAAATGTGTGAAATATGTAGGGTAAACTACAGGAAACCCCCTCTAAACCTATGCCAATTTTACAGCCTCCTAAATTAGATTTTATGCCAATTTTTCCCTTGCCGTCCAATTTTGACTAAAACCATTAGTTTAATCGTGGCAAAAGACCCTTATATTCCTATTCTGAATTTTTGTTGAAAATGAAAATTATTGAAAACTATTAAAAGATAAAAAGTGTAATAAACTACAATTAAAAAAAAAATCTAAAAGCATAATTCTCCTCCATGACAGGGGATGGTCAGTAAGCAGCAGCAGACTATGTTTCTTGTAGGTCTTCCGATTATTCAACTAGCATGATTGAACCACAGATTGATTCCCCATCAGTGTACTTTGGTTGAAGAAATTGCTTTGTAACTACAGCTACTGGTTCCCATTGACTTCATTTGAGCCGCTTTCAATCTTTTTTGCATGAGATGACTTAGCATGAGTGTTTTTTTTAGAATATACTAGTGAATCGTTTTTTAACTACATTCATTCATAAAGAATTAGCTCGTAAACGCTTTCATCCAAACTATATTAGCAGCTGGACTTGGGAAAATGTTGCGACATGTCCTTAAGTTTTTTATTCCTATCATTTTGTTCAATGTATCTAGTATCAACAGTGTAAATGTTCAGGTCTGAATTGACTTAAAATTTAAGCATATTTCTCTTCTTTCACTTCTCAAGCTATAACAAATGAGTAGGCTTGTTGAAGGGAGTTTGCTCGTCTTCCAGTATAAATTATTCCGTCCTCTCTTTGTTTTATTCTTCTTTCTAATTTCTTTCAACCTTTCATGTGAAGTTTTAATTTAATGTTTGCTTCATCTGATATACCTGTGATATAAAAACACCAAAAATATCAGTCCTTTAAGCTATTTGTTTTCTCCCTTTCTTTGTTGTTTGGTTATATAATTCTCTACAATGCTGCTAAATGTGTTTGCTATGTTAAGTATCTTGTTCTTGCTTTCTTCATTGTTTTAACCCACACCTGAATTACCTTGTAACTCGCTTACATAATCATTTCGTAAATCACTTCTAAATGTAAATGCTTACCTTCTCTACTATTCTCAGGGTATCTGCCTTATGATAACAGTGTTGCAAGTAGCTCAGTTACCAAATATCAAGGTAATCTGAAAGTAACAGCTGTAAATTCTGCTGTAGAGGTCATGTGATTCTGGCTATAACCATTTATCATTTCATTCAGGTTGCAGCAGCTCTTCTTTGCTCTGCATTTTGCTATGATATATTCTGGGTGTTCATATCTCCTTTTATATTCAAGGAAAGCGTAATGATTGCTGTAAGTACTTTTGGTCCTTGCATATGAAATTATTTTGGTGAGTTCTTAATACTTAGGTGGTGTTTGTTTTTGCCAATTATAAGTGACAACCACTTGTAAATGGAAGATTTTAGAAGTGACAACAAATAAGCGTGTTTGTTTTTTGTCATTTATAAGTGGCAACCACTTGTAAGTGGCTCACATTTAGAAGTGACATTTTGTCACTTCAAAAATGAATGAGTACTTATTAAGTGTAAAAAGTCTGTTTTGTCCTTGACAATTTTCTAAAATGGCTAAAATACTCTCAAGCTTATAAGAAGAAAATAAATCATGTGAATAAATTTAGTACTTATTTTGTGGTGATTGTGCATGTTTAACAATTCTGAGCTCTTCTATTTGTGCTCGTCCTCATCTATTTTAGAAGTGGCATTGTGTATGTTTAACAATTTAAATTTCAATATTAGCTTGGTATCCATAATCCATGTGAATAAATTTGATGGCAATATATGCACATAAAAGTAACTTTGTAAGATGAGGAGCTACAAAAATTATATAAATATTTTGAACACAAGAGTATAATGATTAACTTTTAAATGACATCAAACATTTGAATCACTTTTTAAGTGACAAGAACAAACAACATTTTGAACCACTTGTAAGTAAATAAAACAAACATCCCCTTAATTCTTGTCGATAGTAGTATCTTCAATATTCTAACGGCGTAGAATGTTGTTCCTACTTATGGCAATGCTAAGTATATGCTTAGGCCTCTCTATAAACTCCATGTAGTATATATTGGTAAAAAGTTTCTTAGATAATATTTCTTTTGATCTCTAAACAAAATTTTGGTGAATGTGAACACTCTACCTTTTATTTCTTATGAACTAAGCCCACTTTCTTCCTTCACCGTGGATCATTTATTAATTGTCCTCCATTTGCATTTCTTTTTCTACTATTTACAAAATACATGTTTTATCTTCTTTATTAAAAATAAATAACTTCATTTGCACATTTATTTTTTATCCTAGTCGACTACACTTGCACTTTATTTATTTAATACATGTTTATTAAGCTGGACATGTGGATCAAAGAAGCAATATATTTAATTATAGTGAAATGAGAGAGCTAAAGGGTCGAAATGAGTTAGCAAGCAAGATTCGAATATCGGTCAATACCAATTCGTATCCCCTATCTTGTATTGAGTTTTGCATGTCCGATCTAACTGACTGCAATGATATTGGACAATACAAAAATGGTACCCTCTATTCCGGTTGATTCAACAAATAAAAATTAAAAGAGAGAGAGAGAAGTATGACAAAAAGCAAATTCCACACAATAGTTTGATTGTGCCGTAGACCAACATGCTACTGGTAAAATTCCTTAACAACACAATGTAACCATTATTATTTGTCAAAGTTATATAATACAAATTCACAACATTAATACATCTTAATATTACTCCATTCAAAACTAAATGTTTTGGTGGTAATCTATTAAAAAAAAAGTGAAATAAGCAACAATATCTATTGTAGTTGAAAGATTCAACAATATTAAATATTGTTCTATTCGTAACTAACCGAAGACAATAATTAAAGTATAAGGTTATGCCTAAATGTACCAAATATTTTTTTCTACCTTTTTTTAAATCTTGACTTTTTCCAAAACCAAGAATACCAAAACTATGGTCCGAAACCACCAAATTGTCGATACCAATATCCATACCGATAATGTGAACCTTGTTATCAAGTTTAGAAGTGTATAGTCTCTTCAACAGATATATAGTTACAGAATATGCTATCTATAACGTGAGTACGTCCAATCTATGCTGCGGCATCGACAATAGTATGATATCTATAACTCAATATAAACCATGATTATCAAGTAATCCACAGATTCCAACAGATATATAGTTACAGAGTATGCTAATATAACTCATTCAGCATAACAATATTATGACAAGAAGATATAGAAAGCAAGAAATTATTACCCAGAGTAGAATAGTAATAAATCTACCGAACATAAGTACCTAATAAGTCCTTGGGAACACACCCGCTAAAATAAATACTACGACTAAAAGCTGCTAAATGACAACTGATACTAGATCTCTTCTGGAGTCTCATTGCCTGCTAAATCTGAATCAACATCAGACACATCTACCACATTCTCGTAAGGACCATTGACGCAGCGAGATAGCGAAACGGACTTACCTTCGTGTTTGGCAATGGCCAAGTCGATCAGTGATGACGATAACTGGACTACCGTTGCTTGGTGAGAGCGAAGTGTCGCCGCAGAAACTCCGACGGAGGGCCTTGTGAGGGGTCCGCACGAAGGTTGCTTGAAAACCTCAAGCGAGGGGCTTCCGAATCCACGGAACAGTCGAGTCAACGACCAAGAAAAGAAGAAAACAAATCTCAAACTTTAAAGAAGAATTTTTATTGATTAAAAATTGTTTCCAAATGCATGCAGAAGGTGCCTATTTATAGGACTTTTATGACAACCTAATCCTAATAAAATAAAGATAAAATCTATCCTAATAAAAGATAGAGTCAAAATAAGAGTCCTAAAAGAAATATAATTCTTATCAACTCTTAAAAAAGATAAAGCAAAAGAAAAAGAATCCTAAAAGAATTTGGAGTTAGAATCCATGCTACATCAGTCTCCCCTGCTTCAAAAGAACTCGTCTCCGAGTTCTTCTCAGAATAAAACGGTTCGCCAGGTGTAAAGATCGGAGATATTGATGGTTGGGGAGATCTGTGTGTCTTCATGCTGAAGTTGCGGATGAATCGTCGGTAGAAGTTGGTGAGAACATAGAAGCTTTGAACTTCAGTCAGTAGAAGTTGGTGAGAACATAGAAGCTTTGAACTTCAGTCACTGTCTTTGGTGTAAACCAGTCGCGGCTTGCTCGAATATTCTCTTCATCAATACTGTGGCCATCGACGCTAGTCACAAATCCCAAAAAGATGAGTTAGTTAGTAAGTACGCTACACTTCTTAATTCGAACAAGGTTGAGAACTTCCCTGAGGTGCTTCAGATAATTAGCTTGGCTCTTGCTATAAAGCAGGATATCATCGAAGTAGATGAATATAAACTTTCTTGTTAATAACTTCAAAACATGATTCTTGATGCGCATAAAGGTTTTTGATGCATTCGAAAGTCCGAAGGACATAAAGGGCCATTCATATAGTCCTTTTCGGGTTTTGAAAATAGTCTTCCACTCATTATCAAGTCGAATCTAGATTTGATAGTATCCGTTCTTCAAAACGATCTTTGAGAAAATTGTAGAGCTTGAAGCTGTCTGAAGAAAACGCATATATGCAGGATTTTTTGCAGCATCTAGAAAATCAAGGAACTGACGATCGAACTTAGATGATGTGTCTGGCGGATCACTCCGAGGTCTGCTATCGTTATTGGAAGCTTTAGATATTGGTAAATTCTTCAATGCTCCGTCGAAGGAGAAAGTCTCTTCTTGAGGTGTTGGAGATTTTAGCTCAGCATCTGCAATGTGTGCATCCGACTTTGATACGATCTTCTCAATTTCGTCGTCTTCATAGTCAACAACGACCACTGGTGCTCTGAGTGGACAACTGTTGTGAACACACTCGAGTCCCTTTTGTGGATGGCTGGTAGTAGAACGAGCATTTGTGTCTCTTGTCTCTATGTGTGGTATCCCCGTGAAATCAACTGTAGCGTTATATTGGGTACCAAGAAAATTTAGTACTCTGTCCAATTTGTTAGACAAGACATCTAATTTGTTTGACAAGATGTCAACGTTGTCTGATAGAGCATCAAATTTCTTGTGCGTGATGGATTTCGCCATTGTTGTTTTGCAAAAGAAAGATTTCCAAAAGTTTCCAAACGAATTGGAATCCTTGATCTGTAGGGCTCTGATACCACTTGACGCAGCGAGATAGTTGAACGGGCTTACCTTCGTGCTTGGCAATGGGCAAGTCGATCGGTGATGACGATAACTGGATCACCGTTGCTTGGTGAGAGCGAAGCGGTGCCGCAAAAACTCCGACGGAGGGCCTTGTGAGGGGTCCGCATGAAGGTTGCTGGAAAACCTCAAGCGAAGGGCTTTCGAATTTACGGAACAGTCGAGTCCACAACCAAGAAAAGAAGAGAACAAATCTCAAATTTAAAGAAGAATTTTTATTGATTAAAAGTTGTTTCCAAATGCATACAGAAGGTGCCTATTTATAGAGCTTTTATGACAGCCTAATCCTAATAAAATAAAAATAAAACCTATCCTAATAAAAGATAGAGTCAAATTAAGAGTCTTAAAAGAAATAGGATTCTTATCAACTCTTAAAAAAGATAAAGCAAAAGAAAAAGAATCCTAAAATGATTCAGAGTTGGAATCCACGCTACATCAACCATAGAAAGTAGGGTACATGTCATTTCCGCCTAAAGATGTCAAGTTATCTAGTCAAGATTGAGCAAAGTAAAATACGGCTATAAAGTTGCACAGTAAAATATAAATCTTTCATGATGGTATCAAGAGAAATGTGAATGTAAATACCATATAATGAACTGTAAATAACATGGTCTGAGATAACAAGATATAGACTAAATGATACGATTTATAAAAGCGAAGCTGACATCGTGTCAATAAAAGAAAGTACAGTACAAGTAAAGAATCAAGGAGTAGCTCATATATTTATTATACAACTTTCGTCATCTAGATGGCTAGGGATAAATACGACACATCGATACATCTAATTTATGTTGGCTATCATTCACGATTAGACAATGAGTATAGTTTGGAATGGCCACATGCTTATTCAAGTATACCCCCACCCATGTATCACTCTAGAAATATGACTACAATCACGAAACAAGTAATTCTAAATCAATAGTAAGAACTCTCTCGTACACCACTCAAACAATAAGCATAATATACTTGCCTAGTCCGTAGTTGGTGAATAGTTGACGTGTCAGATACAAACATGTTTGATACCGAATACGATAACTGAAACTAAAATCCTTAAAAGTAGATTCATCATATCATCGCCAAGTCCAATGATAATAATCTCCTATATAACGTTCAAAAGTTCAGAATATGTCGGTCGTGGAAAATCACCACATGAAATGAAACTGGGGCCACACGTAGGGTCTACAAGAGACCAAAATATAAACAAGTTAGAAATTACTTCATAACATGAAAGTAATCATATGGATAAGTCAGAAATAGAAATACAATCTCATCGGAACTTACACAAACAAAATCTGAGCACTTAATTCAAATTGCTAAATATAGCCTATAGACGGCCTCGAGAATAATGTTCCGAATAAGGTTCACAGAACTAACCGAAACTATTACCGTAGGGGTAAAAAGACATTGTGAATCCAAAAGAACAAGTTTTGTCACGATCCGACAAGCACATAAAAAGTAAGTAGAAGATTAATAAATCATAGATAAGGTAAAAATTGATGGATACAGATCAAATTCATCGTGCTCCGTCAACGAATTCAAGTTCCTTCAATTCCTACACGCCGGGAACATTGTAAAACGCCTATCGGTACATACTGTTTGCGACAGGATCGACCAAATTGATGGGACGACTCCCAATAAGAGGATTTTCATAAAAAGGAGCACTCCTGCGGTCGAGCGTCTGAGGGCGATAAGCTGAACTCCTTTCGGTACATATCGTTTGCGACAGGATGGGACGACTCCCAAGCGTCTGAGGGTGACAAGCTGAACTCCCTTCGGTACATACCGTTTCATAAAAGGAACCCTCAGACAGATGGACATTCAGAACGTACTAATAAAACGCCTTTCGGTACATACCATTTGTGACAAGATCGACCAGATTGACGGGACGTGCTCCATCTACGATTTTCATAAAACAACCACCAATTCAAGTTCCTTCAATTCCCTTTTAGGCTCAAAAAGGAACAATCAAACGATGGAATTAATCTAGCATCCTTCGTGATGGAGAAGACATGACCAGTCACACATGGATGGAGAAATCTGGGATCGAAAACACGCTTGCAGTCGGAATTTACTGATCATTGATACAATGTCGGTCTGCTCTGTTCGGACGTCGATAGGGTCAGCGGCATTCCTTTACGATCCATGATGGTGCATGAGGAGCTTGGGGTATCATGACGACGCTAGTGGTGGAGGTCTGGAGTCACGACAAAGGCGTACGACTCAAATCTGATCTTGGCGTCAGGTTGGTATTAGAAGCAGGGGATGCCGACGGTGTTGGCTGGCCTCAGTGGCGGGCGTCAGAATGGCTTGTAGTTATGGAGGTGGTCGAAAATATAGGAGAAAGGAGAAGTTGATGGTGATGAATTTTTATGAAGTATTATGCTTGGGGTGTAGCACAATATTTTGGATTTAAAGAAAAAAGAAAATTGAAATACACAATTTTGAATTTACAAATTGTGGACTTTTATATATTGATTTGATTTTTTTTAACATTGAAGTTCTTTTAATAAAGAAAAGGAATTGAATTTGGAGATTGGTATTGAATATTAATGGAATTTGATTTGGATTTGAAATTTCAGATTTGGGAAGTTACATACTATCAACCATAAAAAATTTGTCCTTAAAATTTAAGAGAGACATACGCAAAGAAATGAAAAGTTAGAATGGAAGATTATACCTCAAATCTCGAAAACATGCGGTGCTTCCAGGTAAACTCTCCTGGAGAGTAGTGCTTCCAAGCGACACAGACCAGAAAAATTGTCTAGTTCCTCGGCACGTTCTTCCTTCGATCTAATATCTCCACATGCTGCTCTTGGTAGGTTAGACTGGGCCACACATCAATTTTTGATCACTCCAAAATATTATTTGGGTCTGTCACATACTTTATTAACTGCAACATGTGGAATACGTTATACACTCCCTCCAGAGTGGGTGGTAAGGCCAATATATAAGCCACCTCTCCAATCCTCTTTAGAATACCAAAGGTTCCAATGAATCTCGACTAAGTTTTCCACCTCCTCCAAATCTGATGGTACCTCATGTTGACGAGATCTTCAAAAATACCAAGACTTCGACCTTAATCAAAAGGAAACATGTACCTAAGCATCATACCAAAGAAACAGTTCTTAACCATAAAACTTGAATGTTTATTACCTTAAGTTCCATAGGCCTCCAATGACTATCTGCCAATCTCTCTGCCTATCTTGTGCCACTCGGAGTTTCTTCCGAATCTGTTTCACCGTCTTCGCAACATTCACAATCATCTCAGGTCCCAGCAATGCTATCTCGTCCATATCGTCCCAAGATAATGGGGGTACGACACCTCCGATCATGTAAAACCTCAAAAGAGGACATTTCTATAGTCTAGTAACTGTTATTATATGAAAAATCTACCAGTTGCAAATGAGCCTCCCATGAACCTCCAAAGTATAACACACACGTACACAACATATATTCGAGCGTCTTAATAGTACGTTCTGACTGTCCATCTGTCTGAGGGTGATGAGCTGTACTGAAGTCCAGCTGCATACCAAGGCTGTCCTGCATACTCTGCCAGAAATAAGATACAAACTGAGAAATTTTCTGAAATTATGCTCACTGGAACTCCTGGCAACCTCACAATCCGACAGATATATAGCTCTTCCAATCTCTCTGTTGACAATCCAGCCTTGAGTGGTAGGAAATGGGGCTGATTTGGTCAGTCTATATCAAACATTGTATAAGTTAAGATTGTATATAGAATACAAGTATAATTACGCAAGACAGTTGCATATCTGAATATGAAGGCCATGTTTTTGATGAACATTGTTTAGATTTTACATGATATGCATTTCGTTTTTCCTCCAATTACACCTTTGTGTTTCCCTAAAGAAATAAAACCCGCTCATTGTGTGGCTCTAAGCATCCTGAGCTGACAGCACTTCGAAGGGCCTTGCTTAATTAATAGGTGTTCATCAAAGCTTACTTATGTGAAGTTAAGGTTCTTGTTATTTGTTGGATAGGTATATTTGAAATGAACAGATTTCTTTGCTTGTACAAGCTTTTATATGTGATGTCACCATAATTTTCTAACAGGTTGCTCGTGGAGATAATGGCGGTGGTGAAACCATTCCAATGGTCCTGAGAATGCCTCGTTTTTTTGATCCATGGGGTGGATATGACATGATTGGCTTCGGTGACATTCTTTTCCCTGGTTTGCTGGTTTGTTTCAGTTACAGGTACCACAACCTATGGTGAAACTTGTAATAGTGGACCATCTATTTTTATGCTGCTTTCTCCTTGTCCTTATTTTTCTAATTTGTTATTTTAGCATATAGTTACATTAGTTTTAATATCATATATTTAAACAAGGGGTTTAATGGCATTTTGTCACAGTTGAACCAACAATTTATGAAGAAATTGATAGCATGGACTCTTTATGCTGAAAGTTGAACCAATAGGAATATGGACTGCAACCTCCCAATAAGCAATCCTACGATTATGCATGAATTGACTAAACTGCAGTAACAAAGAAAGCTATATCAGGCCAAGTAACACAAGTAGTTCAGTAAGCCCACCAATCTTTTGTACCCCCCTGGATCACTCAACTTTCACCTGGTATTAACTTTACACTTGAATCCATAGGGTGATTCAATGGGCTTGCATCCTAACATCCCAAGCTTCACCATGTCCCAGTATTAATAACATATTTTCTCTGTGAAATAATTATACCTTTATTGCTTATAGTAACCCCAATGCCTAACAAGAAGTGCTGCATTGCCAGGTCCTTTGTGTGAAATTGCTTCTGAAGATATATCTTCAAGTTAGTAATCCCTCTCAAAACATCTCTAGGAATGACAATATCATCAACGGGCAACATCCACCATCTAGATGATGGCGACAAATTGCATCTTCTTAGGCCGGAGGCCTATACTACCTTTATAAACCAGCCTAACCATGCTCGTGGTGACCGCTTAAGACCATAAAGATATCTTCTCAAATTGCAAAATATCCAAGACTTATCCTGAGCAATAAAGCAAGTGGCTGCCCCGTGTAAAGTTTCTCACGTGAGCTATCACGGAGAAGGAATTTTTTGCATCTTCTCCTCTCGGATTGTGGTCTCTTATGCATGTGATGGATTTCCCTACTTCATCATCTGGTTTCTCTGCTCAATGTATGAATCGGGGTTGTGGCCTTCGATCACTATATTGCATTTATTATGGTTGCTTCAACCACATAGAGGCCAGTTATTGGAAGAAACATTGCTACCCGACGATTAAATCCACAGCCCAATAGATTTCTGGCCTCCTCCAATCTCCTTAGCAGATGTTCGACTTGTTCAACATATGCTCTCGATTCACTCGACCAACCTATCTACTACGTATTTATTTGCTACCTCAATTATTACTAGTACATATTTGTTTGCTCCTTAGGCATCTCTTGTCTGTCTCACTCTAATCCTTTCTAGAGCTTCTCAGGCATCTCTTGTGTGTCTCACTCTAATCCCTTCTAGAGCTTCTCAGGCATCTCTTGTGTGTCTCACTCCACTCACTTCTAGAGCCTATTTTCATATGACATACACAATTTGAATCATTATTGTCGAATCCTCAGAAAGTTATATTCTTTGCATATTGAGACACTATTGGTCTTGTCTCAAGCTCCATCTAGTTAACTTCAAACCTCAATCTTTAGTCGGTGCTTGTTTGTCTCTATGCTAAAGTACTATATGTCAGTCGTCTGCTGAAGGATCTCATCTAGGCTATCACTTTTTTCCTTCTGTGGTGTACACAATCTAGATATGCATGCAGTGACCTGTGGGGTATGCAAGATGAATGGGTTGTATCACTTAGGCATTCCACCGTCTACACTGACCATGATATCTATAGTTGATTGCCATTGTAGACATGGTCACCTCCCCTTCAATTTGTTAAAACTATATGGACGTATCCATGGGTGAACCTTCCTTAGGCTTAGTGGTGGCCGTCCCTCCTGATTTTTCAGTTTCCTGCTATATGGTTTTGTTTGTCCAATTATTCACTTCATTTTCTTCAAAATTCAACTAAATGGTGATTTAATTGGTAAAATTGATGGGATTATAACTAAGGGGTCCTGAATCTAATTCTTGTTAACCACAATATTATTTATTTGTAAATGATATATAATGCCTCCTTCCCTACCCCCTTAAATTCTAAGTTAAGGTATTTATCCCCTAAAAAGATTTGTTGTCCTCCACAAGCCGTATTTATTTCTCAGAATTTATGTGCGGCCTTGTATTTTAGGGAATTATCCCTTGTTAGCAATTCGGCAAATGGAAAAAATCTAGACAACAAAAGTACGAGTATAAATCGACTCAGTGCAAATAAAATACGTTCAAAAATTCGGTCAAAGTATTCGAAAAATGATAATATTGAGGTTAGAAACTTCACATTCTTAAATATATTGTCAAATTTGGTTAATTAAACAGGTTCCCACGACGTTTTTTGGCCAAATTTTTCAATAATATATACGGAACACATTTAAAATTTCGTATGCTTAAAATTTACGTATTGATTTGAATCTGTCAAAAGTACGCAAGTATTATACGATTTTGAAAGATACGAAAAAATTCGCGTATAATACGAGTTTTATTCGGTGATTGCTAACAAGGGAATTATCATCGTTCTCCTTTCTTATTTGGTCAGTCAGATATTTGGGAGCCGTATAAGCTACAAGTGTCTTAGGCTTTCTTACTTTGCGACCTTCACTATTGATCGTTCTCATATAAGTTCGCTCTTATTGTTTCATGATCATTCTAAAATTCTCTCAATTTCGGAACCTTTCACAATGGGGTTGGAATCAGTACAATACCACTATCAAAACAATTTGCACGGGTAATACCGACAAATAGCTTATCCTACACTTTGCTAAATACTGTTCGGACTACAACATTCTCACCAAACTTTTTGCTCCTGTATACCCCAAGAAAATAGGTTGTTAAATGCAAATATCAACACTTACTTAAAGCGGGCCGTTCTTTTGCTCAGATTGATGAATGTCCCTAATGTATTCGATCTTTGTGCCTCTTATTGCTTGCTACCATATTAAGTGAATGCCCTCTGCTTTCCTCAATAACCGGACATGACTTTCTATACTCTTCGCCAACCTAGAACCTTTTCCAGTTTCCTGTTAAGCTTTACTCTTCACTTGTCCTTGTTATGTTTATCATCATGGACCAGGACATCTTAAGCTTAGTCGGGCTACTAAACATGTCTTTGTGCATTATTCTCGTACCCATGAAGTTTATTTTAGTTTTTCCTCGTATGAGAACAATGTTATCACTTCAATAGATGTTACTTTCTTTGAGCAACGACCATACTACTTACCATCCTCACCATCTTTAGCTTCTCCTAAGCCACTGTCTTCAGCACCTTAGCTACCATCCTCAACTCCTTTTGAGCCTATTCGTCCCATCATGTACTTTGGTGAACCACCGTCACCATTCTTTTTGCCCCAGCACCTACTTTACTCAAGGTATATACTCTTAGGAGTAAGAGGTTGTTCTAGCAGGATCTCATGGTTCCTTCTACTTACTCTTTGCCTTAGTCAGACGAGCTTGATGATAGCCCTATTTTAGTGCAAATGAAGCTGTGACCCTATACTATGCACCTATTACTCACTTTATGTCATCATCGACTTAAAAACTCCCTGTGCAAATTTCTTAGTGCCCTAGTTTCTATTGCTACATCTGTTCAGGGGGTTTGGCATTCCAATTGGCATGTTGCCATGGAAGAATATTGGGTCCAATCGCGCACGAGACCTTGTTACTCTACCAAAGGTGAACTGTTGAGTTGGTTGCAGATGGGTATTTACTGTTAATCATAATCTAAACGCTACTCTCGGAGATATGAAGACACGTTTCATTGCAAAAGACTCTACCCAACACTGTGAGATACTCTGTGGAAACCTTCTCTGATGTGGCAAAACTGAACACTGTTAAGTTGTTACAGTTCTCTCTTTGGATGTCAACAGTTGATGGTCTCTTCATCAGATTGATGTTAAGAAAACCTTCCTTAACGGAGATCTTTCTAAGACAGTTTAAATGCAACAACCTCCTAGTTATGATTGTATAGAGGAGCACCTCAGTTGTCATCTTTGAAAGTCTCATATGGCCTCAAACATTGTTGTTGGTATGGTATGACAAGGGCAGGCACATTGTTCAGCAAGTTGATTTCTCGCGGAGTGTGGCTGATTCTTCTCTCTTAATTCATTCGGCCCCAGGGAATGGTTATTCTTGAAGTCTATGTGGACAATATCATCATATTAGTAATGATAAATATTTTAGAATCTGCAAAGTTAAAGCTATCTTTGCACCTACTATTAACACCAAGGACGAAGGGTGTCTTTACTGTTTTTTTGTTTGTAAAGGTTGCTCGCCAGAAAGGCTCCTCTCTTGGTGCAAGTATTGCTTAGATATCTTGGAGTAAATTGTCTTTTTAGGATGCCACCTGACTAAAACTTTAATGGATCAAAATGCTTGACTGTCTAGCCTTAGCTCCTCTTACTCACTTCTTCCAGTCCAATATGTATCAGAGACTCATTGACAATCTCATCCACTTTACTGTAATTTGTCCGGACATTTCCTTTGTCATCAGCACTGTCAGCATTTCTAACCTTCTCGAGCGCATTCTCCGATGCTTGAAAAAGTATTCGGACCAAGTACTTTTTATATATATTCTTCTCATCTTTGATTGCCTATGCTATCGCTAATTACGCTAGATTGATTGATGATCATTGCTCTACTAGTGACTACTGTACCTCCTTCGATGACAAATTGGTAACATGGTGCAAGAAGAAACAAACTGTATTTGCCTATTCTTCTGTTGTGGCTGAGGACCCCTCAATGGCTCATGTTATTTCCGAGCTCACCTTGATACATAGTCTTCTAGGTGAGCTTGAAGTTCTGCTTACTTCTCACTTTCTCAGACATGTCTCTATTGTGATAACAATGTGACTATCTACATTGCGAAGAATCTCTTTATTTTTTTTTTTCTGTTGACTGCCAATTTAATTAGTATATGGTCAAGCTTCAGGAATTTTGTCTTCACTGTCTGCTCCGTTTGATTTCCTTACCCTGACTATTCCAGGACCGCTGTTTCTACACTCTCTCCAACTTCAACATGCTTGACATCTACTCTCTAACTTGTGAATGAGTGCAGAATAATCTTTATGTTTCCTCTTATTGTAATTTGTCTAATTATTGTTAGTACCATATTGGATATGCACCAATGTTGCTTTCATCCTCTAAATATGTACTCACTCCACCTAATGAAATCATTCCATTGAGTTGAGTAATTTTCAATCCAAAACATACAAACACAATTTTACTAAATTAACATTGAACCTCCTAGAAAAGACATAATAAATTATTGCAATATATTTGTTTTGTCTTTTCACTGTGTGGTGTGGTGGGGTTAGGAGGAGGGGGTTCCAAGCTCACCATGATGCAATCTTCTAGCTGATCTGGAAGTTTCACTTACTTCTCCGACATCTCTCTATTGTGATAATAATGTGACTATCTACATTGTGGAGAATCTCTTTTTTGGAGCAAATTATAAAGGCACTTCAATACTTAATCAGGGCTAGCCCAATTTTTTTTGGGTATATTTACAAGTTTGTTACTTGAAAAATTATTCAGGGCTAGCCCAAATGTTGGTATATAAGTCAATTTAATTTTTTTTTCTTTTCTCTTCTTCTTCACTTGTTCTTTCCAAAACCCTAAACATTTTATCTTCTAAATCTCAATACCTAAATTCTAAATATTGTTCTCAATCCATGTTCATGCCTAAATTTCACCTTCTGGTAACTAAAATTTGATTTAGTATTCATTCTAGACGGATTTTTCGAAGTTTTGAACCCATTTTAGGGTTACGAGATTCAAAAATTCGTTTACAGTCGCGACGGGGACGATGATGGACTGTCAAAAATGTTGATAGTCCTACTAATTGTAAGGACTGTCAAAAAATTTGACAGTCCTGCATAAAACATTGAACATCATATTTTCTTTAGGACAGTCAAAATTTTTGACAGTCATTCCAATTGGTAAGACTGTCAAAAAATTTGACACTCCTACATAAAATATTGACTAACATATTTTTTAGGTCTGTCAAATTTTTTGACACTCCTACAAAAATTTGACACTCCTACAAAAAATTTGACCCCCATACAAAATTTTTGACAGCCCTAACCATTTCTAGGACTGCCAAAATTTTTGACAGTCCTGTCACAGCAAGTTCCTTTCAGGACTGTCAAAATTTTGACAACCCTAACCATTTCCAGTACTGTCAAAATTTGACAGTCCTGAAAGAAACTTGCTGTCACAGTACCGAAACTTGTATCAAAATCTGATCTTTTTCCATCTGCTGAATTGGGTTTTTCTTCCTGATAAAGCAAAACATATATTTTCTTGATTATTTTTGGCATTTTTTTTGGGTGTTATATGTTCTGTCATATGTTTGGTTGCGTAAAAATCCATCCTTTCCCTTTTCTATGTACTATTTGTTCTAGGCATAGGTATATTGAAGAGAAAAGTTTGGTTCTTTAATGGTTGGTGACAGTTATTAGGAAGCCCCAGATTGTTAAGGTGGGATCAATTGACGCATAGATACCAATATATTTTTTTAAATTTGGATGGCTTAGTTGATAGAAAGGTGGGATTTTTATCTGTTCTTGAGCATGGAGAAACAACGAAGCTTTCGTCTTGGGGCCCTGGAGAGGCTGCAGAGCCTCCAGCAGAAGAGCTTCAAGATGGGGGCAATGAAGAAGCAGAGGAGCTTTCAAGAAGGGGGCAATGGAGAAGCAGCAGAGTTTCAAAATCTAGGATTTGAGAAGAGAGAGAGAGAGAGAGTGAAAATTTGAAATGATTGTGTTTGAGATGGTTTGGGGGGAGATTGGGGTGGGGTGGGCAGCCCTTAGTAAAAAATGGGCTGTCCTGAGTAAGTTTTCCTCTAAAGTGGGCTAGCCCTGAGTAAAGAATGAAGTGCCCTTATAATTTGCCTTTTTTTGTTGACTGCCAATTTAATTAGTATATGGTCAAGCTTCAGGAATTTTGTCTTCACTATGTCTGCTCCGTTTGATTTCCTTACCCTGACTATTCCAGGACCACTGTTTCTACACTCTCTCCAACTTCAACATGCTTGACATCTACTCTGACTTGCGAATGAGTGCAGAATAATCTTTATGTTTCCTCCTCTTATTGTAATTTGTCTAATTCTTGTTAGTACCATATTGGATAAGCACCAAAGTGGCTTTTATCCTCTAAATATGTACTCACTCCACCTAATGAAATCATTCCATTGAGTTGACTAATTTCCACTCTCAAAACATATAAACACAATTTTACTAAAAGTAATGTTGAACCTCCATTGAGCTTAGGTTGTCAATGCCATGATTGATCTTATATTCCCTATGATATAGCCTGATAATTAGTTATCATTAGGTGTCTGAGGAATGGGTTGTGGCATCAGTTTTTTCAGTTAAATATTTTCTGATTGTTGTAACATGTAACAATTTTTCTTACATGTTTTGACTTAATAGACCACCATAATAGGTTGAAGGTGTACCCTCTTCCATTGGCTGCAATTCCCTTTATTTATTAGTTTATTGAAGGGGATCATATATTGCAGTATTCTTGGATGGTCTGTGTCAAGAGTTTGTTCATCTTTGTCCTCATCACTACAATCTTATTGACCCAATTGTCAAGAGTATTCTTGGATGGTCTGTGTCAAGAGTTTGTTCATCTGTGTCAAGAGTTTGTTCAGTTCTTTCATGTCAGTGCATTGAAGGACAAAACAAATTTCTTATTACCTCTAGAATAAATGATGGAGGAGGAGGTGCGCTGTTCAGATGAATTCATACTCAGAAATTGAGCATTCTTAGCATCACTGATATCCACATCAAGGATTTCAGATTGAATTTTTGATGTGTAAATGAACATTCTTAGACTTCATAGCATCCATGCCAAGGTTTTCAGCTACACTAAGATGGAGTCAAAAAGTGTCATGCCCTCCTTGTATTTGCATTTTACAGTACCCCATAAATGTGGATCAGTTAGTGTAACACAAACAGCTCACGCTATTTGAGGTCGTCTAACGCAAAACAGTCATTCGCTAGAAAATCCTTTTTGAAATTGGACTTCTCGACCTTGTTACAATACAACCTTAACATGGCCATTTTATCTACTAGAACATGAACAAAGTTCTGATAATTTATGTTCTGTTGATAAACCATTGTTACTTTTTGTCGAGATTTTTCTAATCTGCGATAACTTGGAGACTTGTATTTATCCTGTGGGACTTGGAGGGTGCTCCTTGGTTGCATGAACTAAACTACGAGACCAAAAGGATATATTTACTAGTAGCCTTCTAAGTTTTATCATTAGGCCCTCTTTTGCTCATAGCTACCTTGGCTTGGTTTTGACACTAGAATGTTCAGAGTCACATGACTTATGGTTGTCTGGAACCAAAGTCGATGGTCTCTTGTGTGTAATTTTTTCTACTTGTTTGGCAACAGCTTATTTAATATATATCTTCTACTGGTTTGGCAGCATCTTATTTAATACATGTTTGCTGTTATACAGACATTACCAGGTTAACTGATGGTTTAGCTGGGTTTTTTAATGTGAACGTGTGCAGAAAGTAAACAGTAATTACCATACATAGTTCGCATGGATGAAAGATGTGCTTGCATACACAGTAGTGAAAGTTGATGTAGTATTTAGGTACATAAGGGCACTTGTATTACTGCACTCAAGGAACAAACTGGATGCCAGCTGGTTGATATATATTGATTAGGTCCATTGTCAACCTAGAGAACATTAAGAATTGGTCGAGCGTAAAAATAACTTAAAATTGGTTTTCGTAGGGATTGTTTGACAACATAATCTTTAGTATGATATATAATTTTTTGAATCATCGGGATGTTCACTACATTGGTGTTGTACAAGCTGCTGAGCAAATTTCCACAATTGTATGCCAAAATTACCGAAGTGACATGATTTCTAAAGACGTCTATGCTGTATTTGGTGCCCGCATATTTTCCTTATCTAGGCTTTCAACAATACGTTTTGGTATTCCTTAAATGCTTTTCCTTTTATACTAGACTTTTATATAAGACATTTTTGTATATTTTTAATATTTTATCAGTTTGATCCAATATTTTCAACTATCATTTCCTTTCATTACCCTACTAGTTCTTTCTTTGCAGATTTGATAAATTGTTTAAGAAGGGCATTGCGAATGGATATTACCTGTACTTAGTAATTGGTTATGCTTTCGGTACGTTTCCTATATACAATACTCTCTTTCTTTTTTCTTTTGTTTTTGTTCCTTTAAAGGATGGTTGTTGTTAACATGTTCCATTCCTTGCAGTTGGAAATCTTATTATCTGACCATCCTCGTATTTCTTATATATAATATTTATTATATGGTTAGTTTTTCCATGCATCAAATTTCATTCTCAGCTAAGATGTACACTTGTTTTACTCAGAAAATCCTTGTCCTGGTTTCCCTTTAAGGTCATGATTTTCTCTTTCACCTTTATTCATGAGTTTCACAGAATGCTCACTGTCCATCGACCTAATAATATGTTCTTACAGATTTCTACCAGCTAGACTGGCTTGTATTTCATTGTTAATATGTTGGATTACTCTTGTCATCTTGTAAAACATGACTCAAGCTTCAAGAATGGTCTCATTCCTATAAACGAAGCACAGCTATGACAGGTAGCTAGTAAGCTTTAAAATCTCACCTACATTGACCATGGATGATAAACATCATTTTCCTCCTATAATAACGAGGGTTGGTCAAGGAGTGTCCTGACCATGAGTAGTGGTAGACAAGGAGAGGAATGGGTACGCGTACAGTATCCTTGGTACATTACTCTAGTGAAATGTTAAAATAACAATAAGGTTCAATTTTTAGAGTTTTCATGTGTGTTGATCCCAAGTGGGAAACAGCCCTATGTCGCAGAGTTGGTGAGGGTGAATGGTGTAGGATAAATCCAAGTATGTTTGTATTGGGTTGAAAGCTTCAATATCAATCTCTGCTATCTTGCTATGTTAGCTAATTTTAGAGCCTCAATATGTTTTGATATGAAGACGCGTGGTCGCTAACCAGCAAGGTGGTAGCAAATCTAGAATTCATGATAACATAGCTCTTGTGAAATCAACGTTTTTGAATTTCAAAAAGAGGTGAAACAGTAACTCATACATAAGTACAAATTTTACTGGACGTACATATCGTATTCGCCAAATAGTGCTAGAAACCATTCAGGAATAGGAAAAAAACCAACATGGCAATGATGATTATTCTCACTATGTGATCTTCTGGCCCAAGAAAGGTGATAATGCTCATCATGGCACTGATCAACCACGCACTCGTTATGCTTCACCAAACCATGACAACTGACATATTCATGTCCATGTTGGCACATTATAGGGGACTACTATGAAGATTGCTTTGATGATATCAGAATAGAAAACTGGATACTTTAATGTGGATAGGTACATAGGATTGGTGCTAGAAGAAATCACACAAACTTATGATTTTGATTATACCAAAAGTTTTTTTCTGGTGGTAAAGTTCAACACCATCAAGGTATTACCCTCAGGTTGCAAATTGCTTTTGAGAATTTCTTAGATATTAAAAAGTGTGTTTTGAATAATTATCAACATGAGGAGGTATATAAGAATCCACTCGCAGGACAAATAATAACTTGAAAGATTTGTGAGATTCAAAAAACATTTTACGGGTTACTGCATTCCCCAAGAGCATGGTTTTCCTGGATTTCTGGTGTCATGTATCAAGTTGGGTACTGATAGAATTATACATGTTAGGGAACTACATGTTGATAACACTTGGATGAGTTTCAACTAGGCTCAAGGCCAACTACATATACCAAGATTTACATGGTAGACTAGCTACTCTTACCGATATGGGACTAAAGAGCATGAAGATAGAAACTTTACAATGACAGTATTCTTAACTGAAACCGAATGGAGACTAAAGAGTAAAAAACAGAGACAAAAGGATAAATCAGTTCATAGAAGAATAATCTTTTACTTTATTGATTTATAATAGAGAACTACAGCATATTATAGACTAGAATCAGATCATTCTAGATCTTTATTTTAGGGAGGAATTAAGACTAAACTAGTGGAGACAATCAAAGAAAGTTGACTTATTTTACAGCTGACCAGATCCCATTAATCTGGCACCATAATCAGCCTCTTACTAATCTGGAATTATTCTTATTAATGAGAACCCGATATTCCCAAGAATAGAGAATCCAGTATTCTCTACTCTTCCCCCTCAAGCTGGACTGAACACAGAATATGCCGAGCTTGTCAACTAAATTTCAAATACCGGCTTAAACAGCCCCCTTGTCAACAAATTTGTAGCTTGTTATGACGACGGCACATATACAATGTAGATAGTCCCTTCGATTTTTTCTTTAATGAAGTGCCGGTCAACCTCTACATTTGCTCTATTGTGATGAACTGGATTATGAGAGAGAGCAATTGCAGCCTTATTATCACAGTAGACTGTCATAGGCTCACTTTCCACAATTTTAAGTTCCCCAAACAACAATTTTAACCATATCAATTCAGAAAAAGGCTACAGCTCTAAAGTCTGCCTCAGCACTGCTTCTAACTACAATTGTTTGTTTCTTGTTTCTCCAAGTTACTAAATTTTCCTAAACAAAGGTGCAATAACCTGTTGTTGATCTTCTATCTTTTACCGAACCAGCCCAATCTGCATCTGTAAAGTTTGCAACAGATCTTTATCCATTTTTCTTGAAGAATAGGCCTCGTCCTCGAGTCCTTTGAGATACTGCAAGATTTGGTACACGGCTTCCACGGTTCTTCTTAGGGAGCATGCATAAACTGGCTTACGACACTATCTGCAAAGACAATATCAGGTGTAGTATGGGAAAGATAACTTTTCCTACTAGATGTTGTAATCGTCGTCTTTCAATTGGCAAACTATTCAACTATTCACCAAGCTTTTGATTTGGATGTATAGGTGTATCGGCATGTTTACATCATAACATCCTTGTTTCTTCTAAGAGATCCAAAACATACTTTCTTTGAGAAACTGAAATGCCAATTATGTTTATTCCAAGGAAGTATCTTAGTGGATCCAGATCCTTTATTTCAAATTATGCTGCTAGTTTACTTTTGAGCCACTCCACTTCTACAAAATTATCACCAGTTAAAGATTATACTATCAATATAGACTATGAGAATTGTAGTCTTACCTCCTTCTTGTTTATAGAACAACGTATGATCGGATTGAGCTTGTTGGTATCCCTGTGATGGATAGCCTTTGTGAATCTGCCAACCAGGTCCAGGGAGATTGCTTCAATCCCTAAAAAGATATCATGAGCTTGCAGACTTTTCCATGGATTCTTGCCTCATCAAAGCCCGGTGGTATCCATATATACTTCTTCTTCCAACTCCTTATTCAAGAATGCATTTTTAACGTCAAGTTGTTTGAGTTTCCAATCCAAATTAGTTGTTAAGGATAAAAGTACTCGAACTGTATTTAGTTTTGCCACTGGTGCAAATGTCTCCTAGTAGTTCAACTCAAGTCTAAGAAAACCCTTTCACCTCTAGTCTTGCTTTGTATCGTTCAATAGATCCATCTGACTTGTATTTAACAGTAAAAACCCACTTGCAACCAACAAGTGATTTCTCTCTTGGCATCTCTACCGCATCCTAGGTTCTATTTTTTTAGAGCTAGCATTTCTTCTTCCACCGCTTTTCTCCATTCTAGTATGGATAAAGCTTCTTGTATAGTTTTTGAAACCTCTATTGTTGGCAGGTTAGTTACACGAGCTTGAACATATGGTGATAAGTGACTGTATGCAACAAACTTGGAGATGGATGTTGAGTGCAAGATCGATCTCTTTTCTTGAGAGCTATAGGAATATTGAGATCATTATTGTCAGAAGTAAAGTGTGTATTAGATGGCTCAGTACCTGAGATAGGTTCAGATTCATGGTTTTGCAGAGGATCTATGAGATGTTCAATTCTTTTGAGGATTCTTCCTCCTTGAATAAACACGTAGCTCAGGTGATTGGAGTTGCTTGTCTCCCCCTGCCATTGACTTGTCTTGCTTCATGGTTGTAGGCTCATGAGTAGGAATTTCGTGTTCAAGTTGAGGTTGAGGTGCTAGAGTGGGCTTAAACTGGGGAGTGGACTCAATTGGTATGACAATGGTATCCCGAAAATTCCCATCTAACTATTACTCTACCCTGACAAGTAGTATTTTTGAGTTTCCGGTAAATAACACTTGTAACCCTTTTGTACAGCTGCCTTGGAAAATGCATTTTTGGACTTTAGCAGGGGCATATGCAAGCATGGGTTGTGGTGGGCTGGAGCCCACCCCCAAAAAATATAATTACATTTTTTTCCCATATAATTTTTTTTTTTTTGATTTTTTTATGTGGATTAGTCTACTTCTAGCCACCCAAATATATGGTAGCCCACCCTAGCTATAGTTTCTGGATCCGTCCTTCGGTCACTTTAGGATCCAGTTGACTCCTTTCATTGTTATGTATGTGCACAAAGTAAGCACAACCAAACACTTGTAAGTTGTAATGGTAATGAGGTAACGGGTCGATTTTGAGGGCAATGATGAAGAAAATGCTTTAATGGTGTTTTGTAGTTGAGGACACAGGTCGGCATTATGTTTATTAAATAGCATGCAGTGAGAAAGACATCTCCCCAGAGGTATTTTAGGACATTATTAGTGAACATAATGGCCCTAGCTACTTCAAGGAGACGACGATTTTTCCTTTCAGCAATGTCATTTTGTCATGGGGTTAAAATGCAAGAAGTTTGATGGATGCCATGTTTTAACATAAAATTTTCGAGAATAGAGTTAAAATATTCTTATCCATTGTCCGTTCGAAACTTTGATATTGGTATCGTATTGGGTTTGGACTAGGGAATAATTTTTTTTTTGAATACTGCTCGTCTTCATATTTTTCTTTCAAGAGGTATACCCAACAAATCCGATAAACCATTTTTTTAGTGAGATGTTTGACTTGTCAAGGTCCCCAAATATCAACTATGGATTATGCAAACGGAGATAATGCTTTGTAAGTTTGAGAAGGGAATGAAGAATGAGTATGCTTGGCCATTCAAGTTTCACATTGAAAGGAATCTTTATTATGAAACAAATTTCTTACATACAAAAAACTTGGGTGGCCAAGCCTACGGTGCCACAATATTTTTTTTTTCTCTAGTAAAGACTCACAGCTCACAGCCTGCCTTCCTCCTCAAAGGTCTGAAACCAATTCTGATATCAATACTGCAAAACCTTGATTTTGTTTCAAGTCAGAATTTTAAGTATTTTAGTTGGCACCATTATCTTCAGTATGTTCTAGAACTAGTTTAGGTTAGTATATTTATAGATTAAATCGAGATTCTAGCTTTCCATATTGTGTTTCATATTTGGTTCACAAGTTCATCTTTGTATCTTACAATTAGTGGACTCTTTTTTATAGTCTCATTATATTCTTGATCATTGCAAGTACAAAGTTCTCCTAAGGAGATTATGTTGGTTTTCTCCAAAGAAGTATTTGTTTCTACAATAAGGTGTAGCCATGATCTCGTCTCTTCCTCCATCTCCCTTGACTACTGCCATATGAAACACAGCAGCATTCTCTATCCCATCTGGTTCAATCTTTCTTTCCAATCAGCAACAATATGGTCATTCATTTATATTTTACATAAAAAGTACATTCGAAGCCCTTGAGTGATGCAATAGCATCTTGATTGATCTAGCCATCAGCCACATAAGTGCAGAGGTAGGGATTAAATATAATACTGTTGACCAATGTATCAGATTACTTAAAAAGTTACCTTCGTAGGGTGGGCGTCCATTTTAAACTGAACTAGAAAATAAAATCAAACTTAAAGTAGCTGTGCGAGTTGAGTATGTGGGGGCTTTTTAGGAGGGTAATAAAAATTGCAAGTTTAAATTGGTTCCATAAATTAGCAAGGTTCCCTAAAGTAGTAAATTAAGATCCTAGCCTTTTCTTCCTTCTCCTCCATTGAACACAATGTTAACAGGGTTTACACTATGTTATGTAGCCTATACTTAAAACTGATGCATTATGTTCTAAGGGTTGGGATTTCGCAGGATTGTTTCTTACATATCTCGCTTTATTCCTGATGAATGGACATGGGCAACCTGCCTTGCTGTACCTGGTCCCCTGTACACTCGGTAATGAACTCTTCACCAAGTTTTTCCATTAAATCACTTCTCCCTACTTCTTTCTAGGGAAACTAATTTTGTTATGGGCTAATTTATCAGGTCTTATTGTTATATTGGGTGGCATTAGAAGAGAGCTCGGCGACCTGTGGAACTGTGGAAGTCAAAAGTGTAGCCATGCTACATTTGGAGAAGCCTGACCGATCTAGTAGATCTTGCTGTAGATAGCTCGTCTAACCTGATGATATTTTGATACAATTCTCAAAGAGACTCTGTAGAAATCTGTGCTGGATGCCGGAAGTTATCAAGTTCAACTGATGATGCACAAAGCATGCTCAGTCAGGAAGCCAGGAGCAAGTTAACCATCATTACAATGTATCTCCGAGGTAATATTAATTTTATTTTGATATCCCTCAGAGGATCTACAGTTCCATCTACCTGAATAGGACAAGTCATCATGTGTAACTGTAATCATTTTGAAAATTTCCTCAGTTAAATAAAATGTTCAGAAAATAATTCAAGCGCACCCCCCCCCCCCCCAAAAAAAAAAAAAAAGAATGATAGAACGTTTAGGATATTTCTTGCGAGTGTTGTCTGCTGCATTTATCTTGTCTATTAGTGATCATGTATGCTCATGTAACAATTGATCTTCCATTTTGGTCAATGAAGGAGATTAATACTAGCTAGAGGTGTAAATGAATACAAACAGTTCGATCCGAATCCAACTCTGTATCAGATTATTTCCCAATATTTCTCAGAATTGTATTCGGACGATATCCATACACTTAAAAACGACAAGTCAAAAGTTATGTAATTTTCATGGTATCAATAAATAAGAGATACCTATTTGTATTCAAATTGAGTTCATAGGTAACGGCCGATACCGATTCGATACGGTCGATACTGATACGGTTTGGCATGTCCCTATCCGATGCCAACCGACAGTGATACTGAACGATACCGACATCGAGGGATTGTTTTTTTCAGTCTATTCGGCAAACGAAAATTGAACGAAAAACACCAATCAGTAAGGATTATAAAGGTGTAAAAGCATGTAAAAGATCAAAAGATTCAAAACTTATCTATCACAGGTATAAACCAATCGGCAATGGAGACTATTATTTCATTTAATTCCAAAATTATTAAGAAACAACATATGAAATACTTAAAATTATGTCTAAATATATAAAAATATTTTTTTCTAAAATTTTAATATTTTTTGTATTTCGATACCAAAAAAAAAAAAGATATTCCGATCCGAAGTCTATATTGTTGATACGGTCGATCCGATACTCATAGGAAGGGTCCGATACCGATATTGTAAACCTTGGTTGATACCTGACTCAGTCAATTATAGACCTTTTTTTTGAAGTATTAGAATGATATCCATATTCATATAGAAATCTGCTGTGACAAACAAATACAAATGTGACAGCCAAAAAAAACCAAATAAATACAAATGCTCATCTCTCTTCGTCTAGTGCCTGACGCTAGAACTAGCAATCTAAATATAAGCCATTTTTGGAACTCTCAAACGTGTTCCAGAGAGATGCTGGTATTTACCAGTTTAGAATATAATATATGAGAATATTGCTGTTGGGAACATTTTTAATCTCTTGGAAATTATAATTCATGCCTCTTCCCCATGTGTTTTGGTAGGGGTTGTTCTTATTCGTTTGCTAAGAAACTCCAATGTTGCTGTGCCTTCATGACTTTGATTGGGATTGTTCGGGAAGAGAGACATCATAGAATGTTTGAAAATGTTTCTATTGGTGAAGGGACTTCTATAAAGTTTTTGTTTTTGTTTTTTTTATTATTGTTCTCTTTTTGGTCAGAAAAGCCTCTTATCAAATTTCAAGAATTCAATGGATGTTGCATGCGTTGCTCATAGTCCAATCATTTAGAGCTCAAGATGCTTTTGCACTGTTGTTTATCGGTTGGTTTGAAAAGTTTGGAAACTTTACCATGGTATTTTATTCAATGGCTATTAGTTTGAAAAGTTTTTTTTATTATTGTTCTCTTTTTATAATCTCAAAAAGATCATTGAACAATTATGATACTATAGAATAATAATAAAAATGGTCAGGTATACTTCTGTTGCATTGCAAACTACAATTGAACAACTCAGGTTTCCAAGTCCCTTTCATGTACTATATATAACTAGTGTATATATTCACGTGTTCATATTACTCCAAAAAAGAAAACAATTTTTCTTAAATTTTTTTATATATAATTATCTAAATGTTTATGTTAAATTTAATAAACAATTTAAATCAATTATATCTAAGAGAACAAAAAAAGAGAGAGTGGCAAAAAGAATCAAGATGATCTCACTCCAAAGCACGGTACTTACATTTAAGTTGGTTTGGTTTCCGAAGGGGAAAAAAACTCATTCCCTCTTCTACTCAGCCTCCTTGTCCTCAAGGCTCAGGCCCGACCCTGGTCACGAACAAATTAGGCCACACAGGGCCCAAATTCTGAAAGAGCCCAAATAAATGTCATCGTGTGGCCTAGTTAGGGTGAGCCATTTCTAGGAGATTAATGTTCTTCGTCATCGGTCTTCACAATACGTTTAAAATTTTACATCATATTATAAAGTAAAGAGATATGGAGATAAAAAAATGGAAAAAATTGTTTCTTCATTCACTTGTATAACAATCAACTTGAGAATAGTCATTTATATAGGCTTACAATGAAGGTTTAACATCATCATGACAATTAAAGAGCCAAAAGACATAGGTTATGGATAACCAAATGTCATAGGTTATGGATAAGCAAAAGACATAGGTTATATAGGCCAAATAATTATGGTGAATTATCTATATTTACAACACTCCCCCTTGGATATTCACCATTAATTATTTGATAATGTATGCGCATTTGTTGCCTCGTTAAAACCTTACTAAGAAAAAAAATTCAGCGGGGAAAAAAATCTTAGTCAAGAAAAAAGAGTACAACGCACAAAACTCAAAAATATTCTTCATGAGTCATACTCTCCCTCGATATAATAGATTTGCTTGACTTCGATCACTTTCATCCTTCATAAAATAATTTTGGTGGAAGATGCTTATTCGATCTCTTTTGATGAATCCCTCTCGGACTTGCATAATGCAAGCGGTATTGTCTTTGAATATTATTGTAGGCTCATTTGTAACTATAGGTAGTTGACAATTTTATCGTATATGATAAATGATTGATCGCAACCACACATTCTCTTATTGCTTCTTGTAATGCAATTAATTATGCATGGTTAGAGGGAGTTGTTACTGAACCTTGCTTTGTTGATCGCCAAGATATAGTTGCATGGTTATTAATAAATACGTAACATGTTTGGGAGCAACCCTTATGAGGGTCAGAAAAATATTTGAGTCTGCACAACCAACTAGACAAGAATTGTTAGTGGAATCACAAGAGTAAAGTAATACCATGTCAGTTGTTCCAAGAGATATTTCAATATATGTTTAACTCCATTCCAATGTCTAAGTGTAGGTGCAAAACTATATCTAGATAATAAATTAACAGAAAATGCAATACCTGGTCTTGTGTATTGGCTAGATATAGTAGTACTCCAATAGCACTTAATACGATATTTAAGGACCAATAACTTTTTCATTTTCTCCCTTTGGTCGGAATGGATCTTTATCCAAATCTAAATTGCGTACAACCATAGGCGTATGCAAATCGAGACTAATCTTTATCTTTCACAAGTCTTTCATTTCAAATTCATTCTTCAAATAATTTACAGTTTTCTCCAATTCCATAGGAAACCTAATCAGGTTTTATATCATCCATATATACTGCTACTGTCGAGAATCCATTTTCGAATTTCTTAATAAAGACACATGGGTAAATTTACTATTTTTGTATCATTCCTTAGTCAAATATATAATAAGACAATTATACTACATTCTTTCGGATTATTTTAATTCATATAATACTCATCTAATTTGAACACATACCCTTAGACTTAGTCTTTAGCATTATAAATCTTTCTGAAAATGACATCCGTAATTGGAGAGCATGTCTCAACATAGTCAATTCCAGGTCTTTGAGAGAAACCCCGTGCTACAAGTTGGGCTTTGTATCTTTCAACTTCATTTCTCTCATTTCGTTTTCTCACGAAACACCCATTTAAAACCAACATGGTTTATGCTCTTTGGTGTTTCCACTATAGGTCCAAACATACCACATTTTTCTAAAGATTTTAATTATGCTTGAATAGCAACTTCCCAGATTGGCCATTTTTTCTTTGTCGACATTCATTTATACTACGTGGTTCATTTTCATAATCATCGTTGTCCTTTGATATTTCAGTAGCTACTGCATAGCTAAATATGTTATCAATGATAAGTGCTTGTCTATTCCACAATTCACATGAACATGCATGGAATATCGAGATCTCTTCATTTTCAGGTACCTATGCCTCTCTAGAGGTATTCATAGGCATTTCAGTGAATTTGAAAATATGTGCATCTTTATTATTTGTTTTCGGAGCTCCGACCACTATTGGATTTTTATCAGGACAAGATATTTTATTAGCTCTCCTCTTTCTAAGAGCACTATCCTTGGCACTTTAGGCCTACCACGATTTTGACGTGTAGTAGTATATTCATTTGCCGCCTTGTTTGGATCGATGTTGTCCAATTGGAACAATGATTATGGCCGACATATTCATAGCTGCCACATGTAATCATGTTACCTTTGCGACATCATTAAATGCATGAGGTAATTGATTAGCAATTCCTTGCAAATGTATCATTCTTCTTGTCTCATAATCACATTGTGGAGTTCTTGGAACTTGATGAGATAAGTAGGCGTATTCCATGTCAATTCACGCCGTTAATTAGCAATAGTTTATTTTATATGAACAATTTGTTGCTTACCTCCCCCTAACAGCGGAAAGACTCTCTCATCAAATTGACAATCATCAAATCTTGTAGTAAAGACATCACTAGTCATTGATTTTTAAATACCTTATTATGCAAGAAAACTCAAAACTAATATATATTTATCAAACATCATTAGGAATCCATCTTAGTTCTTTTGGGAGACGGAATTGGGATATATATTATACATCCAAACGTTTTCAAATATGAAATATTTGGTTGTTTACCACTAACAAGTTGTATATATGAAAAGATATGGAAGGCAGTGGATCTAAATTTAACTAGAGATACAACATATTAAATATCATGTCCCCAAGCCTCAATTTGCAAACCTGATTGCATTAGTAAGGTCCAACTATAAGTTTGAGATGTTTAATACATGACTTAGCTAACCCAATCCCTAATAATGTACAATAATAATAATAAAACTTGACTTAATCAAGTTATCAGGAAACTGAAATCTAAGTTAAATAATTTGGGCCAAAAGACGAGAAAATACAATATTTCTAGTAGACAATAGACAAACATATGACCATCTAGTAGATGCATCTATGATACCACAAAATATCTAAAAGGACCACTAGCATGCTGAATATTACCACAAATGTCTCCTTATATTCTTTACAAGAAAGTAGGAGATTCATTCTTAACTTTATAAAAGGTGGTCTAGTTATAATCTTTCCTTGTAAATGAGGAATAAGTAGGTGATTCTTCGATAAGCCAATACCGTAATTTTTTAATAAATATCCACAAAGATTATCAATGATCCGATTGAACATAATTTGTCCCGGATGACCCAAAGGGTCATGCCAAATGTTATATAAGACAGGATTATTGGCTTTATATTTTTCCACGTTCATATTAGATTCAATTATGCCAATGGTGGTGAAATATAAACCCACCGAAAGACAAGATAATTCTTCTAATGTGAGCCTTTTGCTCCCAACATTAGATGTGCTACATAATGACTCTTTGTTGTTATCATTTCGAGTTTCAATATGGTACCCATTTTGTGTATATCCTTGAAACTTAACAAATTCATTTCCGAAACTACTTGAATATAACACATTCTGCAAATAGATTTGAGTACCATTAGGTAACATGATGTGTGCTCTTCCAAAACCCTCAATTATATGGGCTGGTCCAGCTATTGTTGGCACTTTATGCATGTCAAATACTAACTTTGGCAAAAACTTTTGATTCTTCAAAATCATGTGTTGTAGCACTATCTACCAAACACATATCTATGTCATTTTTCTTGGATTCTTTGAACCTCTTAATCTCTTGTTGAGTAGCTCGACATTGCTTAAATCAATGTCTTTGTCATATTTACGACAAGCATTACTACTCCATGAAGCAAAATAAAAATATTATGAACTTATATATTCTAGCTAGCATAAGTATAATAAGAAAAATTAAGCATTTCAAATGATAATATCATATTATAGAAATGTAACTCTAAATTTATAATAATTTTTTCCAATAAAACAAAACTCTCATGGCCTAGACATTATATGATGGAAACCAAAAATAGAACATGATGTCAAATTTAAATAGTTTATAAGTAGTTAAAATAAACATAAACTGACCGAGTGCTCATTCAATGGAAGGTGGATTTTCAAGCATCTCCTCAAACTGTTCATTTGTAACTTTTCTGTTTTGATCCTAAAAAAATAGGATCGAAACAATTCTTATTTGTTTATTTTGAGAATTTGAATTTTCTTTAGAGTGTGTTGTCCAATTGTTCTATTTATTGTTTTGTGAAACACTACTTCCACCTTTGTAAGGTTGATAACCATGCCCATATCTTCCATAAAATTTTTTTTCATTCCCTCTTCCATATCCTCCACAACGACCTCTGCTAATTCCAAAATTGTTGAAATTTGTTCCAAGAATTTCCATTGACCCAATTGGTCTAAAGTTGTTATTTGCCTCTGCTACAAGGAGACAGTCACCGGTTCAAAGTATCTTTTGAAATCTGTTTCACGATATTATTACTGCAAAGCACATTATTTGTATGAAAAATGGAGAGAATTTTCTCAATCATTTGAGTCTCTGTTACTTTTTTCTCCACACAATCTGAGGTGAGAAACAATATTAAACAGAGCACAATTATATTATTTAACATTTTTACAGTCATGGTATCTTTGATTCAACCATTCAATTTAAGCAGTCAGAAGGATTATCATCCTTTGGTGGTCAAATCTATCATTTAGAGATGTCCACAAATTCAATGGATCATCCTCACATAGATATTATATCTTTAGATCATCATGGGTATAAAGTCGTAGAAAAATCAAATTAAAGCCTTGACCTTGGCTTCAGAACTTTCTTTATTTTTCTTCTTAATAGTACCATCAAGCTTATTGGACTGCAATTACAACTTTGCATCCATTGCCATGATAAATAATTATCTCTGCTTACATCAAAAGCTTTGAATTCAAGCTTTGCAAGATTCGATATCTACATGACAGAAAATAATCACTACTAAAATATGACAAATTAGCGATGGAATTAGCGACGCCGACAAAGGACGTCGCCAAAATTTTGCATATTAGCGACGTTCTAAAATGTCGTCGCTATACGACACTAGTTGGCGACGTTTAGCGACATCCTAAAATGTCGTCGCTATACGACACTAGTTGGCGACGTTTAGCGACGTCTCCTCTTGACGTCGCTAACGTTTTTACTTAGGGCACGCTGTTTCCTTTTTCCCCCTCACTCGAAAATTTCTAAAATTTTCTCTCGATCTTTCCCCCCCCCCCCCCCCCCCCCCCCCCGGCGATCTCCCCCCCGGCGACCCTCTACCCCCCCCCGGCGACTCCCTCCCCCCCGGCGACCCCTTCCCCCTCGGCGACTCCCTCCCCCCCGGCGACCCCTACCCCCCCCCCCCCCCCCCCCCCCCCCCCGTCGAGCTCCTCCTCCTCGAGCTCCTCCTCTCCCAATTCGAGCTCCTCCTCTTCCTCAGGTAAAACCTAACCTAACTCCTCCCCCTCCTTCTCCTCCTCTCCCACGGACACACACACACACACGGACACACACACACACACATACACACACACACACACACACACACACACACGAACACACATACGGACACACGGACACACACACATACACGGGGACACACACGGTTGGGGGTACAACTTGGGCGAGCTAAACCCGAACCCAATCAGATAAACCCGTTAATGGGTTGGGTTAGGGTTGAAGATACTCGGGTTCGGGCTCGGATTTGGGTTAAAATATTTGAACCCGATCAACAATCGGGTTGGGCTCGGGTTCATGCGTCGCGAGTTGCAGCAGCAGATTTCTGATCACCATACCGCAGAGCGACGATCCGATGATCCGATGATCACCGGACGATTTGATGCGGTCGAGCGCAGTATACAGGAGCTGAGGAGTCTGCAGGAGGCTACAGCTGGCAGCTTGCACACACTCACCGAGTTTACGGAGCGCACAGAGCGTAGACAGGTCGAGCTGGAGGGATCGCAGAGGACCGTGACTGCCTCACTCACCCAGCTACATACTTCTCTTGAGGAGAGTACTCAGAGGATGGTGCGTACCCTTGCTGCGCATGGTGACCGACTGTGAGAGCTGGAGCAGATACGTCCTCCCGGTCTATTGACGGCGCAGACTCCAGACGTTCCACTGCCTCCGGACGTTGCACAGCTCACACAGGAGCAGTACGATATCATTTTATCCCAAATGCACAGCCGGGGTCCTTTGTGATTTTATTTGTTTTTTTTATCATATGTTAGTGATACACTTGTTTCTCTGTTTGTGAGACATTTATTGGTTGTGAGACTTGTATTGGTTGTAGACTGTTATGATGGGAGACTGTTATTCATGTATTGGTTATAGACTGTTATGATGATATCTGCAACGGGGATGACAAATATACCTACGCTGGGTTATAAGCGATGATCTGATATACAAAGGAGGTGCTGCCCAAATTTTAAAAAAAATATAATGTGTATTTTTGTGATGATGTGTGTCTGTGTTTATAGTGTATGTGAAATACAGTGTTCGGAACCATCGATAGTTTTGATTACAGTTGTATGTTTTATCTTGGACAAAAAGAGCAACAGTTCAGGGTGTACTTCTGAGAGCTTCATGTTCACATCCTTCACTTTCTTGGAACGTCGTAAAGGATCCCGAGAAGGTGAAGGACGTGAAGAGAAAGCTCTGAGAAGTGCACCCTGAACTGTTGCTCTTTCTATCCAAGATAAAACAAAGAACAATAAGCGAAACTGTCGATGGTTCGAACACTGCACTTCACACACACTGTAAACACAGACATATCATAACAAAAACACCAGTTATATTGTTTTAATTTTTTTATAATATCTGCGACGTATAGCGACGATCTGCGACGTATAGCGACGATCTGAGACGTATAGTGACGATCTCGGGACGTCGCTATCCGTCGCTCAGTAGCTGACGTGGTAAAACAGCTATATCACCACCTGAGAGATGACGTCGCTAATTTGGTCACTGTGCGTCGCTACACTGCTGACGTGGCAGGCATGCCATGTCATCACATTAAAAAAATGACGTCGCTAAGTGGTCACACTACGTCGCTAATTTGGCGACGTACTGTTACGGCGCTATATGTCGCTAATTTTGCGACGTCCTAGCGACATTGATTGTGACGTCGCAAACAGCGACGAAAGGCGACAAAATTGTCATCAGCGACTAGCTTTTCCGTGACCTTCATGTTTCGTCGCTAAAGTCGTCGCTAATTCCTATTAGCGATGGATTTTCATTATTTAGCGACGTATCCTGTCGTCGCTAATTTGCCTTATTTTAGTAGTGAATTATATTAGATATAAATTAATAATAAAATTGATAAGCGCTTTCAAGATTACAAAACTTCACATATGCCACAATGTGATGAAACATTATCAAAGAATATACCTTATGTGTATCACATATACAACAATGTGATAAATGCTATCAAAGAATATTATCTCATGTGTATCACATATACAACAATGTGACAAAACGCTATCAAAGAATATTATGTCTTATTTGTATCACATATACAACAATGTGATAAAACACTATCAAAGAATATTATCTCATGTGTATCACATATACAACAATGTGATAAAACGCTACTAAAAAATATTATGTCTTTTGCTTATTACATATACAACAATGTGATCATTATATAATAATATATTTTGGGTACTTTTATATATATATATATATATATATATATATATATATATATATATATATATATATATAATTCGATTCACATATACAACAATGTGAAGTAGTACATTGTAGAATTCAAATAAATAAAATAATAAAACTAAAAGATTCACATAAACTAGTCTAATGTAATTAATTAATTCCAATTAAGTTACAAAAATCCAAGGTACTCTATATTAATTTTGTAGTTTATACAAAATAATATGGAAATGAAATTTATACATAATCTTAAATAGATTATCATAAATTTTATATTTTAAATGAAATTGTAAACATATTCAATACAAATTTAGATTCAAAACTAAAAGAGAAAGTAGATCTAGAAAAATTATATTCTAATTGATCTATAAACACATAAGTCCAACATGTATTTAATTTTACTAAAACATGCATATATCTAAGTATACAAGATTAGACTTACCCTTCAATATAAGTGACTTCTACCTTTTTTTGCTTAAGAGAATATTTTCTCCCTTATATGAAATATTTCTTCCTTCTTCTATTTTCTAGAGCATGGTTCTGATAACGTGTTATAAAGTAAAAAGATATGGAGATAGAAAAATGGAGGAAATTGTTTTTTCATTCACTTGTATGACAATCAACTTGAGAAGCACCATTTATATAGGCTTACAATGAAGGTTTAACATCATCATGAAATTAAAGAAGAAATGCCAAAAGACATAGGTTATGGATAATCAAATGTCATAGGTTATGGATAACCAAAAGACATAGGTTATATAGACCAAATAATTATAGTGAATTATCCATATTTACAACACATCAAACTTTATTCATCGTAAGTAAGATCTTGAATACTCTCGTGGTCCCCCGAACGATAAGATATAATTCCCTGTTTTTCTTGATAATGAACGACATACAATCCGAGACATGAGATAAGTAAATACACTTGCCTACAACCCAAAGAGAGTCTAATATACTCATTTCGGAAGGAATTAACTAGTCGTGCGTGCATAAATATTTGTGATGTGCTACTTGGAAAAAAAATATTCAAACACCGTATTATAAAGTAAAAAGACATGGAGATAGAAAAATGGAGAAAATTGTTTCTTCATTCACTTGTATAACAACCAACTTGAGAAGAGCTATTTATATAGGCTTACAATGAAGGTTTAACATCATCATGACAATTAAAGGAGAAATGTCAAAAGACATAGTTATGGATAACCAAATGTCATAGGTTATGGATAACCAAAAGACATAGGTTATATAAACCAAATAATTATAGTGAATTATCCATATTTACAACACATCAAACTTTATTCATCGTAAGTAAGATCTTGAATACTCTCGTGGTCCCCCGAACGATAAGATATAATCCCCTATTTTTCTTGATAATGAACAACATACAATCCGAGACATGAGATAAGTAAATACACTCGACTACAACCCAAAGAGAGTCTAATATACTCATTTCGGAAGGAATTAACTAGTCGTGCATAAATATTTGTGATGTGCTACATGGAAAAAAATATTCAAACACCCTTTTGGACTCTAATCCATTCAACATAGGTCAATTGATGTCGAAAAAATTCTAACGCCAAATAAGAATGATTAAAGATGGAGTGCATATGCTAAATGTTGAAGAAATAGGTGTTTCTACTTACGTATCCTATCAACCTAAGCATTTGAGTTGTTGAGCACCGTGTTAGTCCAATTTGTTGTGCCCCATCAAGACGAATTTGCATAACCTTTTTTGGAGCAAGGTTACATGGAAAGCTTCCAGACGGTTATAGAAGATGGTGGAGCCCTCCAGAAGGCTCGATAATCTTCCAGAAGACCCAAGATCTTTCTAGATGATCCATGATCTTTATGGATAGACTAGAAGCTTCTTTGTAAATATCTAGGCTATAGAATAATTTCTAGAATATTCTATTTTTAGAAGTTTCTTGTAGGCCCTATGAGGCATTGTAAATAAGTGAGAGACTCATTTGTTCCTCACCACTAAAAACTTGTAAGCATTTTCCAAATAATAGAAGAATAGTTTCAAGTTTCCAATCCTGCTCCACTCTTTTCTAATTTCTTAGCATTCTATCTAAGCGGGTTCAACAAGGCTTACACGAGGCTTCGAGTAGGAAGATAGAGCATCGCACACGACGAAGTGCAGGCAAAAATACTAAGTCCATGACAAGTGGCATCAGAGCAAAGGTCGATCGTCCCGATGTCGACATTCGAGATCATCCACGAGGAGTAATCCATATCACCTGAGGAAATGGCGAAGCCCTCGAGGAAGGACAAGAGTAAGGAGTCATTGTTGGAGCGTACCCTTGGTGAGTTGGCATCCCGCATGGAGCTCTTGGAGAAAGGCATGACGGACATCGAGTTGCAAGTGGAGCAAAAGCAGTCGGCTCACGAGGAGTTTGCCCATGGGTTAGAGACTAATGTTAGCCATGATATGGCCCTGTTTTGAGAGCAGCTCTGCGAGATGCAAGTCGGCTCGAGGAGGAACGCCAGATTACAAAGGCAGAGATTATTGAACTGCAAGGAACTTAAAACCAAGACGGCGATCCTTGAGAAGGCCATTGCCGGTGGTGGTTCTCCGAGGAGGGAGGCGACAACAAAAGTGAAGTATTCAGAATTCAAGTCCTTCAATGACATGCGAGATGCAAAGGAGGTGGATAACTTCATCGGGAATATTGAGCGGTACCTTAAGGCGGTTCGTATCGAGGAAGAGGCTAATAAGGTAAATACAATGTCCTTTTATTTCACTGATGACGTTATGTTGTAGTGGCGCCGCAGGTGCATCAAGAAGGAGAAAGGAATCTAGTCGATGGAAACTTGGGAGGATCTCAAGAAGGAGATTAAGTCTCAGTTCTATCCAAAGAACGTTGAGTTTGTGGCAATGCGAAGCTTGCGTCAACTCAAGCACACAAGGTCGATCAAAGATTATGTGACGGAGTTCACCCGTTTGATGCTTGCCATTTTCTGTCACGCCCGCTCCCATAGGAGCGATCGTCCTCGCTAAGGCGTGATGCCGCACGAGCCTAGATTGCGCTCGTGCAAGACGGGTTCCATAACGGCCGATTTCAGCGGCTGCGACGGGGTCGTCGCACAGAAGTCCCGTACAGAGACATTGAATAATAGCAGTGGAAATTAGAACAAACACAAGTCATTCAGAAGAAACTCTTTTATTGATATTGAAACAAAGGTTACAGTGAGGCACAAGGCCAATATTACAATCACTCAAGCTCACTCATCTCACATTTACAAGTCACTCAGCTCTCTCTCATCTCTCAGTTACAAGTCTTGAGCCAGCGGATGCTTCGGAAGGCGACGTCCGTACATTATGTCCTGTATAAGTCTTTACTCCATGCGGCCGCACGCTTCGAATAGCCAAGGAACTCCGTGCCTCGACGCATCCAAGCGAGCTCCGCGCCACGAGCATCTACCTGTGCCTGCACATGTAAACTATGTGGGTGTCAGTACTCAACTGTACTGGTGGAATGAGCTCCTCGCCCACCCATACAAAACCAACACGTTTACTTTACTTTGTGCAACATTGCCCCCTTTTGTATTGTCTTTCTACTCTTGCCTTAGGATCAGTTTTAGGACCGGCACCTTAGCACAACTTGTGTATCAGAACCATCCCGTGCTTGCAATGTCAACGTTAACTCATACTTTATCCCTAGACCACTTCTCGTGCCAACAACGTTAACCTATCAAGTCGTGTTTGACTTACGGCCAAAATCAGAGACGCAGCTACACGATAGACTCCTTTTCCATGTGACCGTGCTACGAAATCCATATTGAGGCCATGCCTCGCAACTCACTAAGACTTAACCATATCGCCGCTTCGCGGCCCGTGCTACTTTGATCACCAACCGACCCAATCAAGACTTGTGAATCTTAGTGTCACTCAACCAACTTTGCCTTACGGTGGTTTCCTGACTTAAAATCAAACAACTGAACCAAAACCATGCAACTTATATGCCGACAACATAAGACTCGACGCCACATCTCGTGCTGAAGCACGTCGCCTATGTTGATGCCTCATCTTAGGACCAAACATTGTATTCCAACTATACACACATTCAACAACTCAACTCAATCCAAAGGCACACACGCAGATCTGCCGCCATGCCGACTCATCTATATGATTTGGTCACTGACTCCCAGAGCCATCCTGGACTCCTTCAGCTTGTTAGGCGGCTGCCCTTGCCAGGTTGGTAGCTAGCCCCGCTGGCAAGCCTCTGCGCTAACTTGTGCGGTCATCCAGCACGTGCTAATGATGCTTCTCAAGAACCGGTTCCCTTCCGTCGAGCTACCGTTCGAGGAAACTCTACCTTGTCGACAAGTTGTCCATGACCATACAAGATTCGACTCAACTGACGTCTCACACAATCATTCCACCTCTAGTGTTATCATCTCTTTCAGGGCCAAGTTCAATACGTCTCACCTCTGAGATCTTGCCTCGATGACCCATAGTCGCGAGCATTCTTCTTTCTTGCCCTATCATTTTACTCAACTCAAGAACAACTATTTGTAACACTTTCCAAACTCAATGAATCAACCGTGGCCCGTGCCTTAAAACTCTAGGACCGTGCCATCGTGTCTCAAATCGAATTCCGATCTACGCGACGCTATCGCCCAAGTCATACTTCATATGACGAGCCTTGGGATCGTGGGACTATTTAACTTGACAACCACAGAAAGAGCGGGACAGCACTAGAAATGACTTAGGTCGATCGGCATAACTTTGCCTAACTTAATCGAGCCTATAACTTGACTCAAGGGACGAGCAAAGGCTATGCCAAGCCTTGCGTTATGGAAACGTGCATGCTTTGTCGAGCATTTACGCGGGCGACACCTATGACTTGGGCCAACTCAAGTGTCGGGACAATTCGACGGGATCGTGCATGCTTTAACAAGCATTCACGCAGGCGACGCCTATGACTTAGGCTATTTCATAACTTTGTGTCGGAGACCAACTTTCCTTCTCCCAAGCCATGGGACGAAGGACCGAGTGTCATTTTCAAAGCACGCCGTGCACCAACTCTAAGCCGACTGTGGGACATTTTCCATGTTCTAACTCATTTCGACCCGTCGAGATTATTCCCTTAGCTATATGGATTCGTCTCTTTTATTATTAAGCCTACTTGTGCAAGTTGAAAACACGATTTATTATATGAAGGCAAAGATGAGGCAAGTTCACCGAAACTACCCCACCTGAGCGATGTCTTCGAGTCGCCGTTGTAAGGCCAAGCCGAACGCCGTCGGCGTTTCTATTCCTCCGATTGACTGAGCGGGACGGGGCACTACATCATACACCACTCAGAAAAAGTTTCGTCCTCGAAACTAACTGAGTACTTACTTATTTACTTATCACTTTATTCGACATTCAAGAACTCTCGTACACACTACGCCTATGCATTTCCTCAATTCGAGCCACGCTCGCACTATCCTCAATCCTTTCTTTGAAACTCTATTTCAAAATCCTCAACACTTTTCCATTCCTCTAGTTCACTCGATTCAACATATCACTTAGTATGGATCGTGCACATATCTTAGGCGTCCCAAAAATACATGCATTTCAACCAAACCTCGTGATAGAGAATCCACCATTACTACTCGAGTCGGATCGTGCACATATTCGGGCGCCCATGATATACGTACATGTCAACCGAGACTCATGAGTGGTGCCTCCGTAACTCCTATCGCTTCATGCTCGGACGTCTGCCTAACCGTTAGGCTATGTCTTTTGGCTAAGGTTATTTGTCAGCATTGGAATCATAGTTCCCAAACAACAATATCAATACTGACCCCATCCTAAGGTCAAACCAAGTTGATAGTACGGGTTTTCTACCCAAGCTCGTATCACTCCGATTTCTAAACATCGAGCATCGATTCCCTACGCACATCCCAACATTCGTCGCACGGGGTCTGAGTCATTCAGCAAAGCCATCCCACTTCAACTTACGTTCAACCAAATTTTACGATGTATCAATATCGCTCGTTCAATAAACCATCTTGCATAGACTATCTCTTCGAACACGTTCGACATAATCCGCCTATCAATCCTTCCAAGTTAAGCACGCTAAGACATGATTCATCTCTAAACCATAATTCACATTTCATATTTCCAAAGTCATTCATCCCAATTCACGTATTCGATCACAAGGTCATCTGACTTAACAATATGTTGCGCCCCGATCTCACGCGAGTCAGATTATCCACGGGGGGCACGAATTACCATGCACGCTCCCGCGAGATAATTATTCTCATTGGGACGTAACTCTTGTTTTGTGTCTAGACTAATTCGTTCTCGATGCGCAGATTGGACTTACTCCATCCTCAAGTTTATTCAATCATCAATCGCAAGTCCTACTAATCCTCGAATTCACCTTCGCGTCAAGCCAATAAGTCGAGACAATCAACGTTGCCGCATCCTGATTTTCCGAGTTCGATCATTCCCGCGACATGAATCACCATGTCAACGCTCACGCGGAACGATCGTCCCAAATCTAACGCAACGCATGTGCGAGGCTAGAGTTGCGCTCGCGCAAGACAAGACCGTCGACGTTGCGGTTATCCGCGTGACCATCAAAACATAATTATTTTTATCCAACATTCATCTCGATCAAAATCCTAAGCATAGCATCCAACCGAACAATAACACTTGCACGATCGTCTTTCGCCGAGTCAGAGTACCTTCGAGTTATCATATATCGATCTTTGGTACGCCTCAATACCATCGACGATATCCGTAACTTGACGATCTTCTTTTGCAACAATTTTGAGTCGTGCGAATGATGCTATCGTCCGACTGGATAATCTCCTCGACATTCAATTCAAGTTCGATCATTATCTCTCGAATCATTCACAACATCAATTTTCTTAATCAATTGATTGACATCCCTGAGGATATCGCATACACCACTCAGGGATGAAGTCATTCAACAAATCCTCAACTTATCATCCGAATCAAAATCCACTTCTTCAAATCCCGTTCGAACCATTCCTCGAATTTCCAAGCACGCTCATCTATATCGCACCGACATTATCGTCCCTCGATAGCACCCCTATCGATACTCGACTCATTTTACTCAATCGAGTTCAACTCATTCTCGTCCGACACATTTCAATTACCGCACTCGACTTTTCTAAGGTCGATGCAACTTTGGTGTATATGCCCAGCCTGACTTAGCCAACCGTGATTACGTGAACCATCTTTTTGTTTTGTTGTCAAAAACTGTTCTCCTGTATTTTGCAAAATAGATAGACTTATTGTATGGACATCCCGTGGGACATTTGAGAGAGAGCGCACCAACGATATCAACTTACGGAAGCAACAGAGTTTGCGGAAACAACGAGTTAAAAAATTCAATCGATAGTCCAAGGACGTAAAGCCGTGCTCTGATACCATTATGTCACACCCCGCTCCCGTAGGAGCGATCGTCCTCGCTAAGGCGTGATGCCGCACGAGCCTAGATTGCGCTCGTGCAAGGCGGGTTCCATAACGGCCGATTTCAGCGGCTGCGACGGGGTCGTCGCACAGAAGTCCCGTGCAGAGACATTGAATAATAGCAGCGGAAATTAGAACAAACACAAGTCATTCAGAAGAAACTCTTTTATTGATATTGAAACAAAGATTACAGTGAGGCGCAAGGCCAATATTACAATCACTCAAGCTCACTCATCTCACATTTACAAGTCACTCAGCTCTCTCTCAAACTCAGCTCTCTCTCATCTCCCAGTTACAAGTCTTGAGCCGGCGGATGCTTCGGAAGGCGACGTCCATACATTATGTCCTGTATAAGTCTTTACTCCATGCGGCCGCACGCTTCGAATAGCCAAGGAACTCCGTGCCTCGACGCATCCAAGCGAGCTCCGCGCCACGAGCTTCTACCTGCGCCTGCACATGTAAACTATGTGGGTGTCAGTACTCAACTATACTGGTGGAATGAGCTCCTCGCCCACCCATACAAAACCAACACGTTTACTTTACTTTGTGCAACATTGCCCCCTTTTGTATTGTCTTTCTACTCTTGCCTTAGGATCAGTTTTAGGACCGACGCCTTAGCGCAACTTGTGTATCAGAACCATCCCGTGCTTGCAATGTCAACGTTAACTCATACTTTGTCCCTAGACCACTTCTCGTGCCAACAACGTTAACCTATTAAGTCGTGTTTGCCTTACGGCCAAAATCAGAGATGCAGCTACACGATAGACTCCTTTTCCATGTGACCGTACTATGAAATCCATATTGAGGCCATGCCTCGCAACTCACTAAGACTTAACCATATCGCCGCTTCGCGGCCCGTGCTACTTTGATCACCAACCGACCCAATCAAGACTTGTGAATCTTAGTGTCACTCAACCAACTTTGCCTTACGGCGGTTTCCCGACTTAAAATCAAACAACTGAACCAAAACCATGCAACTTATATGCCGACAACATAAGACTCGACGCCACATCTCGTGCCGAAGCACGTCGCCGATGTTGATGCCACATCTTAGGACCAAACATTGTATTCCAACTATACACACATTCAATAACTCAACTCAATCCAAAGGCACACTCGCGGATCTGCCTCCATGCCGACTCATCTATATGATTTGGTCACTGACTCCCAGAGCCATCCTGGACTCCTTCAGCTTGTTAGGCGGCTGCCCTTGCCAGGTTGGTAGCTAGCCCCGCTGGCAAGCCTCTGCGCTAACTTGTGCGGTCATCCAGCACGTGCTAATGATGCTTCTCAAGAACCGGTCCCCTTCCGTCGGGCTACCGTTCGAGGAAACTCTACCTTGTCGACAAGTTGTCCATGACCATGCAAGACTCGACTCAACTGACGTCTCATACAATCATTCCACCTCTTCTGTTATCATCTCTTTCAGGGCCAAGTTCAATACGTCTCACCTCTGAGATCTTGCCTCGATGACCCATAGTCGCGAGCATTCTTCTTTCTTGCCCTATCATTTTACTCAACTCAAGAACAACTATTTGTAACACTTTCCAAGCTCAATGAATCAACCGTGGCCCGTGTCTTAAAACTCTAGGACCGTGCCATCGTGTCTCAAATCGAATTCCGATCTACGCGACGTTATCGCCCAAGTCATACTTCATATGACGGGCCTTGGGATCGTGGGACTATTTAACTTGACAACCGCAGAAAGAGCGGGACAGCACTAGAAATGACTTAGGTCGATCGGCGTAACTTTGCCTAACTTAATCGAGCCTATAACTTGACTCAAGAGACGAGCAAAGGCTATGCCAAGCCTTGCGTTATGGAAACGTACATGCTTTGTCGAGCATTTACGCGGGCGACGCCTATGACTTGGGCCAACTCAAGTGTCGGGATAATTCGACGGGACCGTGCATGCTTTAACAAGCATTCACGCAGGCGACGCCTATGACTTAGGCTATTTCATAACTTTGTGTCGGAGACCAACTTTCCTTCTCCCAAGCCATGGGACGAAGGACCGAGTGTCATTTTCAAAGTACGCCGTGCACCAACTCTAAGCCGACCGTGGGACGTTTTCCATGTTCTAACTCATTTCGACCCGTCGGGATTATTTCCTTAGCTATGTGGATTCGTCTCTTTTATTATTAAGCCTACTTGTGCAAGTTGAAAACATGATTTATTATGTGAAGGCAAAGATGAGGCAAGTTCACTGAAACTACCCCACCTGAGCGATGTCTTCGAGTCGCCGTTGTAAGGCCAAGCCGAACGCCGTCGGCGTTTCTATTCCTCCGATTGACTGAGCAGGACGGGGCACTACATTTCCAACAAGGGTAAAGAAGATTGCCTGTTCTTCTTCCTTGACGGTCTGCAACCGTGGGTGGCATAAGAGTTGCAGAGGCAGCGTGTCACAGATTTAAACACGACCGTCTTAGCATCCATAAAGAAGATGGAGTATCGACAAAGTAATATGTCCAATCCCAAGGCAAAACCAACCACTAAGTTCAATAGTGGAGGAGAGAAGAAAGGTAATGGAAAGGAAGCCCCATCGAGGGCAAGCAGCCTGCGAAGCCTCAGACGAGCGCATGATTAAATGCTTATGTATAAAAGAAATCACTTCGCACGCGACTGCAAAAACAAGGGCAAACAAATGAGAACAATCCAAGACGAGAAGGTCGTAGACGAGGAGCCTATGATGGGGGCTCGCATGGGTGCCTTACACCTGCTCAATTCTCTGAAGAGCAAGGTCGTCGTCACTACTAAAATCTGTCCAATCAGCGACCCCAGAGGACGTCGCTAAATCGAGCAGATACGTCGCTAAATCCAATTGGCGACGTAATTAGCGACGTTTCAACGTAGTCGCGATTTACCTAGTCGCTAAACACCAGGTGACGTACAGGGACTGTATTTACCGACGTCACCTAGCGACGTACATCGACTGCATTTACCAACGTCACCTAGCGACGTTTTAGCGACGTTCCTTACATCCATGCTGACCTGGCATGTCAGGAAATTAGCGACGTTCTGCGACGTTGCTACGTCGCTATATTACCGACACATAGCGACGTTTTAGCGACGTCTTAGTTAGCGACGTTTAGCGACGATCAGCGACGTGGTGACACATATTTAGCGACGTTCCGATACTTAATTAGCGACGTTTCTATTCGTCGTTGGACGTCGCTAAACGTCGCTGAACGTCGCTAAATTTGGCAAAGAATCAAACAAAAAATACAATATTTCCAGCATTTACAGCAGCACCTACAGCAGTATTTGCAGTAGCACCTACAACAGCATTTCCCTGGGTTCGCCAACCCCTTCGGTGGAACACTCAACACCGGCTGATCATGAGGAGCATCACGAACACAAAGTATCAAACAATATGAAACACATGAAACACAATCACGAACACATATGAAACACAATTACGAACACATATGAAACACAATCACATCACTCAACACAGATATATGAAAAAATTTCATCAACAGTGTCAAACAATATGAAATACAGTAACAATGTATGTAGAAACACATAAAAGACCCAACAATGGGCCATCACACAACAATATATATGTCGACTACGGCTGATCAGGAGGACATCACCGCTCTAGGAAAGAAGGTAAGCATACTGCTCCGGTGTAAGAACCACCGACGACGATGAAGGAGGAGGCAATTTAACCGCTGTAGAAGGAGGCAGTGTAACCGCTGGAGAAGGAGGCAGTATAACCGCTGGAGATGTGTGCGTCCACGTCTCCTCTAGGGCTAGCAGTCTGGCACTGCATTGCTCCATGCAAGCCGTTATCCTAGTAACGGTGCCGTGAATGGACTCCTGCGTCCCCTGTACGTCCCTCACGGTGCGTTCGAGCTCGACAAAGCGTGCGGTGACCGACGCAGCGTCCCCTGGTGCCTGAGATCCTGGCTGCTCAGAAATCCTTCTCAGTATATCGTCGTACAGCTCAACAATCTGGCGAGTAATGGTATCCTCGACTCGGGTCGACTCGGCCTGTGAGGGCTGTGAATACGCACTAGCAGATGGAGCCCTGGATGCCTGCGTCGTAACAAATGCGCCATAGGACCCCGTACCATGGTACGTACCTCTATGAAGACCACCAACGGCGGTCTTCCAGAGCTCGTCCTCCGACTGAGGCGGAGAGGGCTGTGATGTACCAACCCCTTCCTCTGCAGGTGCACTAGCACTCGCACGCTCACGTAGCCTAATAAACTCGTCCTAGAAAATTGTACATCTCTATAAATTAGTACTTACCTAAATTAGCCTAATAAACGTCTAAAGTATTTAATTATTATTAACTATATGGTTATCTGTATATTCTTCAAGTTATGTTAAAATTAACGAAATCTAAATTAGTACTTACTTAGCTCTGAGTAGCCCGGTCGTCTGTGAGCTTTCTGTCCTTCCGATGGGTGGCTAGGAAGACGGTCACCATGTTTGCGTCCTCACCCCTCTATACCTGCGTATTTGTTATATTTTATTCTTTATTAAAATAGAAAATTGTATACTCCTACTATCAATAAAATCTTATATATTGCAATAAATTATATACCAGACGACGAAAATGCTCCGTCATAGGAATCGATCCACCACAGCACTTTTCGACCCTCGTCCTAGCCGCCTTCGCCTTCTTCGACCGCTTTCTGTACCGGGGCTCCTCAAATCGATCCGTCATCGCGGTCCACTGGTCAGGCATGATCCAACCAGCAATCGACTTTCCTTCACCTTCTCTGACCTATCTCCGCGTCGTCCTGCTATGCCTCCCCGTCATCCTGCCATGCTGATAATAATATATGATTAAAAATATAAATAAATACAATGACAGTTTCGAAATATCTGCATACATTGGAGTTCATAATTTAAGTTTATAAAATTCTGAATACTAATAGAAATGATCGCAGTTCATAATTTAAGATTATAGAAATATGAATACATTAAAATCAAAGTTTCTCAATCATCCTCTGAAAATTCATCTTCTTCGTTTGCCCCCTCCTCATCCTCTACCTCTTCCTCCTCATCTTCACTAGCATCTCCTTCGTTTTCCCCTTCAGATACTTGTACCTCTTCTACACAAGTAGATATGAAATGGGGAACTTCTGCTGAGTCGACATCAACTGTATTTGGTACAAGAGGCAGCTCGTCCTCCTGATAAGCCATTTCATCGACGTCGTAGGTATTTCTGGCTTTAGTCTCGCATACTACCCACCAGTCATACCTCGTTGTTCTCGTCTAGGATATGTTGTAAAGTATACGAGTTGAGCTTGACTTGCTAGGATAAATGGTTCGTATCCTTGGTATCGACAACGGTAGTTAATATCCACAAGACCATGCTTGTCAATTTTTCATCCTTGATCTTGTATCGGACCGAACCAATCAACTTTGAACAACACGATCTTGGTAGGCTCTGTGCCATAATTGTACGTCAATTCCACAATCTCCCGTAAGATGCCATAGAAATTATTGCCTGGAGTGACATCTTTGTAGTTTGTAGATTTGATACACAAGCAACTGTTTTTTGTGGAATCAAGATCCAGGAAGCTATCTCTGATGGGAGCATTTGTTGACTTGAACTTAAACCCATTCACGCAATAACTTGGCCATATTTTGACGGCATAAATTGGTCCCTTGGTAAGAGTTCTAATAGATTCATTCTCAAGAGTGACGTCCGGACGATCGACCTAAATACGAGAAGATATAAATTAAGTTCAATGTTAAGTTATTTCTTGTGCAAATACAAATGGAGGAAGATTCTAACTAGCTTCTTACATATGCATTCAACCAAGACAGGAAATGAAGTCTCATTTCTTCTTCTACTTCTTCATCTGCAATGTATGGTCTACTTGACCTCACCTCATCATTAAATTTGCTGAAAACCAATAAATATCGCGATACACTTGTTAAATTATAATAACGTAATCAACAAATAGATGACTTGAACGTTGAAGATTTTCACGTACCACTCTAGCTTTTCCACTTCATCCTCCTCGCAGTTGAGTAATATATATAACTGGGCAGCCCTTAGTTCCTCATCATTCAAATATCTCTTTTTCAGTTTTCCAGAAGGCTTTTCAAGAGCATTGAAGACTTTCAGCCCCTCATCCGAAAGTTCTGCATCATATATGGTTGTACCTACTTCTAAGAGCATTGAATATCTCTTTTGTAGTCCCTCATCTGAAAGTTCTACTTTTTGGAAACATTATATGTGGTTGCACCTACTTCCCACAACTGATTCAGCTCATCTACCAATGGCTGTAAGTACACATCGATGTTCCTTTTCGGGTTCTTCGGACCTGGAATAATAACAGTTAGGAACATATAAGGAGTCTTCATACACATCTAAGGCGGCAAGTTGTACGGAGTAACAATCACAGGCCAACAAGAATATTGTGAGCCCGAAAGTCCAAATGGGGTAAAACCGTCGGAGGAAAGCCCCAATCTGACATTACGCGACTCCGAAGCAAAATCGGGATACACTCGATCAAAGTGCTTCCATGCCTCCCCGTCGGATGGATGATCCAGTACTCCATCTATTTCTTCCCGCTTGTGCCAACTCATATTATCAGTTGTCTCCTTTGCCATAAATAACCTCTGCAATCGCGGCGTCAAAGACAAATAGTGCATCGAATCTGTTGGCTTGCGTGCACCAGAAGTCCTTGTTGTACTAGTTGTCTTGAAGCGATCGGCGCCACAAAATTTGCAGGCGTCTTCATCATTGTCGTCCTTATAGTACAATATGCATCCGTTGTGACATGCATCAATTTTTTCATACCCCATCCAGAGCGATCTCACCATTTTCTTGGATCGATAGAAAGTCTTTAGGCAACTTGGCACCATCCGACAATATATCTTTAATTAACTCCAAGATTCGGTTGTAGAATTCTTGAGACATGTTGAAATCTGATTTTATGCTCAGCAGTCTTGTAATCATCTCCAACGGTGAATGGTCATCACAACCAGGATATAAAGGAGTCCATGCATTCTCCAGCAACTCCATGAACTTTGCAACATCGGCATTCGGTGCCTCCTCAGCTGCATATTGATTGTTCGGATCGAAACTAGGCCCCGCAGCATCAAAAACCATGTTCGTCTATCCTTGGTCGTAATTAACATGCTCGTGGACATCTATATAAGGCTCCACATAAGGCTCCGGCTCGGATGCTAAATGCACAAGTTCTCCACATGCGGTCCACTGATAATAATTTGGCATGAAATCCCTCGAATACAAATGATATGTCACATCTACTTCCGAATGATATTTCAAGTTGCGACATCTCACACATGGACACTTAATTTTTGTACGGCCTATGTACTGAGGGAACGCCTTGGCAAACTGCAGGAACTATTGCACACCCTGTATAAATTCATCCCGCACACCGCACATGTCATCAGGATGACGATTGTACATCCACAAACGGTTCCGCAGATAGTAATTCATATCCAATTTAAGATAATTCTGCAAAGATTGACACTCAATTTATAATTTATATATATTTTATAATTCCAGAAAAGAAACAAGTGTGAGAACGGATGGCTCAGGACACATTTTCATAAGCAGGTAAAAAGGTTATATTCGATTTTTTTGAAAGCAGATAAAAAGGTTATATTTGATTTTTTGACAAGTGTAAGAACGGATGGCTCAAAACACAACCCAAAATTCATTCTAGCATACATTAGTGTGAATCATCTATGTTCTGTACATATGGTGTAGTATATGTTCTTATCGAATCTAGTTTCTGAAGGATGTAACAGAATCAAGATGAAGCCACAAAATGTAATACTAAGACATCATCTACTACTAAAAGATGTAGTGATAGGTTGTCATATCATCATTGCTGATGGATGGGGGTCGGAGGACAGTCAACTTTATCTACAGCTACATAGTTTTTGCCTTGCCAGTCGAATAGTTGCAGGGACTATGTCCTGATCACGATGTCGTATCGTAGATTAATACAAATTCCTTATAGCAAATATCGTACATAGATTTCTGCCTCGCCAGTCGAATGGCTGCAGGAACAGTGTCTGGCTGGTACATGTAATTGAAAATCAGATTAATAGGATAGTTACTTCCAAACCCAGACACACCCCTCACATTAGAAACATGTAATTCAAAATCAGACCCCAATGGAGATGGCCTACTGTCCTCACACAGCTTATGACACACTCAAACTCACTGGACTAAATAATTCTATTGGTTTGGGGACTGAATAATATGTTAGTATAGGATTTCTATGACTGATACATATATAAATACACTATGGCTGCTGTTTATTATCTACAAAAAAATATTTTGGGCTCAGAGTAACTGCCATATTCCAATCTAGCAACTGTAAACTCCCAAACATATTTCCAAACCAAAATTTCTTGCAAACTATAGACAATAACCAAATTTCTTGCAATCAATCAACTTACAAACTATCCACTGTAGTATAATGAAATATAATCAACTTAACGTAATCGAGAAGTTAACTTAAATCGTGTTTTCTTGTGTTATGTGATCTACTGTGGGTTCATGGTATCGGATTGTGATTCGTATAGGCATAGAGAGCTCATGTTAGGTTCCTAATTTGGATTGCTGATCTAGATGACAAGTACATGTATTTAGCGTTTTGTATTACCTTTATTGCATGGTAATGCCTAGTATTATTGCATGTTCTTGATGAGAAGTAGTTATTGATTCATATTGATTTTATGACTTGTGCACAGGAGATGGTGTTTAGTATGATATTGTTCTGGTACATGTTCATAATATCATTTTTTGTTTATTATTGTTTATGTTTCTATTGTTTTCGTGATCATGTTGCTAGTGAGAGATGGGTGGGAGGGTATAACTAGTAGACATATGGACTACGACCCATCACAACCTCACATTTATGTGAGGTAATTTTACCCTACTCGTAGACTCAAAGCACATTAGTAATACCCTAGCTCACGTATTACCAATGGGTTATAAGGTTATTACCAATGGGTTATAATGTTACCACCAGACCACCGACTTTTGGTGATACACGCGGACTTAACAGTATAACTTCCAGGGGATGTCTATCCATCTTCTTGTTTTCTTCTGATAGTTTAAACTGATCCATAATACTTGAACTGGAAATTGGGATCTCATCCTCATAAGTACTAGAGTTTGGAAGTAAAAATAGTTGAATAAAGTCCCTTAAAACATTTGAAGTAATCTTGTTGGTAATAACATGTTGATTGACAACCAACTCCATATAACTTTCAATATATGTACTACATTTTTTTCTATGCCAGCCAACAAATCATAATTAACAAACAATATCTTCTGAAATCATTAACACTACCAATGATTCAAAACAAGTCTACAAGAATAATGAAATCAATAATATAGTTCCAGCTCTAAATTTCAACACAGCCAAGAGAGGAATCAAATACATAGGGCCATTTAAGCCAATAATAATAGAGAGAATCCACGAATGAATAACAATCCAAATATATAGAAATCTAATACTTAACAAACCGATCCAATAAACAGGAGAAGAAAAGAGGCCATAATTCGCCATGTAGGCATCCTTAGCGCAGATGAAAAACATACATCAGAGAATGGAAAGGCTAGGAAGAGGAGCCATGTAGGCATCCTCAGCATAGAGTAATATCCATCTGATAAAGAGCTACCATGCCCTAGATCTGAGCGAGGGAGAAGAGAGAGAGAGAGAGGGAGAGAGAGGGGGGCTACTTGAGGAGAAGGGAGGAGGAGGAGGCGGTCGAAGAAGGGTACGGGCGCCGGAGGAGGGAGAGCGAGAAAATTGGGGGAAATTTTTTTGGGGATGATCGAAAAGAAAACCCTCCTGCCCTATATGAAAAAGTTAGCGACGTCAGAATGAGACGTCGCTAAACGTCGCTGATTAGTAATATATGGCGACGTTCTATAACAGACGTTGCTACGTGTCGCTATATTTAAATAATTAGCGACGACATTGCGACGTAAATTCCTATTTAATAAATTAATGTTGCTATTCGTCGCTAGTAGTCACCAACAGCGACGAATAGCAACGTCTTTTTACTATGTCGCTCAATTCCCAAAAATTAGCGACGTCCGTTCATGGAGTCGCTAAATACGTCGCAAATTTGCCATATTTTGGTAGTGCATGACCAAAACTCCGAGTCAGGAACTCATGTATGTGGATGTGAAGATCAACGACTACAACATGAGGGTGATGGTATACGTGGGTGCAACACACAACTTTATCTTGTATGCAGAGGTCCAACGCTTGGGTCTGGTGCTAAAAAGAGACTTGAACAAGATAAAGGCGGTCAACTCAGAGGTCCATCCCATGAAGGTGTTGGCCAAGGGAGTGAAGATCCAAGTGGAAGACTGGACGGGTGTCACCAGTCTCACGGTCACACCATTTGCTGACTTCAAAATAATCCTCTGGATGGACTTCCTTACTTCGGTAAAGGTGATTCCAATGCCTCATTTGGAAGTCATCGGGATCATGGAGGAGGACTCCCCTTGCATAGTGAATGTTGCATGAGACGATCCACGAAGGGGAAGGCTCTCTCCTCCCTCCAACTCAAGATCTATGAGGTGATACATGAAGAGACAACCTATCTGGAGGTACATAAGACAGAGGAGTTGTAATGCCCCGCTCCATATGACGTATTACGCTGAGATGTTGACTCAACGAGTCGCGTCGACCAAATAAAATGTATCGATGCGAATCGATACGAGAGTTACGTTGTCCCGAGCAACGCATCGAACTAAGTCGATACGAAGAGTTGTCTTATCCCAAAGAAATGCATCGAGTGGATCGATGCAAAGCGTCGCGTTGCCCCGAAGGCTAAGTGCGTTGAATCGGCTCAAAGATTCTAAGAAATCGAATCGACCAAGGCGCAAGTCCGAATCGATGCAAGTATTGATTTTAGTTGGTTTCATGTGTAGGCTATACGTTTACGCTGAAATATTACAGGTCGGCATTCTGACTTATTCAGTAAGGGGTCCGCGAAACCGAATCCCTGCCTCGTAACAAGCTAAGACTTGGGCACAGTAAGCCAAATCAGACGTATAATTCAATAAAGCACGAAGTGCTCGAATGGCTAAGTCAGGAGAGTGGCCGTGCAACGAAGTTATGAAATCGAGCCGCATCAGTTCGGCGAAACGACAAGGCGTATCGACTCAAGGTGGGAGGATTGACTATTCTTTTTACTCCTTTATGCGATAAGTCAGAATAAATCATTGTATGCTAAGTTAACATATCGACGCCACGGGCGTGGTCCGATCTGAAGATAAATCATAGTGTGTGTCGAACACTAGTTAGAACAATTGAAATGAAATGTACATCATATGCACGAGTCGCTATAGGACATTAGATATCGTAAAGGCGAGTGCCTCAGTGCGCAAGCTGCGAGAACATGGGATAACTGTATTCGGCTAGTGCCTTAGTGCACGAACCATACCGTGCCTTCGCGGACGAGTTAGAAAGGCTAGAACATTGAAAGACAATAGGCGAGCGCCCTAGCGTGCAAGCCACGAACATTGAAAACTAAGGTATAGAATATGAAAATACGGTCAAAACGTGTCTACGTGCACGAGATCATAAAATATGGCTTCATTGCGAAAGAATACATTTGTGGCATGAATGTGGCAGAACTGTCGGATATGACATGATGCCTCGAAAGGTGTTCGGGACCTTCAGGTCGTTTGTTTGACGAACATTGAGTTGAGGTATGATGCCATTGAAAATTGAAATAAAGTATAAAATGTAAGAACATAGAAAGTTAACGGAAAAAATACGAGATGATAAGGTCTGAGTCTCGGACTCAAGACTATGCTTCGTTGTTTGAATAATAGTTCATTGCATGGTCGAATGGAATAGACTTGAGATAAATGTGATGATCTCCCTTGCACGGGTGTTCCCTCGAACGGTTAAGTGCCGGGGCGCCGAAACCGTTTGGCCTAGGAGAAAATTTATCTTTGATAGGCGTACATCCGTAAGACCATTAGCAACCGCTTAACGAGATGTAAAAAGCCGTAAATAATGGTATACAGCAGTAACGTTTCGGTTGTTGGGATAGCAACCCAACCCGTGAAACGCCGGACTACCCAAATTTGGGAAAGAAAAGAAGGAGAGAAAAGAAAGTAAGGAAAATAAAAAAGAAACTCCTTTAGTCCATTCCGACGCGAATACGCCAAAACCTTCATATACCTAAGGAACGATGGGTCAAAAGTGTAGGCACGTATGTGTCCCGCACACATAGATCCTGCTTAGAGATGCACTTATAACATGACAGGGAAGGAATGGGGCGTATTTACCTTACGTCGGTGCAAGGGCGAGTGCGTCCATGCTGGCAAGCCACAAGTCAAACATGAGATTGCTTGTCTGCTTGCCTATTCAATTCGAATAACATGCTTGCCATGATAACATGCTTTACGCTTTCGAATATGCCATGAAATTGACCCTACGAAGAATATAGCAAGATCATAAGCTAAGTTGCATGATTCAACATACATACTACAATGTCGGTTTAGAAAGAAGGTCTTTACATCAGTACATGCGAGGACGAACGTACTGATCCCCCACCAGCTTTCATGCAGGGTGTAGGGAATGGATGGCTCGCGGCAAAGCTTCGCTTGAACGTATTGAGGCTTGGAATACCGAAGCGTACTGAAGCGTACGATCGCATTGACGCTCAGACATGCAACATGATTGATGCGACTGAGATATAGAAGGCATGAGGTATGGAACAGTGAAATCCTTTGTAGGCAAGAGAGAACCTGAGTGTTGTAGCCAATCTGGCATATATTGTTGGGCTATCAAAAGCCTTTTGTAATCTCAGTTTCGAATATCAATAAAGAGAATTGTTTCGTATACTTTGTTTTCCTTTCATTGTTAATATCAATTCAAAAGATAACCATTTGAGAATTTGTCATCTTGCCTTGCACAAGCGCAACTCCAGGCTCGTGCGGCATCACACCCCCTACGAGGATGATGATTCGGGTGATTTTGGGTCGGGGCGTGACAGGAGTCGCCCGTGCAAGGGTTCTTCCCCCTGAGTTCGACAATGTCCTCGCGAATTTCGAGGATGCCATGCCTTGAGAGCTTGCCATGTGGCTACCTCTGCAGAGGAAGGTAGATCATGCTATCGAGTTGGAGCCGAGCACGCGAAGTCGTCCTCTATGGCCCCATATCGCATGGACCTGTACGAACTCGATGATTTGAAGAGGCAACTGAAAGAGCTGATCGATGCGGGATTTATCAGGCCGTTCAAGGCCCCGTTTAGTGCATCGATGTTGTTCCAGAAGAAGAAGGATGGGAGCCGTCATTTATGCATAGACTATTGTGCACTAAACATTATGATCGCCAAAATTAAATACTCCATCCGTTGGTGACAGACTTGTTCGATCAATTGGAAGGCGCACAATACTTCTCTAAACTCGATTTACGCTCGAAGTACTATCAGGTGCGGATAGCCGAAGGGGATGAGGCCAACACGGTGTGCATCACGAGGTATGGCGGATATAAATTTTTAGTCATGCCTTTTGTTCTAACAAATGCTCCTACAAGTTTTTGTACTTTGATGAACAAGCTCTTCTACTCCTATCTGGATCAATGTTTTAGAAACCAGTCCGATGATTGGACCAATTTTTTTTTGGTATAGGTCAAACCGGGGTTCAAATAGACTTGGTTTGGGTTGGTTCAAATAGGTAAGATATCCATATTTTCTTTTTGGTTTGGTTCTTAGTATGTTTGTTTGGTATAGTTTTACAACTATAAGGTCTATTAAAGCCAAACAAAGAATCAAATGGTCCAAAATTTCATACAATTTTGTTGAATTTTTTAAATCAAAATTGGTTGGTTCAATTGTGAATCAGTTTGGTCGATTCACTGGTTGAACCCCGATTTGAAAAAAAAATCAACGATTCTTTAAATGACCCAGTTTTAGTCGGACCAGACCGATTTTTTGGCACAACTGGTTGGATCCAGTCCAATTGTCGATCCGGTTCTTACAACATTGATCTGGATTGATTAATTATGATCTATCTCGACGATATCGATATGTACTCAAACATAATAGAGGAGCACATCGAGCATTTGAAGGCAGTTTTCTAGGTACTAAGGAAAAATTGGCTCTTCGTCAAGTAGGAGAAATGTTCATTTGCATAAGAAGAGGTGTCATTCTTGGGGCAATGGATTGGGCATGGCAAGATATGGATGTACGAGGCGAAGGTCCAGTCCATTCGGGAGTAGGAGGCTCCCACCATGCCGATAGAGCTGAGATCATTTCTAGGCTTGGCAAACTACTATTGGCGATTCATTCGAGGATACTCTGCCATAGCAGCACCACTTACCGGTCTATTGTGGAAGGATCGGGCATAGAGTTGGACATCCAAATGCGAAGAGGCATTTGACGCAAGGACTACTCCAAGGCATTCGAGGTGCATACTAACGTATCCGACTTTGCCATCGGTAGGGTGTTGGTGCAAAAAAGATATTCTATCGCGTTCGAGTGCCACAAGTTGAATGACACAGAGCGGCAATACATGGTATAGGATAAGGAGATGATCGCAGTCATGTATTGCTTATAGACATGGCGATATTATCTCCTTGGAACCAAGTTCGTGGTCATGACAGACAATGTTACCACGAGCTACTTTCAGTCCAAAAAAAAAAGCTATCCCCTAAGCAAGCGAGATGGCAAGACTTCTTGATCGAGTTTGATATGAAGCTTCGATACAAGCCGGGCAAGGAGAATCACATGGCTGGTGCATTCAACAGGAAGGCTGAGATCGATGCGGTGTGGTTGCTCAAAAGATACATCCTTGATCATGTCAAAGTGGGTGTGGTCGAGGACCCATTGACACAAGCTATAGTGAAGCTCATTCACGAGGGCAAAATACAAAGGTTTTGGCTCAAGGATGAGCTCCGCTACTGTCACGACCCGCACCCGCTTTTCGAATACGAGACGTGTCCAAGCCAGCCTACGCCGCAGAGTCGGCGGTAGAACGCTATCAATTTCGTAAGAAATAAATGCTCAAAATATAACCTTTGCTGCTCATTCACATTTCTAAATTTGTTACAACATTTACAATATTTATTTTTAAAGAAAATACAAGATTTTTACAATTAATGAAATTGATACAACTGCTATCTATTTCTAGGTTTCTGTTTGCAAATACACCCGAATCTCCCAAAGCTAAGTGATGCAACGGCTAACCTGAAAAATGTTGGTTTCCAGTCAGGAATGGAACAAGTACACAAACCGACGGCAATACGAAAACACAATAGAATTAACAAGACATGAAAATAACATATGAGATATGAAAACTGGAAAGTACTGATGACATGGCACGATGGAGAAGAAAAAGAAAAAATAAATAAAATATATCTACCTATGTGGTGTGAAATATCCTTTTCGACATGTGAACGGCTAGGGGGTAAATCCGGCACCTGCACGTGTCGTGTACAGGTGCTATTGTTCACGAATAGACATCATGGGGATAGTTCTGGGTAGTCCACATGTCTACTAAGATATTATCCCTTCCGACTACTCCGTGTGACGAGCGTGATGACAAGCAGCAAGATATATGTATGAACATGAAATGAAAAGACTACTATGAATCGAAAGCAATCAGAAAGTGCACTTGCCTGAGGTCCTTAGCTAGAGAAACCGATAGTACAACCACATCAGATGAGTCACTAAAGTCAACACATGCAAAAAGTCTCTGGATGCTGAAATAAACATTACCAACGTTCTCAGAATAGTCAAATTAGCTAGGATTTTCTGTCCTTAAGTCCAATTCTGGACACAGAAGCAAAACGGTAACTTCGGGCCAAAACGGTATCCGCCGTTGGATCCGCTTTGCACCGAAAAGCGTGTCAGAATCAACGGTCTCTAAAGTCGTCAAACTATATGTCAATAGGTCTGGTTTTCCGATACGAACCCAACCGTATGTCCAGCGTTGGATTCCGGCAGACCGTGCACAAAATCATCCATTGAGTCGGACCGTAGGGCCCACAAAACGGCAATTTTATCAACTGTCTCAGAATCAGTTCAAACTTGGCATACAAGACCAGAAAAATGATACGGTCCTGTTGGCGTAAGTTTCGTCTCGATCTGACGATGTGTACAAAGTAATTAGGAAATTTGCATGGAGGCCGATACGGTGAATTTTGACGGATACACATCAAATTCGTCGCACACACGCGACCAATTTGAATTCCGTCAAAGCCCACACGACCACGAAACCATTACACACCTTTCAATACTTTCGGTTCGCGACCACGTCGCCCGGTTTGGAGGGATGTACGTCGTATCGAAGGTTTTTATTGATTTTCTAGTTTTCAAAAACAGGTTTTTTCTCTAACTTTGAAATCTATTTTTTGATCGGTCATTCGATGATTTCAATTTCTGTAAGGTGGGTTATAATCTCCTATAAGTCTTCTATAAATCCCTTTAGACACAAATTCGAAACTGGTGATGGTTTGGCGGAAAGTTCGACGCCAAGTTGGGTGTTTGAACTGTTCCTAGCTCTGTTTAGAGCGGGTTTTTCGTTGACTTTTTGACTCGATTTCCTTAGATTCTAGGTCATCTAAAATAAAACTAATTGACAGGAGTCGAAGACGTATATGTTGTGGGCATACCTGAGAAATCGGATCGGAAAAACGTCGAACGAGCGTTGAGTACTATCTCGTCGAAGTCGGGTTCGAAGGGGCTACTGCTGTGCGCTCTGTCCCGAGTCACGTGCGCTGTCGGTCGTCCGGCCTGCCGTCGGCGACACGTAGCCGGCCGTTGGCCACGTGGGGTGGCTCCAGTGGGTCGCCAGGTTGGGGTCGGCGGAGGGTGGTTAGGGTTTCGATGAAGTCTTCTCCCTCTCTTTCACTCGATATGCATATATACGCATAACTCATGGTTTAACCCGAGCTGCGGGTCGGACTGGTGTGGGAAAGGTTGGGCCGGGCTTGGGAGCTCAGCCAACGGGTTGGGCTGTGCTTTACAGGGGGAGACTTAGCTGCTGTGGGAAAATGATTGTTCGGCTGAGCCTGTGGGCTCGGGTGGATTTGGGCTACACTGGGTTATATGTTTTCATTTATTATTATTTCTTCTATTACTCTCTCTCTCTCTCTCTCTCTCTATATATATATATATATATATATATATATATATATATATATCTATATACACTCACACGTATATATATATATGTTTATATATATACATACACATATACGCCTACATACACATACACACACATATAATATATATTTATATATATGTACACATACACAGTTATATATATGTAGATATACACATATACACCTATACATATATATATATATATATATATATATATATATATATATATATATATATATATATATATATAATATATATATATATATATATATATATATAATATATAAATATATATATATATATATATATATATATATATATAAAAAAAATATATATATATATATATATATATATATATATATATATATATATATATATATATATATATATATATATAAATATATATATATATATATATATATATATATATATATATATATAGGCATGTATATATATTTTATATATATATATATATATATATATATATATATATATATATATATATATATATATATATATATATATATATATATATATATATATATATATATATATATATATATATATATATATATATTCATGTATATATGTATACACCTTAATGAATTATGAATATATATACATGCCTATTTAATCAATCTATATATATAAATGACTATAGAGATATTCATATATACATCTACAATGGATATATACAATACTCATATAATATATTATTGGACCATTAAATATATATAGGTACCCATTTGTATATATATTTACCACAAAATTATATATTAACATATTTTCTAACTTATAGTAATATTGCAATCATACAATATTTTCCATGCAAGTTACTCATGTGCAAATATTAATCCCGTGCTTGTAAATCATATTTGTCCGCAGAAAATATACATTTATTCTAATAACGAATATGAAATCATTAAACGCATAGTGAATAACATATACAATATATTAATTCTTTATAACAAAAATAATAATTATTTGAACGATTAAAATAGATTACGAAGTATATATCTACATGGACATCATTGCACACACTACATCACTGCATGGGCTTGTGCTTATCTTGGGTTCAGTCCAGACTAGTTGGTTACAACCGGTTCTTCTACAAATCAATAAAATCTTATTAATATAACTAATGAATAATTAAAACATTCTATAGGGGTTAAGTCGCAACTTGGCCTGATTTTCTTAGTTAGGACATCACTATGGCTCGGTCTTTCCTGGCATGGCTAATACACTAGCCAAAGCACGTCACTGCACTATCCGTGCCATGCTTTCCAGTCGTCTTGTACTCCAATTTCTAACCATGAATAAAATTATCTTATCGTAATAATTAACTAAATAATCATTTCTAAAATTTCTAAAATCACCATTAAATAAAATAAATAATAATAAAATATTTTAAAAATTTCGGGAAGGGGAGCTACAAATCTACCCACTTTAAAAATAATTTCGTCCTCAAAATTCTAACTCATAACTGTGCCTTAAAATTCAAAAGAAAAGTCTACCTTAACCTTAATCTCCTTAAATTAATTTCTCAAAATATTTTATATACTCCTCCTAGCCATTTTATAACTCCGAATACTTGAGGACTTCTACCCAACTTTTGTCACACTACTCCCTCGAAAGTAAAATCTTAAAATCTTCTAACTGGTTGCTAACAATCCTACCAACAAATATCTAGGCATATAGTATCTATAATCCTCTCCTATTTATCAAGCAACCCAAAATTTAACAAGCAACAAACTTACACAAGTAGCTAAGAAATGTTGATAAACTCTAGTAAGCATGACCATTCGTCGCTCCAAAATAGGAAGGAAGATAAGGAAGAATAATCGAGAGCAAATATGAAGTCTCAAGAGCGGTAGAGAGTTTCCAATGATACAGGTAGAAAAAAAGTTTATGGACCATTGACTTATTTGCTAGATGGGGCTACTCTAGTCTAGTCACTTGCTAAATCGAAGGACACTTGTTTCTTAGAGGGGCTTGCAATCCGTGCAATACAGAAGTTCTGTTCTCGGAGTTCTAGACAACATTCTAAAATAGGACTGAATTTGAGAAATCAAGATTGTGATCTTTTCCGTGGTTATTTAAACACACGGACAAAGAATATAAATGCAATACAAGATCGTATCTCGACTTCCAGGTAGATGGAATAATGGTTACGAATGACTTCACATTCTAAGAGATTGAGACTACATAATGGGTATAGGGACCTATTTTAAATAGTTCAGTTTTATAGTCCGAATATGGGGGTATGCCTAGATGGGTTGTACTGGGTCTTAATGGATTCCCTATTTGGACATCGCTAGTTGGTTGGATGAACCTTGGATTGCAATATATATGGACTGGACAAGATTCCAATGATAAAACTATTCTTACTAGATTAGGGTATTCTAGAATAGGTTTCTATTCAAGGGGTTGAGCTAGTTGCCCGTCAGGTTGGTTAGCTAGGTTCATAAAGCCCGAAATACGCCATCCGTGACCTTTATGTTTAAGTAGCACATGAGGTCTCAATTTGGTGGCATACTAGTGGTATGTGCGTAGTGGACTTCGAGTAGATCACCACCACATATTGGGTCGAAGGAATTGAGTCAAGGTTGAGGCTCTAGTGGAAGTCGAAAAGTATACCGTTATTGTGGTAAGGGTTATAGCTAGTCCTTTTTGTCCTGAAAGTCATACCACCAAATAGAGTACAAGGGAATGGGTTTGAGTGGGACATGATATACCTAGATGAAGGTGGGCTCGTCTAGATCTTGCATATAAAATTTGTTGGAAGGTAACAGCTGGTCACGTGCTCCGAATATTAATGACACTGCCGGGGACACAAAATGATCTAAATGGAAAGTGGGAGTCCAAGGGGCACTAATTTTCGTCCTAATGGAAATTATTTCTATCAATCGGTGATCCTCGTATATCCTAAAATTTTAGGAGGCTTACAGTCTACCCACCTTAGAAGCTAGGATATGGTTTTAGGAATAATAAGATTAGAGGAATTCTAAAGTCCGGATAGAGTGCCTCGACTCTTGTTAATAAAGAATAAGGCACGACGTAACGAGATACGGTAGATATAAGTCAAGTCAAGGGTCGTTCCTCAATAAATAGAAATCGAGTGCGTGTGCAATGACACATGGTCGGAAAAATAGAATGACCTACTCGTCCACAGTATACATGAGTTGTCGACGGGGTAACCAACTCTAAGGCACATTATATGGAAAGATTTCTAACAACTGAGTCGTAAGTTTCTATTGGGGTCAAACCTGCCAGACTATTGTCACAAGGGTTCTAGTTGAATCAAGCTTCAAACAAATGATTAGAGGCTCACAACATTTGGTCTTTGGAGAATAGGTAGTCTCCTAGGTTGGCATTTGGTCAAGGAAAAATATCCTAATCATTCTCAGACTCCAATGACCAGAAGATCAAGATAGTAGGTTTATTGTCGAAGGGAGGACGAGTAACTCAAGGCAAGGTTCTAATAACAGAGCTGGCCGATGGTAGCTACACTTGCATATACAACTATCATAGCCATGGGAATACTCTGTATCTATCTACCAATTACGAGCTTTCGTCTTTCTAATCAGTGGAAGACAAAAACAATAAAGAGTTCAAGAGGGATGTCGCTGAATACAATTACGTGATTCAAAGGAAAATGCATAATTCAAGAGGAATTGTCAAAGCAGTCGCGGATGAGATCTTAGAGACATCTATATCTCAATCCACGTAGGGTAATTAGATGAAGAGCGAACCAAATGCATCATGGTTGATCAGACCGTAATACAATGATTCTGATTAGACAATATGTTAGCGGGCGTCCCCAATAAATATATGTCTCGAATCAAGCTCGATAAAAGAGTAAGCTTGCAAAACTAAACTGTAATAGCAGTGTTGGTCAAGATAGTCAAATACAAGTGTGCAAGATTTTTGAAAAGAGATACAAGTAGTTCGAGTTTTGGAAAAATTAAAACCTTACCTGGTGTTCTTGCTTATATAGTCTTCCTACAATCTTTCTATCCCTAAGGCCTTGGTCGACTAATGGGTTATGGACTTCTAAATTCTTTATTCTAAGTAAAACCTATTAGTGTCAGTCAACTACCTTGTCAATAGATCACAAGAACCACACAATGCTAGGTTGGGAGACATACTACTCAACTTACAGAACTTTCACTAGTTTTGGCCTTAGGTCTTATGGGACACACATGGCTACTCTCTATAGTATCCTAAACTTGTAATCACGTCTGAAGTCACTTTACCGAGAATTATGCCTCGTCCGTATACTCAGGCTGCGGTAAACTCTTGGTTCCGTGATTCAGGTGTGATATACCATAAGGTACTCTACCTTATTGACACAAGGTCTAAAGAGGTCAAAGAAGGTATAGTCTTAGTAATGTTCCATAAACTATAATTCTTCGAAATGATTTCAATTCTATGGGTTGTGCCTCGCCAGTGCGCTGCTGGCTGCAGTGAACCCACATCCTCCACTCTCAAATAATTGACGACAATGCGCTGCTGTCTAACCATTATGAGTTAACTAACATTCCTTTAACTATATCCATAAGAATTCATGAGCTTCTAGAGATTCAAACAAGTTGACAAAAAATAAAGCGTAGGTATTTGTCCTGTCAGTCACAACACCTAAAACAAAAAGGTTAACATGGAGGAATTAACTAAAGACGAAAGGAATACAAACATTCGAGTATCTATTTTATATGCATTTCTATGGTTGAGGGAAAATCCTAAATCAATCTACCTCGAGATTCGTATGCAAATAACAGAATCAGAAAATTTAAACTAATTCCCTATGGCAACATAGAATTTAAAACAGGCTATTCTAACTTATGATATAAGATTTATATCTAAATAAGGAAATTGAACAGTTTATCAAAATTAACGCCTTAATTATAGGCAAGTCTAATATACCAAGCGAATAGTATATCCACATTGGATCACATTGTCGTATCAAAAGTAATAGTGTATCTTATAGAGACCTGGCAAGCTATCTAAATTTTATAGTTCTAAATAGCATGGCCTACCTAACAACCATAACTACCCAACGGTCAATTTAAACAAGGGACTCCTAGTCCTAGTCATTCTCTTAAATCATTTCAATCCTAGTTTGTGAATGAGTATTTTCTAGTCGCAAGCTCGCAATAGTACGACTAACGTACCATCACGAGTTTACAATATTTTGCGAAAACTGACCTGCATGGGCCACCACAAAAACTTGTCACGACCCGTACCCGCTTTTCGGATACGAGACGTGTCCAAGCCAGCCTACGTCGCAGAGTCGGCAGTAGAACGATGTCAAGCCCGCAAGAAATAAATGCTCAAAATATAACCTTTGCTGCTCATTCACATTTCTAAATTTGTTACAACATTTACAACATTTATTGTTAAAGAAAATACAAGATTTTTACAATTAATAAAATTGATACAACTGCTATCTATTTCTAGGTTTCTGTCTGCAAGTACACCCGAATCTCCCAAAGCTAAGTGATGCCACGGCTAACCTGAAAAATGTTGGTTTCCAGTCAGAAATGGAATAAGTACACAAACCGATGACAATACGAAAATACAATAGAATTAACACGACATGAAAATAACATATGAAATATGAAAACTGGAAAGTACTGATGACATGGCACGGTAGAGAAGAAAAGAAAAAAATAAATAAAAGACATCTACCTATATGGTGTGAAATATCTTTTTCGACATGTGAACGGCTAGGGGTAAATCCGGCACCTGCACGTGTCGTGTACAGGTGCTATTGTTCACGAATAGACATCATGGAGATAGTTCTGGGTAGTCCACATGTCTACTAACATATTTTCCCTCCCGGCTACTCCGTGTGACGAGCGTGTCAACAAGCAGCAAGATATATGTATGAACATGAAATGAAAAGATTACTATGAATCGAAAGCAATCAGAAAGTGCACTTGCCTGAGGACCTTAGCTGGAGAAATCGATAGTACAACCACATCAGATGAGTCACTAAAGTTAACACATGCAAAAAGTCTCTGGATGCTGAAATAAACATTACCAACGTTCTTAGAATAGTCAAATTAGCTAGAGCTCGAGCTCGAGAAAGTAGGAAAGATGGCCTACAAGCTCGAGCTCCTCGTCAAACTGTAAATTCATCTTGTCTTCTATACAAGTTGCTTGAAGTCCTAACCATGAAGACTTGGATGACCCTCATCGCGGAGTTTCGAAGTGACCCACGACGACCATGGCTACGTTCTTCGACAAAGAAATGGAAGCCATGCTCGAAAAGAGGACAATTCTTCGTCGAGACATTTTTTCGTACGTGGAGTACCTCATCAAGTGGAAGGGAGTGTTGTACAACGAGTTCAGCTGGGAACGCGCTGATACGCTGCATCAGTTCGAGGCCGAGGCCTTAGGTGGGGAGAGTGTTACGCACAATTTGTTGTACCCTATCGAGACAGATTTATATAACCCTTCATGGACCGGTGTTATGTAGGAAGTTTCCAGAATATTCTAGAAGTTGTGGAACCCTCCAAAAGTCTCGAGAGTCTTTCAGAAGCCCCGAGATCTTTCAAGATGGCCTATGATCTTTCTGGATAGACTAGAAGTTTCTTTGTAAATATCTAGGCTCTAGAATAATCTCTGGATTATTTTGTTTCCAGAAGTTTGTCGTAGGCCCGTCGAGGCATTATAAATAAGTGTGAGGCTCATTTGTTCCTTACAACCAAAAACTTGTAAGCATTCTCCAATTAATAGAAGAATAGTTTCAAGTTCCCAATCTTGCTCCACTCTTTTCTAATTTCTTAGCATTCTAGCTAAGTTGGTTCGGGAAGGCTTGCACGAGGATTCGAGTAGAAAGATAGTGCACCGTATGTGGTGAAGTGTAGGCAAAAAGACTAAGTCCGTGACAACCAGGAGGCTAGCCTAAACTCTTAAAAATTTAATAATAGGGATGCGAAGGAGCCGGGTAGTCCAAAATTCGGCCTGGTCAAACCCGAGCCTGGTCATCCCAGGTCCGATCGAACAAACATACGGGCGAACTAAGTTTGCTCGCCCCATACTCTGGTCTACTAGAAACAAATTGGTCAGGTTTTCTCTTCTTGGCCCGGAGGTCATATTTATTCTTTTTTATTAATTTTTTAAAATATTTGAGAGTTTTTCTAATAATTATTTTAACTTTGGAAAAAGAAGAAAACTGAATGTTTCACCCGTAAGCTTTAAGAAGGTGCCCATATATTACACACATAACGGAGAGCAAACCCAAGGCAAGAATGTCCTAAAAAGCAGTGATTATGGGTGAGCATTCGGTTAAGAAAAAAAAAATATATATATATAAAAATATAAATAAATAAATAAATAAATATATATATATATATATATATATATATATATATATAAAGTCGAGCTTCCCCTCCCCCTGCTCCTGCGGTGGAGCGCAGTACCCTCCCGCTCCCTCCTCCGAGGTCGAGCCACCCGCTTCCTCCTCCGGCTCCCTCCCTCGAGGTCAAGCCCCTCCACCGGGGTCGAGCTTCCCCTCCCCCTGCTCCTCCGGTGGAGCGCAGCACCCTCCCGATCCCTCCTCCAAGGTCGAGCCACCCGCTTCCTCCTCCGTCTCCCTCCTCCGGCTCCCTCCCTCAAGGTCGAGCCCCTCCACCGGGGTCGAGCTTCCCCTCTACCTGCTCCTCTGGTGGAGCGCAGCACCCTCCCGCTCCCTCCTCCGAGGTCGAGCCACCCGCTTCCTCCTCCGACTCCCTCCCTCGAGGTCGAGCCCCTCCACCGGGGTCGAGCTTCCCCTCCCCCTGCTCCTCCGGTGGAGCGCAGCACCCTCCCGCTCCCTCCTCCGAGGTCGAGCCACCCCCTTCCTCCTCCGGCTCCCTCCCTCGAGGTCGAGCCCCTACACTGGGGTCGAGCCACCTCTGGCCCCTCCGCCTCTGGCTCCCCACCTCGTCGCCGGGGATCCGCCCCTACGCCGTCGCCGCGACATTCTCGGTGCCGCTCCCGGCATAGAGTCCCCCCACCTCCCTCTCGCTGGCGTGCGAGCGAGGATCCGCCCCTACGCCGTCGCCGCGGCGTTGTGCGTTGCTCGATGCCGCTCCTAGCGTTGTACCCCCGTCTCCCCACCCCTCCGGCGGACCTGAGTCTCCACCCTCCGCCGCGGAGTCGCTAGTGACCCCTCCGCCGGCCCACTGATCCCTCCTCGTCCTCGCCGGATCGGATCCCCCCTCCTCGCCAGTCAGCCCTGAAGAGCGTTCGGGGCTCCCCTCCCCCTCTTCTCCCTGGCTCCCTCACTCTCCGGCGGCTCAGTCCCCGCCTACCCGCCTCTTCTCGCCGCGGAGCAGCCCTGCGTCGCCCCCCCTTGGGCCACGCCCTCGTCGTTCCCGCTCGATTCGAGACCCTGCGGCGGACCTCCCCTCCCCTCGCCGGCGTCGGGCCCCCCTTTCAGCCTCCGCGGCACCGCTTGGCGTGTCTTCCGGCGTCGTGGGACGTCCCGAGGCGCCTCCTCGGCCCTCGCGCCCCCTCGGGACCCGCCCGCTGTCCCTTTGGGCCACGCGCCCCGTCACAGGGGTCCTCGGGCCCACCCCCACCTGTCCCCTCGGGACTGCCCCCGTTGGGCCACATGCCCCTCCCCCTCTTTTGGCTTTTCAATTTTGAATCCCCCGGGTTGGGGTTGGATCAGCAGTTGCCCGCCTGTGGGCTCTGACTTGGTCTCGTTTTGGGCTTGTATTTTCTTGTTTATTGGGCTTGTGTTTTCATGTTCTTCAATAAAGTTCCTCTTCCGTTAATATATATATATATATATATATATATATATATATTTTATATATATATATATATATATATATGGTTTTTGGTTTTTGATTTTGGACCGAAACTGAAACCCAAAACCGAATCCGAACCAAATAAGAAAGATTAGTATTTTTCAAAACCGAAACCGAACCGAATCTCTTATTCGGTTCGGTTCGGTTGGTTCAATTTTGGTCCAAAACAGAATAATGCTCACCTCTAGTAGTGATAATCCTCCATGCGCACTGCCATCGCTCACTACAAGGATCTGTTGCCTTGAATTTGAAAACCTTACGCATTGGGATGTTGTCAGATAAAATTGCTACCACATTCACAACATACTTCTTTTTGTTAGGTAATTTATAAACGCAGATTATAAGAGCACTTCATTCTTTACTTAGGACTAGTCTAATTTTTTTATACAAGTCAGTCACTAAAAATAATACTCAGGGCTAGCCCAAATGTTAGTATATAAATCATTTTTTTCTTTCTTCTTCCCTTCTCCCTCACAAAATCCTAAACATTTTCTTTTCCAAATATCTCTCAATCCATGTTCATGCGTAAATTTTATCTTCTAGTATTCATTCCAGACGATTTTTTTTGAAGTTTTGAACCCATTTTAGGGTTACGAACTTCAAAAATTCGTCCACAGTCGCGACGGGGATGATGATGGACTGTGAAAAATGTTGACAGTCTTACCAATTGGAATGACTATAAAAAATGACAGTCCTACAAAACATATTGAACATCATATTTTATTTAGGACTATCAAAAAAATTGATAAACCATACAATTGGAAGGACTGCCAATTTTTTTGGCAGTTCTATGTAAAACATTGAACAACATATTCAGGACTGCAATTTTTTTGACAGTCCTAGAACATGCATATGTAGAAATTCTTATACCAGTATTCTTTAAACTAAAGATCCATTATGCCGGAGAGTTGAATTCTTTGATATATTATGTTGCTAGTTGAAGCAATTACGTTTCCTATATATCCTAGGAAAGATATATCAGACGACTATTTTTTGAATGTGGTTGAGATCCGAAACATCCTTGATCTACTCTCCCCATTTTGGTTAATACATCGGCTGATACATTGTATATGCATTGTATTGTACAATAGGGTAAATGATGGTATTGAGTGACTTAACATCCCTCTTCAAAAATTCTAAATGTGTTGTAATACATGACTTCCACAATGGGTCTATAGGTTATGAATTGTTGTTGCTGTCTAATATGAATTGTTGTTGTTGTCACTTCTTCTTGCTCTCTATTGCTTTGAGGTTATGATGGTGAGATGCTACTCTTTTTTTAAATATGAAAGGCTGGCCATACAATGAAGCATCCTACCACCCTAGCAAGTGAAACAATGCATAAAGAAGAATCCTCCCTACCCAATGCACTAGATGGTGAGACTAATTAATTATCTTATCAAGTTTCATTCTAATTCTTGAGCTATCAAAAAACTAAAGGAATTGACCTATAATAATGTGCACACGGAGCAAGAATAATCAAAGCCATCACTGGCAAATATTCATGTATCTTGCAACACATACTATGGGGTCCTTATGTTGGGGTATAGCAACACTTAGACTTATTCACAGCTAAAATGTAGGAGGGATTGGCATACAATCAAACAAATACCTTGTTCACTTCGGCTAGGAAAATTAGTGAACATTATATATTAGTAGGAGACATTAGCTTGAACATGAATAGGGGTAACCATGCGTCACATTTGAACTTATGTTGGAAACAAAGAGCTCGCAATAGATATACCGGGATTCCCTAGACGAAAGAAAATACAGATCTATAATAATAAGAATTTCATTCATTATAAAAACATAATTATAAGTTTGAAAGTCAAGGCGAAGTACAACAAAAACTACGAAAAAGTCCCATAAAAACAACTCAAAAGTTGACAAATTTTTAGGCTAAATTATCTGTAGAAAATAATAAACCCCATAATCCCATAAATGATGGTTTGGACTCATATATATAGAAAAATGAATATTACATATATATCCAAACTTTTTGAGATATTACGTAATAATACTAATATTTAACAGCCTCCCTCTAGTTGGAGCATATATGTCAATAATACAAAGAAACTGAACACGAGGGCCTAAAAGAGACCTTGTAAAGATATTTGCTATCTGATCTCAGGTTCTCACGTGGTGAAATATTATCATCCCCTTTTGGTATTCATCACGGATAAATTAGACATCGATCTCAATGTGTTTTATCCGTTCATAAAATACAAGATTGGTAGCAATATGGATGGATGACTAGTTATTACACCATATTTTTGTTATTTTTCATCCTATTTCTTCTTCCAACTCCTTTAGGAGGTGTTGAAAATATTACACCTTTGTTGTTCCATGAGAAATGGCACGACATTCTGCTTCTGAACTCGATTGTGAGACCATACTATGTTTTTTGCTCTCTCATGACACTAAGTTCCCTGTAATAAATACTAAATAGCCGGATGTAAACCATTGATCTGTAAGACTCGTACACATTTAGTATCAGTAAAACACTCAAGACGAGTAGGTCCTTAATTCACCAAACGAATTTTTTTTTCGGACTTCGAGCTAGATAGCGCAAGATCTTGAGAACAGCCTGCCAATGTGGATCTTGTGGAGAAGCCTAACTCTACTCACGATACTAATAACAAAAGAAATGTTTGGGCAAGTCATAACTGCCAAGTAATTTAGTTTCCCAACCAGCCGACAATATTGAGCAAATTGGTCACCAGTATCCCCTTATCGTAAAGTAACTTTACCCCTGGATCAATGGGTAAGGTTGATCCCTTGTCAAAATCATGCATGCTTCAGTTAGTATGTCAAGAACATACTTCCTCTGAGACATTACAATGTCTGGCTCATCCCATGTGACTTCAACGCCCAAGAAGTACTTCAATGTTCCTATGTCTGTGGTCTGAAATTGATTGCCCATAAACTTTTTTAGCTTAACAATGCCCTAACTATCATCTCCCATAATCACGATGTCATCAATATATACACCAAGTAGTATTCGTTTGACTGATATCCATCGATAAAATACTGAATAATCCTTCTTTGATTGGTACATGCCAAATTGGGTAGCTACATGTGTGAATCGACCAAACTAATCATGAGGTAATTATTTGAGGCTGTAGAGTGCATTTTACACACCTGTTGGGAATGCAATGTGACCTAAACTAGAGTTGGTCCATAAGGTACAATATTAGACTGGATCCATATGCCTTAAATGAGAATTCCCATGTAAGACCTCGGACAGGGATTCAAGATTCACATCACACTTTTGACGTAGCCTGCAAAAGAGTTTGGGAAATCACCTTTAGTTTAGCTGAGCTTATCATTCGCAGACAGATGGTCAGTCAGAGCGCACAATCCAGACTCTTGAAGATATGTTGAGATCTTGTACCCTTGACTTCGGTGGTTCATGGGAGGATCACCTGCACCTGATAGAATTCGCGTACAATAATAGTTTCCAGGACAGTATCCAGATGGCTCCGTTCGAGGCACTGTATGGTAGGAAGTGCAGATCACCACTTGCATGGGATGATGTTGGAGAGAGGCAGATGCTTGGTCCAGAAATAATTGCCCAGACAGTTAAAGTAGTCAGAAGGATCCGAAATTGCCTTCGAGTGGCCCAAGATCACCAGCGCCATTGGGCCGATGCTCATCGACGTCCCTTAGAGTTTGCTATCGACGACCATGTATTCCTTAGGATCTCGCCTAACCGCTGCGTCATTCGCTTCGGCGTACGGGGAAAGCTTAGTCCTAGGTATATAGGGCCATTCGATATCCTGGAGCGAATAGGAAATGTATCCTATCGTCTCGCTCTTCCGCCGTCGCTAAGAGAGGTGCATGATGTATTCCATGTATCCCAATTACGGCGGTACATCCCTGACCCAAGCCATATCCTGGACCATTCAGAATTGGTTGTTGGTACCAACCTTTCGTATGAGGAAAGGCCCGTGTCTATATTGGACCGGAGAGAGAAGATACTCAAGAATAAGACTATTAGCTTAGTTCGTGTTGCTTGGGGTCATCACTCTCTAGGTGAGTCAATGAGGGAGCGTGAGGACGACATCCGATCGCGATATCCCTACCTATTTGACTCGTAAGGTATAATGTCTTCCTTATACCTTATGATTTTCATTCCTTGATTGCATGTATGATTGTATGATTGAACTGCTTAGTGTAGATGTTGGTGCTTAGTGTAGCTTGCCGTGGCAGTCTCTAGCATCTTAATTTAAATTCTGAGGACGGAATTCTTTTAAGGTGGGTAGAGTTGTCACCCTCATTTCCCATATTTTGCAATTATACTCGTAGTTGGATTTTGGCATGTATTTTAATTTTTTCGACTTGCGGAATTTTGGGTTTTCTCGTATTTTAGGTCTCGGCTCGGCTCGGTTTTAGTTGGGTTGGTTTGATTTTAAACCCAATGGAACACTTTAACCTATACTCCACCCTCATTCCACCACAACCACCCTCATTAAATCCCCACCAACCATTCTCTCTCCTCATTACTTCCCTCATTAATTTTCTAACTCCTTCTTCTTCCTTCTTCCACACAATACCCCACCCATAGGCAAGTGCATCTTGCCACCACATGAAGACCAAATTTTATTTGCCTAATAGCTTAATTAGATGGTTTGGAACAACATTAGAACTTGACATTTTTGGATTTAGAGCTTGGATTCTCCTAGATATAAGTTTTTAACATTTTCGGAATTTCTTGGGTTTGATCTACCAAACTTGGATTTTTGCTTATTTTGATGCTTCTATGTTGTAGAGAATCAAATTTTACACAAGTTAGACTCTTGAAATTCTGAATTTCGAGTTTTAAGGATCAAGTTGTGAAGTTTCAAGTTTTTGATCCATGGTGTTCTTCCTCTCAGCTTGAGGAAGAAGAAGACCCCCTCCCAGCCGCGCTGTTTAGCGTCGGGCTGTTTTTCCCCCGCGTCGTGCTCTTTAGCGCTGGCCGCGCACCCCCTTGTGCGCCTCGTTGGCCGCGCGCACCCTTGTGCGTCTCGCTGGCCGTGCGTCCCCTTGCGCGCCTCGCTGGCTGTGCGCCCCGCACGCTTCGCTGGCCGCCCGTCCCCTTGCTCGCCTCGCTGGCCGTGCGCCCCCTTGCGCGCCTCGCTGGCCGCGCGCCCCCTGCGCGCCTCGCTGCCCCGCGTGCAGTTGATCCCGTTGACCCCGCTCGCGCCCCTTGGCACGCTGCAACCGTTCCCTAGCACGTCTCTTGGCACCGCTTACCCGAGCCCCTTGCCTGGCACACCCTGTGCCATGGCTTGCCTTCCTGACCCTTGGTGTTCCCTTTGGTCCCCGGTTTCCCTCTTGTTGATTTTGTTTTCTGAGATATTGATGCCCACAGCACGACTTGACTTAACCCGACCCATCTTGACACGATTTTCTGTGTTTTTAATTTATGGCTAGTATTCTCTGATTTTGGCAGTAACTCAATGTGGTACATGTGTAACTTATGGATTTTAACTTGTAACCTGCAACCTGTAATTAATCTCCTGTAACATGATATCTTGATAGTGGCCGCCGTGGCGCACTCTTGACTTGACTTAACTTGATAACTGGTCGCACATTGACTTGCCCTGACACCGTGGGTGTTCCTTTCTGGTTGTTTTGTACAATCCACTTGTCTTGTCTTGCATCATGTCTAGGACGCGATTCCCTGGGTACCACGGACAGGGACTCTCGCTAAAATGGATTAGGATAATGGTTAGACCAATCTAGAATATGGAGAATTTCCAGTCACAGGCGATCTCGTTATCTGGGTGCTTTAAATGGACTTGTAGCCTGCCGACGAGTAGGGCACATTTCCAGCACACTGTCATGTGTTGCACTCTCTAAGTCACCTAAGGGTATATCGTCTCCAGGGCGATGTACCCAACCATACTCTCAACCCGCGGAAGAATAACTGGATAGGCTGTAGGGCTTGGGACTGGAACTTTCTCGTTTGTATCTTGTTAGTAATTAGGCTTGTGATAACCCTAGTTAGCTAAGTAGTAAGCCGTAATATTTGCTTGGCCGCTTGTGAATGGATGGTGTCTAGTCTGGTCTAAATCTCGTCTAAGTCCCTGTGCTTGGTACCCCTGAATGTGATTGTTTACTTATCTTAACAATAAATGGGTAGAGACAAGTGCTATTCAGGTGAAGGATTACAACCCCGGTTCTTGTTTGGTTTACGGGTTGTAATCTGGCTCCCGGAATGGTTCCATGTTCCTCGTCGTTAATTGTCCTGTTGTACTCTTTATTACTTATACTTTTCTTCTATTTCTTATGTTCTGATATGCTGGCTTTTGTTCTTATTTCGTGGCCTCCTTTGTGGCACTTGCTCTTTCTGGGGTTGACCCAGCTGGTTTTGTGTCGCCAGATTTTGGAGCAACACCCGAGGATCTACCGAACTTCCAGCCCAATGGTGGCGACTAGAAGGAACCCGGGCTACGAGTGGGTTTTCCATTTTGTTTCACCCACTATATTATAAATTTATTCTTTTGAGGCGTTTAGCCGACGAGCACCTGTTAGCTCGATGCATCTTTACTTACTGTCTGCCTACGGGCTGTAACATGATTAACAAATCCTAGGGTTGATCATGTTTGACTTAACTCTTGCTAGTCCTCGTATTTTGTATGACTAGCTTCATGATCAGCTGAATATGTAATATTTGGGACGCCTTTTATTGTATATTTGGTGGTCTAACATCTTGTAATTATATTATTTGCTTGAGATTGAAACAATAGGCTTGACCTTAAGAGACTGTTGGCTTGTAGTAAACCCTCACATCTAGACAGCCGTGACCGTATAGCGAGGTGGATTCCATTTCAATATACGTAGCTGGCTATGTTCGCCCCCGCTCTCCAGTATTCTGGTTCTGGGGCATCACATGGTTTAAGTGGTGGCCCATGCAGGTCTTGGCATTCAAGATTATGCGAGGGTTTACCAGATAGATGTCTCAATCAGTGCTTGTCTTTGATCTCCATTCATATCCTCTGAATCTCTGGATTCTTGCCCTGATCATGTGCTTGTATCGTTGATCTGTCCTGGTCCTTCCTTATTGTTTTCCTGTGTCGTCTTCTTCAGCGACACTGTACCTGACCCCGCCGATTAGCAAGGTGGAGCACTTCCCGTGGACCAGCCGCAACTCGGAGATCAAGTCCAGCATTCCGGAGTAGCCTCCAGAGTTGTACCTACGGGAGGAGAGCCCCCAGTCCAGCCCGTTCGACCTGCTGAACCTGACGATGGCACCTTGCTAGGTCTTATCAGGACTTTGATAACTTCCCAGGATCGTAGAGGAGACGCCTTGCACCAGGTAGTGACTGATGCTTTGACCAGAGGCGGTCATCCAGGGAACAACGCGGCCAACAGCTTCAAGCGCTTGAACCCTTCATTCTTCGATGGCAGCGAAGATGCGATTGCCGCGGACGCTTGGCTTCAGGATACCGAAGTGATTCTGGAAGAAGCTAGGACACCTGAGAACGAGAAGGTGGCGGTGGTACGCCTACAGTTGCTAGACTTAGCTTGCAGTTGGTGGGCGGCACAGGTCGTGGGATTAGCGGGGCCAGTTGCTTGGGCGGTGTTTAGAGAAAGATTCCAGACAAAGTATTTTGATGTTGTAGCTCGGTACGACCTACAGATGAGATTTACCAACTTGAAGCAAGGAGATAGAACGGTCGACGGTTATACATCTGAGTTTTCTAGACTCAGTAGGTTTGCCCCCACCTTGGTGGCGACCGAGTTTGATAGGGCCCAGCGGTTCCAGCAGGGACTGTATTTGGAGATCTTGTTGGCAGTTGAGCAGTTCGAGCACCGGACGTTCGATACAGTACTAAGAGTAGCTAGAAGACATGAGTACACCTCCCAAAGGATCATGGATAGGACCGGAGGTAGAAAGCGATCCCACAACCAGATGCACCAATCATCAGCTCCAGCCCCGGCAGCTAGGAGTTTGACCATTGGAACTTCGAGGCGGGCGGCCTCAGTGACGTCGGTTCAACATTCGACCCCGACGTACTTGCAGCAACAGAAGCAGAAGTTGACTTCCGCGATGGGATGTTCACATTACGGGAAGCCAGGCCATGTAGTGGCAGATTGTCGTAGGGCGCAAGGATTGTGCCTGGCTTGTGGAGCGGTAGATCACAAGATAAGAGCCTGTCCGAATAGGGGTAGTTCGTCCTCTTCTAACCTAACCAGTCCATCGGTTAGGGGACCAGCACCTACGCAGCAGCAGCAGTACCCGAGGCCCTTGTTGCCTCAGGCCCAGGCATTTTATCAGCAGAACCAACAGCAGTATACCCAGGCTCAAGTGCAGAGCAGGCAGAGAGGTTTCCAGCAGAGGGGACCCGCAGCTAGAGGACTAGGTCAGGCAATGATGATGACTATGGAAGAAGAAGTTGCACCAGGTGAGGTAGTGGCAGGTACTATTCTCGTCAACTCCTCTTCAGCATCGGTATTATTTGATTCTGGTACATCGCATTCATTTATGTCTGTACGATTCGCGACACGGATAGGATTGGAGCCCGAGTCATTATCAGTAAGGCTCAATATACTTACTGGTAATGGTTTTGTGGGAGTAAATCGAGTGTTTTTCTCGTGTCGGATCGTAGTTAGCGGTAGAGAGTTCCCCGCTAGATTCATAGAGTTTCCTATGGCAGATTATGATGTAGTCTTAGGCATGGATTGGTTGAGGAACCAGCGTGCTAGGATAGACTGCCACATTGGCAAGGTTGTTTTCAGCATTCCAGGCGAGCCAGAGTTCTCATTTTCCAGAGGCACAGTGGAGCCATCTACCCCAGTATTGCGGATGGCAGTAGCAGCAGTACAGTTACCCAGGATAGTTGAAGAGTTTCCAGATGTCTTCCCAGAAGAACTTCCAGGGATGCCGCTAGAACGGAAGATTGAGTTCACTATAGACTTGATCCCCGGGACAGTACCGGTATCAGAGCGAGTCTACAGGATGGCGCCTTCAAAGTTATAGATTTTGTACAAGATGATTGAAGAACTCAGGACCAAGGGATTCATTCGTGCCAGTGGATCGCCTTGGGGATCCCCGATGCTTCTTGTGAAAAAGAAGGATGGTATGTCCAGGTTATGTGTAGATTATCGTACCTTGAACTCGATGACGATCAAGAACAGATACCCTCTCCCGAGGATAGATGACTTGTTTGATCAACTCAAGGGGGCTTCAGTGTTTTCGAAGATAGACTTGCGGTCAAGATACCACCAGATCAGAGTCATAGAGCAGACATCCCGAAGACAGCTTTCTGATCTAGGTATGGGCATTGGGAGTTTCTTGTTATGCCCTTTGGAGCAACCAATGCGCCGGCGGTATTCATGGACCTCATGAACCGTATCTTCATGCCCTACTTGGATCAGTTTGTGATCGTGTTCATTGATGACATCCTGGTCTACAGTAAGAGTGAAGCAGAGCATGAACATCATCTCAGAGTTGTCCTTCAGACGCTTAGAGAACATCAATTGTACGCCAAGTTTAGTAAATGCGAGTTCTGGCTCGATCGTATTTCGTACTTGGGTCACATCATTACCCGAGGAGGAGTGGAAGTGGATCCCCAGAAGATTGTGGCTATCGAGTCATAGCCAGTACCTAGTTCAGCGGCAGAGGTTCGCAGCTTCCTTGGATTGGCCGGCTACTACCGGCGATTCATTTCAGATTTTGCAAGGATTTCGGCGCCGATGACCCAGTTGACCCGCAAGGATATGCAGTTTGCTTGGACTGCAGAGTGTCAGGAATCATTTGAGAAGTTGAAGCGAGGTATGGTAACGGCCCCCATTCTCACACTTCCAGATGGGATCGGAGGTTTACAGTTTATTGCGACGCTTCAGGCAGAGGATTGGGATGTGTTTTGATGCAACATGGGAAGGTAATAGCTTATGCGTCACGTCAACTCCGTGATTATGAGAAGAATTACCCGACCCACGACTTGGAATTGGCAGCGGTGGTGTTTACACTGTAGCTTTAGCGACACTATCTGTACGGAGATAGAGTGGAGATATTTACTGATCACAAGAGCCTGAAGTATGTTTTCACCCAGAAGGACCTTAACATGTGGCAGAGAAGATGGCTCGAGCTACTGGAAGACTACGATGTGGACTTGCAGTATCACCCAGGAAAGGCCAATGTTGTAGCAGATGCATTGAGCAGGAGAGCCGAAGTTTATTTCCTAACGGCGCAACCAGAATTATTGGCAGATCTTCAGAAGATGGGAATTGAAGTGATTCTTCCTACCAACGTGGCGTTGATGGCCAGTCTACAGGTTCAGTCCAGCATAGTTGAGCAGATCTGGAGAGCACAGTCAACAGATCCCAAGCTTCAGCGACTCAGAGCAGAGTATAAGGCGGGAAGAAGACCAGAGTTGTGCATTCATGAAGATGGTACACTTCGACACGGCAGTCGTCTTTGTGTATCTAGTGGAGATATCAGACAGAAGGTCATGGCAGAAGCCAACAGTTCACAGTATTCTATTCATCCCGGTGTCACGAAGATGTACCGTGATATTCGACAGCATTTCTGGTGGAATGGCATGAAGAGGGAGATAGCCCGGTTTGTCTCTCGGTGTTTGGTTTGTCAGCAGGTTAAAGCTGAACATCAGAGGCCCGCTGGACTTTTTCAGTCCTTGTCGATTCCAGAATGGAAGTGGGAGCATGTGACCATAGATTTTATGACTGGATTGCCTAGATCCCCAGCTGGTCGAGATGATATTTGGGTTATAGTTGACAGGCTCACGAAGGTGGCTTATTTTCTTCCATTCAGAGTTGGGCAGTCTACGGCTCAGCTAGCAGAGATGTACCTCAGACAGATTGTCAGGCTTCACGGAGTGCCCGTCAGTATCTCCTCGGACAGGAATTCAAGATTCACATCACACTTTTGGCGTAGCCTGCAAAAGAGTTTGGGAAATCACCTTTAGTTTAGCTGAGCTTATCATTCGCAGACAGATGGTCAGTCAGAGCGCACAATCCAGACTCTTGAAGATATGTTGAGATCTTGTATCCTTGACTTCGGTGGTTCATGGGAGGATCATCTGCACCTGGTAGAATTCTCGTACAATAATAGTTTCCAGGACAGTATCCAGATGGCTCCGTTCGAGGCACTGTATGGTAGGAAGTGCAGATCACCACTTGCATGGGATGATGTTGGAGAGAGGCAGATGCTTGGTCCAGAAATAATTGCCCAGACAGTTAAAGTGGTCAGAAGGATCCGAGATTGCCTTCGAGTGGCCCAAGATCGCCAGCGCCATTGGGCCGATGCTCATCGACGTCCCTTAGAGTTTACGATCGACGACCATGTATTCCTTAGGATCTCGCCTAACCGCGGCGTCATTCGCTTCGACGTACGGGGAAAGCTTAGTCCTAGGTATATAGGGCCGTTCGATATCCTGGAGCGAGTAGGAAATGTATCCTATCGTCTCGCTCTTTCGCCGTCGCTAAGAGAGGTGCATGATGTATTCCATGTATCCCAATTACGACGGTACATCCCTGACCCGAGCCATATCCTGGACCATTCAGAATTGGTTGTTGGTACCAACCTTTCGTATGAGGAAAGGCCCATGTCTATATTGGACCGGAGAGAGAAGATACTCAAGAACAAGACTATTAGCTTAGTTCGTGTTGCTTGGGGTCATCACTCTCTAGGTGAGTCAACGAGGGAGCGTGAGGACGACATCCGATCGCGATATCCCTACCTATTTGACTCGTAAGGTATAATGTCTTCCTTATACCTTATGATTTTCATTCCTTGATTGCATGTATGATTGTATGATTGAACTGCTTAGTGTAGATGTTGGTGCTTAGTGTAGCTTGCCGTGGCAGTCTCTAGCATCTTAATTTAAATTCTGAGGACGGAATTCTTTTAAGGTGGGTAGAGTTGTCACCCTCATTTCCTGTATTTCGCAATTATACTCGTAGTTGGATTTTGGCATGTATTTTAATTTTTTCGACTTACGGAATTTTGGGTTTTCTCGTATTTTGGGTCTCGGCTCGGCTCAGTTTTAGTTGGGTTGGTTTGATTTTAAACCCAATGGAACACTTTAACCTATACTCCACCCTCATTCCACCACAACCACCCTCATTAAATCCCCACCAACTATTCTCTCTCCTCATTACTTCCCTCATTAATTTCCTAACTCCTTCTTCTTCCTTCTTCCACACAACACCCCACCCATAGGCAAGTGCATCTTGCCACCACATGAAGACCAAATTTTATTTGCCTAATAGCTTAATTAGATGGTTTGGAACAACATTAGAACTTGATATTTTTGGATTTGGAGCTTGGATTCTCCTAGATCTAAGTTTTTAACATTTTCGGAATTTCTTGGGTTTGACCTACCAAACTTGGATTTTTGCTTATTTTGATGCTTCTATGTTGTAGAGAATTAAATTTTACATAAGTTAGACTCTTGAAATTCCGGATTTCGAGTTTTATGGACCAAGTTGTGAAGTTTCAAGTTTTGTGATCCATGGTATTCTTCCTTTCAGCTTGAGGAAGAAGAAGACCCCCTCCCAGCCGCGCTGTTTAGCGTCGGGCTATTTTTCCCCCGTGCCGTGCTCTTTAGCACTGGCTGCGCGCCCCCATGCGTGCCTCGCTGGCCGCGCGCACCCTTGCACGTCTCGCTGGCCACGTGCCCCCTTGTGCGCCTCGCTGGCTGCGCACTCCGCGCGTCCCCCTTGCGGGCCTCGCTGGCTGTGCGCTCCGTGCACCTCGCTGGCCATGTGCCCCCTTGCGCGCCTCGCTGGCTGCCCTCCCCCTTGCGCGCCTCGCTGGCCGTGCGCCCCCTGCGCGCCTCGTTGCCTCGCGCGCAGTTGATCCCGTTGACCCCGCTCGCGTCCCTTGGCGCGCTGCAACCGTTCCCTAGCGCGTCGCTTGGCGCCGCTTGCCCGAGCCCGTTGCCTGGCACACCCTGTGCCATGGCTTCCCTTCCTGACCCTTGGTGTTCCCCTTGGTCCCCGGTTTTCCTCTTGCTGATTTTGTTTTCTGAGATATTGATGCCCACAGCACGACTTGACTTAACCCGACCCATCTTGACACGATTTTCTGTGTTTTTAATTTATGGCTAGTATTCTTTGATTTTGGCAGTAACTCAATGTGGTACATGTGTAACTTGTGGATTTTAACTTGTAACCTGCAACCTGTAATTAATCTCCTGTAACATGATATCTTGATAGTAGCCGCCGTGGCGCACTCTTGACTTGACTTAACTTGATAACTGGTCGCGCATTGACTTGCCCTGACACCGTGGGTGTTCCTTTCTGGTTGTTTTGTGCAATCCACTTGTCTTGTCTTGTATCATGTCTAGGACGCGACTCCCTGGGTACCACGGACAGGGACTCGCGCTAAAACGGATTAGGATGATGGTTAGACCAATCTAGAACATGGATAATTTCCAGTCACAGGCGATCTCGTTATCTGGGCACTTTAAATGGACTTATAGCCTGCCGACGAGTAGGGCACATTTCCAGCACACTGTCATGTGTTTCACTCTCTAAGTCACCTAAGAGTATATCGTCTCCAGGGCAATGTACCCAACCATACTCTCAACCCGCAGAAGGATAACTGGATAGGCTGCAGGGCTTGGGACTGGAACTTTCTTGTTTGCATCTTGTTAGTAATTAGGCTTGTGATAACCCTAGTTAGCTAAGTAGTAAGCCGTAGTATTTGCGTGGCCGCTTGTGAATGGATGGTGTCTAGTCTGGTCTAAATCTCGTCTAAGTTCCTGTGCTTGGTACCCCTGAACGTGATTGTTTACTTATCTTAACAATAAATGGGTAGAGACAAGTGCTATTCAGGCGAAGGGTTACAACCCCGGTCCTTGTTTGGTTTACGGGTTGTAATCTGGCTCCCGGAATGGTTCTATGTCCCTCGTCGTTTATTGTCCTGTTGTACTCTTTATTACGTATACGTTTCTTCTATTTCTTATGTTCTGATATGCTGGCTTTTGTTCTTATTTCGTGGCCTCCTTTGTGGCACTTGCTCTTTCTGGGGTTTGACCCAGCTGGTTTTGTGTGGCCAGATTTCGGAGCAGCACCCGAGGATCTACCGAACTTCCAGGCCAATGGTGGCGACTAGAAGGAACCCGGGCTACGAGTGGGTTTTCCATTTTGTTTCACCCACTACATTGTAAATTTATTCTTTTGAGGCGTTTAGCCGACGAGCACCTGTTAGCTCGATGCATATTTACTTACTGTCTGCCTACGGGCTGTAACATGATTAACAAATCCTAGGGTTGATCATGTGTGACTTAACTCTTGCTAGTCCTCGTATTTTGTATGACTAGCTTCATGATCAGCTGAATATGTAATATTTGGGACGCCTTTTATTGTATATTTGGTGGTCTAACATCTTGTAATTATATTATTTGCTTGAGATTGAGACAATAGGCTTGACCTTAAGAGACTGTTGGCTTGTAGTAAACCCTCACATCTAGACAGCCGTGACCGTATAGCGAGGTGGATTCCATTTCAATATACGTAGCTGGCTATGTTTGCCCCCGTTCTCCAGTATTCTGGTTCTGGGGCGTCACACCACATTCCGAACATCAATCATAATTTCGAATATCGTGGGCTTGAGTTGATTGGTCGGATTTCATTTCATCATCCTTGATGGTATACCAGGCGGTATAGTCCACGATATACTACCAGACTAACATAATAAAAATCCTATAGTTTGAAAAGCCATTTTGGTTGTAAAACCCTTATTTTAACTCCGAATTTGATTTTGTAAAGTTCTAAATCACACGAATAAGTTCCTAACATAATAGAAGTTTTTATTTACCTAAATTCATATAATATAAAAGGTTATATCTATTTACCCCAAAATTGGTTTTTGGTGTCAAAACGAAAGATATGGATGTCGGGCTCGATTCGTGTGCTAAAATCGAACGTACTTGTTAGCGAAGTGTCCTGACATGTTACTGGTGACAGGAGACACACTAAAAATCAAGAAACATATTAAAATTCCAAATTCCAACGTATACAGACACAAAAACCCAATTTTGACACAAAAGGTTATGCATGCAATAAGCCCTAATGGCTCGTGTACGGGGGCGTGTCTTGTGTCCACAAAATCAACAAAAAATAGGCTAAAGAACTGCCTCCATACCGTAAGAAAGGTGTACTTGCCTTGGGTTATGCACTGCAACAAAAAACTCTTTTAATGACGGCTAATAAGGTCATTAATGACAAACCATGACGTTTTTTTTCCCAAAGCAACCGTTATGAAAACGGGTGTTATAAATGTTTTTTAAAAGCGTTATAAAAAAACCGTCATGAATAGTTTCTATAAAAGCGTTATGAATATTTAATATATAGTGCACTATTCAGGACTTTTGTAAAACGTTATGAATAGATGATATGTATAGGCTCAATGCAGCACATTTATAACACTTTATACTATTCAAATTAGCATATTTATGACGCTCTATACTGCACATTATATATTACATTCCAAAAATTTAACATTATATATCACCATCTTTATTACATTTCTCAAAATAGAGTACATATCAACATCTTCATTACATTCTCAAAATAGAATATCCAAATACATATATATATATATATATATATATATATATATATATATATATATATATATATATATATATATATATATATATATATATATATATATATTTACAACTAACAAAATTGTCCACATCAAAACTTGGCCACATAACTAATAATCATCAAAACTTGGCCATATATATATATTTACAAACCTAAATTGTTCCTTGGTAGGCATAAAAAGTATAAACTACTGAGAGTTGGCTACATATGAAGAGCTAGCCATTACCAGTCCCATACAAAGTAAAAGACCAAATCCCTTTGTGTCCCTTACAATCTGGAATAACCTAATTTTGAAATCACTAGATGTGCCTTTTGAAACTGTATTCCAACCTGATAAACCACCGCCTCGGTCTTCAAAATGTAACGTTGTCTCGCCCTATGTCAATCCAAAATCGATAAGGTTAGTTATAAGTGCAGACATCTTGCTCCAATAGCTCGATGCGTGGGAGCCTAAACTTGTCCCATCCCGTTCACATTTTCAGTGAACGGACCACCAGCCGATATGTAAGTCCTCTTGTCCGGCCAGGAGCACTGCCTTTAAGCAAGGACAGATCAAGCATGAACCTAAAGCAAACAGGAAAGGATCAGAAGACTCCTAACAAGAAGTCATTGTACTACCAGATGACTTCATAACTAGAATGAAATTGCTTACGTTCTAGCAGTTTCAGCTTCGAGTCCATCATTTCCACAGTGTATCAGGACCTTATGATCTTTCTTAGTTACAGAGTGGCAAAGAGGGACTTTGAAATTATCTGCAGGTGTGTAACACGAAAAAACTTCAGCACCAAAAATTTAGAAAATCGCAACATTTTGTTCTGAGAGATGACAAAGAAGGAAATGAAGTCAAGACTGATTCAAGAGAGATGTCAAAGAGAGGAGTCAGGACAAGAACTCTTTCATCTCCCTTCCTTGCCCTTTTCCCTTCCTATCACTTTCTGTGCGCTGCTAGAACAACCTATGAAAAACTAAAGTTCTTGGGGCACAACTAACCTGGTTGGTACGAAACATCAGTGCGCTCTTCTAACGCAAGTAGTTTCTACATGAAAAAGAAGAAGAAAAAATTAAGATAGTAATGGTTGGCTAATGGAAACACTAGCCATAAGCATAAGAACTTAAGTGCAATTGACAACATTTGGTTCGTTTGATTAATTAAAATTAGAATGAAATATAACAAGCATCTTCAGATTCTCATAGCATGTTTCAAGGTCACCATTCACCAAGATATGATCGAAAATACCTGGAGATGTTCCTTGATCAAGCTCAGCTTTTGCATTTCTCAACCTCTTCTAGACCTGTTCCTTGATTAACCTCCTTCTCTCTAGGAGCTCGAGTTGTATGGCTTACAGAAAACCCAAAGGTTGTGGGATACTCCTTCATAAGTTTTGCTATTAGTGTGCCCTTACCAACACCAAAAGGACCGCTGATCACAATTGGCTTTGGCGCATCACCAGTGATCCCCTTACTCCAGGCCACCACCTTTGTGCCAACCAGCTGCCTCTGCTGTTTAACAAATTGGGTGTCCACCTACAGATTTAACCAGAGAAGGGACTATGAACAATGGAGGTGTCATATGGCAAACAAGAAATAACTACTCTCCTATCAAGGAACTACTGCTATGGGGAACATTGTCAACCTATAGCTGATAGCTAGTCAAAGATTTTGATACATTCAGTAGGGAAGAATAGTTTGGCTACACACAACTAGTAATCCATATGCAAGCGACACCAACTAAGCATTTTTGCAGGTCAAAACAAACTTGATTACCTTTATATAATGTGTAATAGCAAAAATTTACGATCTGGCAGTTATTAGTAACTAACTTGAGGACTCTTGAGGAGATCCACAAACTACACAATCTGGATTTTTAACACCCATGAGACTAAGTGATCATGTTTCAGAAGAAATTTCTTTGGAGCTTTTTTTCATCATATCAACACAAAAAGTTGAACCAGAAAAACAAATGATGCATTTAGTTTAGAGTACCGGATGTGAGCAGAGTTACCAACCTCAAGAAACCATATGCAATCATCGGGGGATGAATCACTTTTAATAATCATAATCTGCTCCATATTTATAAGAACAGTAGAGTGACCCTTAGATGGGGTGGGCTTTGTACCTAGTACAGTAGGATTCGACCTGCAAATTTGATGCCCAATAACTTATCCAGCTCTTAAATTCCAAACAAGAAAATAAAATAGAGTAAAATGGAGGCAACCATAAAATCTCACCATTTTCCATTTAACTTGTCAAAAACCTTGACGCTGATTGATGAGTTAGCATCATCATCAGATCCTCCCACAACATACTGAACACAAAACTTAATCCCATGAGAACATCAAGATTTCTACCAATTCATGGTGTAGAAGAAAAATTTATACCAATCATTTACTCACAATCTTATCACCGATGGCTATAGAGGAGCTATAGTCCTTCGATTCCAGATCATACCCAAGAACAAAATTCCTATCCGTGTTACCGATCAACTCTGGCACTTCTTCCCCCTAAAATTCAACGATATATCGTTAAGGTGTCCACATGTAAAGATCCAACAATCATTTTTCCAAGAAAATCTAACTCACCATCAAACAGAAGTTCTGTTTGCCTAATCAACCTCTTGCCCTGAAAAAAATACAGACAAAATGCCGTTAAAATGGGACCGTAAGCTATAGTCTAGTAAATACAAAGGATTGTTACAGACTAAATATCAACATATAAATAATGAACACATATATCGAAAGCAAGATCCAGTGCAAACTACAAGCCAGGATTGAAAAAATTTCTTCCCTGTGACATAAACTACAAACCAAGATGAGATATATTCCAATTTCATTCAATACTCATGTCATAAACATGCAAAAATAAGCAATAATAACCAAAACCCATTTGCCAAACCACTCCACCACCACCACCCAAAAGTAGTAATAATAATAAAATAACAGTGATGATAGACAATGTAAACTACACACCAAGATGAGATCTTTTCTAATTTTAAGTTTTAACCAACACCCATGTCATAAACCATTATAAAATTTCATATGGCACAGAGACATGACAGTGCAAGGACACGCGACATAGACACGATAACTATTTTTGGTGTGTCCTACAATTTTTTGTCTATTTTGGAGTGTCTGATACTTGTCAGACATGAAACAGCCCAATTATTTGGGGGTGTCCGTGCTTCCTATAGATAAATTCAACCACCACCAAAACCCACTTTCCAAATTCCTCAATACACCCAAAAGCAGAACATAGATTATCAAAGACAATGTAAAAACTATAAACCAAGGTGAGATATTTTCCAATTATTATCGATATGCCCATGTCTGGAAAAAATGCATAATAATTATAACTAAACCCAATTGACAAATCCCAAAAAAACCACAAAACACACAGAATAGTGACAATTACATACAATGTAAGCTACAAACCAAGAGGGCGCAGGAGGCCCCGTCGGAGTCCATGGCAGCATTGCGCTCGAGGGGGTCGACGGAAAAGAGGGCGCCGGAGGCCCTGCCGGAGTCCATGACGGAGGGGATCGGACGGTTGGATCGGTGGAGAAACCCTAAACCTAACACTAGGCCTGGACGTTGGACCGAACCCTAATTCTAAGCATGGGAGCGGAGGAAGAGGAAGAGAAGGAGGAGGAGGAGAGGGGAAATGGAAGGAGAAGCTCTTATTTCGAACGCTTAATATTAATAAGTTTGCAAAATATTACAAGTTTGCCACCGCTCTAAAATATTAATAACGCTTTGTTTTAAAAACGTTATAAAAAGCCCAGATTTAGCCCAAACCGTCATAGAAAAAAGGTATTTCGAACTTTGATAACTCTTAGATATCAGGCGTCATCAATACGTCTTATCGAGCGTTATTAATTGGCCTTTTTGTTGTAGTGATGGTTTTGTGCGTCTACAATAAGGTATCGATCTTCGAGTACTCCTAAGGCTGGTCCTCATGGACACAAGCCTCGCACTCCTCGCCGCAGCTCTCTCTAGGACTGGTCAAGTTTGAGTTGAGATACTATGGTGAGCCCAAGAGAAGGGATGGCGAGTGGAAGGGTGCGAGTGAGACCAAGAGAGAAATGACAGAAGGGTCGGAAGAGAGCTTTATGGGAAGAAAAAAATGAGAGAGAAAATAAAATTATGTGAGTTATAAGAGAGTGAGTTCTATTATATAAGGCAATTTATAAGGGCACATAACAATTTGATCAGGGCTAGCCAAGTGTTAGTTTTCTATTATTTACAAGTTTGCCATTGGAAAATTTACTCAGGGCTATCCAAGTGGTATGTATAAAAGATAACTCTTATAATTTTTGTCTTCTTGCTCACTCTCCATTCTCTCTACCCCTTTTCTCCAAACCCTAGTTCTTTCTACTTGTGGTCCCAACTTTTTTCTTAACCCCACATTTCTCCAAACCCTAGAAGATTCTCCAAGAAAGATTCTTAGTATATTCGGTACGATTACGTCAGCTAAACGATAAATTTTCTTAAATAATTTATTCTTTTGAAATAATCTTATATTTTGTCCCAATGTAGAAATTATGGAAGAAAGTGGATCATCACGTCTATCAATCGAGGAACCCAGATCTTCCAAAGAACACGACAAAACATACAAAGAACTCTCGGTAAATTTTCGACCGACCAAATACGTAGTCGACACATAGAGTTCTCCCGAAGACTTGGACACTAGGACTACCACATATTGTGGCAGTCCCGAAACAAACAGTCTGTAAAGGTGGACTGCCACAAAACATGGCAGTCCAAGAAGTAACTAGGACTGCCAGATTATACGGCAGTCTATGTATAGAAATACTGTACAACAGGACTGCCAGACTTTCTGGCAGTCCATAAAACACGAAGGACCGCCATATTATGCGGCAGTCTATGTATAGAACTTGTGTAAAATAGGACTGCCACAAAACATGGTAGTCCAAGAAGTAACTAGCACTGCCAGATTACGCGGCAGTCTATGTATAGAAATACTGTAGAACAGGACTGCCAGACTTTCTGGCAGTCCATAAAACATGAAGGACTGCCAGATTATGCGGCAGTCTATGTGTAGAACTAGAGTAAAATAGGACTGCCAGATTACACGGCAGTCTATATGTAGAACTAGTATAAAATAGGACTGGCAGATTTCTGGCAGTCTATAAAATACGAAGGACTGTCAGACTGTCTGGCAGTCCTGTTGTACAGTCCTGAAGGAATGCCAATTTTCCTTGACAGTCCTGAAGTTGTACATATTGTAATTTTTTTATAATTGTGATTGGCAATTTTTTTAGAAATTTAATGTAGGGCATACCACCTCCTATTTCCATTGACTTGAGTAATATATTCTCAACGGATGTCGCCTTTGAATCTTATGAAGAAGCATTAGAATGGTGCAGACAAGTTGGAAGGCAAGCAAACACAGTCCTTGTCATTTCAAGGTCATTACGAGGCCCGTCGTGTCGTAAAACTGCTGATCTTGGATATGAAAGAGGTGGGACATTTAGGCTTTATTGCAGGAAAGAAGAATGTGCCCGAAAAAGAGTCCCGGAGAAGACGGTAGGGTCCAGAAAGTGTGGTTCTCCTTTCAAGATAGTGCTTGTCTCAAGACATGACGGAAAGTGGATAGTTGATGTCAGAAATGGGATGCACAATCATACGCTAGCGGAGACACTTACTGGTCATCCTTATGCCGGAAGGTTGAACGAAAAGGAGAAGAAGTTAGTTGAAGAATTGTCCAGCTCCGGAGTTGGCCCGAAACAAATTTATTCCGCGATGCGCCAGAAGAATGAAAAGAACAAGTCTACGATGAGGACAATCTACAATACACTCTCGAGATCGAGGACAAATACCCTAAGAGGAAGAATGGCGATGCAACAAGTTTTGAAGTTACTTGTCGATAATCACTATGTGGAGTACCATAGAAGACATCCACCGTCTAATGAAATTACTTCTATGTTTTGGGCGCATCCGGATTGTACGCATTTGGCACGGTCCTTTGCCGATGTCTTGGTGGCTGATTGCACATACAAGACTAACAAATTCAAGATGGCACTTTTCTAAATTGTCGGCTTCACGTCAATGGGTAAATTATTTTCAGTTGTATTTTGTTTCTTGAAGAATGAAACCATAGATGACTATACATGGGCATTGAACAAATTGAAGACACTTTACACTGGACACAAAGAGCCATATGTTTTTGTCACAGATCGTGAATATGCATTGATAAGTGCTATAGATATCGTATTTTCTCATGCTCGTAGACTACTATGCACATGGCATATTAATCAAAATATTCAAGCACAATGTAAGAGCAGGTTTGAAAAAGTAGACGGCAAACTTGATATGGACCGCTTCACAGAATTCTACAACGATTGGACCTTTGTGTGGTGAACAAGTACTGTAGACACCTTTGACAAAGCATGGTTGGAGTTCAAAGAGAAGTGGGAAAGTAGCAACAAGCCATGTATATCTTATATCAAAGACACATGGGTTGATCCACATAAAGAAGATTTCGTCTTAGCATGGACGAATAAGGTAAAGCATTACGACACGACCACTACCAACCGTACCAAAGGTTCACACTCAACACTAAAGAAATATCTACGTTCATCGGTCGGTGGTTTTGTTTCAGTTTGGCAGTCGATAAATCTAATGACCAATTTGATGGTGAACGAGATAAAGGCTTCATTTCAGATGAGCCTAAATATTATAAAACACGAACATAGGAAAGAAGAGTTGTTGTCTGATTTAGTCCATGTATTGTCTCACTACGCATTGGTGTTGCTATTTGATGAAATTGCTCGGGCGAATTCAGTTGATTTTGATACCGAAGAATGTGGTTGTATACATCGACATTCTCTCGGCCTTCCTTGTGCTCATGAGATCAGCGAATATCGACGTCAATGTAGACCTATTCCAGTAGTGGTCGTTGATCAACGTTAGAGACAGTTGTCAGTCAAGCCTATGGTAGACAGTCACGACGATTTCTTTTCCTTGCCAGAAGTTAAACTCCTTCATACAAGATGGTGTACTGCACTAGAACCTGAGAGGAAGTCTATTGAACTTAAAATTTAAGAACTTGTCCACCCGGCAAGTAGTCATGTGCATGAGCCATCTATTGTCGTTGCCCCGAAGGGTAGACCACCAAGAAGACTTACAAGAACACAGAAGAAGAAGCTCGAGTCTACTAGAAAAGAACTATCATTATTTGAGCATATTGAAAGAATCGTGGAAAGGTTCGTTTGTCCAAAGAGGAATGACAAGCTTCCTATTCAACGAAAGAAACAGAAAACAAGATTTGGTGTCACATTCGACATGTACATTCATATATTTCATCCTGCAATACGGGAGTACATTTGGTCTATTGAAGATGTGCCTAAAGATGGACATTGTGGGTACCATGTTCTTGCAAGACATCTAGGCTATTCCGTTAAAGACGGATGGAGACAGGTTAGAGCAGAGCTGTACGAGGAGTTGGAGTCTCGTCTTCCCTTCTACAGTAAATTACTAAGCCCAGATACAGTTGGAGAATTGTTGACAAGCATTCCGTGCGCCGATCAGACTACGGGAGAGGAACATTACATGGATGTCCCTTCTGCTGCATATCTATTCGCTAACAGGTACAATATACCAACACATTCTTACTAACATAAATTTTTTGATAAATACTTATACTGCATTTGTATTCGCTTACAAGTACAAGATCCCAATTATCTTTCTGTCCAAGAGAAGTAACAACACATTCTTCCCAATGACCGCTCCTCCGGCAGACTATACTATGTCCACTCTATATGCCATTGGACTTGATGATAATCACTTTGTCATCCCGCGGTTGATCGGGCACAGTCCTATTCCTCCCCTGATCCAATCTGGTATAAATAAGCTCCGGAAGAATCAATCGCTTGGACGACACTCTACACCGATGAGATCAATATCTACAAGAAGATAACAAAGTACATGGAACCTATACCAAGGCCGAAAGACCACTACAATGTATTGATTGACTGATAGTGGGTCCTACACTGATACTTTTGTCACATTTTATAAATAGAAAGAAGGAAGTTTATATCTTTGGTCACATTTTGTAAACAGAAAGAAGGAAGTTTATATTACTACTTGAAAACTTTATTTTAGAGTATCATATTTGAGTATCGATTTTGGTATGAGTATCTTATTAGAAAATATAAAGCGAAGTTGAGCATCACATTTATATTTGAGTATCGCAAATATATTTGAGTATCAGTTTGAGTATCACAAATATATTTGAGTATCGGTTTGAGTATCACATTTGACTTCACAGCAAGGTTTAACAAGGACTGTCCAGTTTCCTGGGCAGTCCTAATTCACAGCAAGTTTTAACTAGGACTGCCCAGTTCGCTGGCAGTCCTTCATGTATGATGGACTACCAGAGAACTGGGCAGCCCTAGCTAAAACTTGCTGTAAACTAGGACTGCCTAGGAAACTGGGCAGTCCTTGTTAACATAAAGTTTAAACTTGGACTGCCAGTTCTCTGGCAGTCCATCAGTTCTCTGGCAGTCCATCATGCATAATGGACTGCCAGAGAACTGAGCAGTCATAGTTAAAACTTTCTGTTAACAAGGACTGCCCAGTTTCCCGGGCAGTCCTAGTTTACAGCAAGTTTTAGCTAGGACTGCCCAGTTCTATGGCAGTCCATAATGCATGAAGGACTGCCAGAGAACTGGGCAGTCCTAGTTAAAACTTGCTGTAAACTAGGACTGCCCAGTTTTCTGGGCAGTCCTTGTTAACAGAAAGTTTTAACTAGGACTGCCCAGTTCTCTGGCAGTCATTATACATGATGGACTGCCAGAGAACTGGGCAGTCCTAGTTAAAACTTTGCGATACATGATACTTAATCAAATACTTCAATCAAATACGACGCTCAAACGATACTCAATCAAGTAGGATGCTCAAACGCAATATGATACTTATACGACATTAAGTATTCAACACATATTACAACAAAATGTTGGTGTTCAAAACATATTAAAACAAAAACGATATTAAATATTCAAAACACAATACAACAAAAGCGACACACAAATTGTTCAAACAAATACAACAAAGTCAATTTGTCTCATGACGCATCTTAGTGCGTCGCTCGTTTTCGAGAAATGGATAGTCCGATGTGATGTTCTGCATCTGGTTAGCAACGTCCACATAGTTCTCTCCCTTACACAACACTAGTCTTTTTTCCCAAGTTTCTTACTTTGGAAGCCTGAAAGAAAAAATAAGGGTTAAAATTAGCCAGGTTACTATACTAGTAAACATTAATTCGACATACTACTACTTGCCATCTTTTGCAGTGCATCAAGCAGGCCTGTCTTGTTTGGTAGAGGAGCTGCTACCGGCACTTCATCACCTCACGTATCTGGATTCAACATCATACCATGTCCGGCCTCTACATAATAATTCATATAGTCATCACTACAATCCCACATCTGCACCGCCGGAAGTCGTTTCGTTTCACCGACTACGTGACGTTGCCACTCAGTGAAGAAGTAAGAGCCCCAACGGTAGTCCGGCAGGACATAGGTTGATGCTTTGATCCCTTTTGAAGAGGTCCTCAAATTCAATATGCTCGGTATAGTTTGCACGTAGCCAAACTGACGAAGCACTCTGTCTGGCATGTGAGGCTCCTCAATTTCATGACAGGATATCAGACCTTGAAATAGTGAAACTCCTTGCAACGGACGAGAACTATTTCGAAGATCCCGATATGGATGCCAAATAATCTACATCATAGTATAAGTAATCAAGACTTAAGAAGTTAGTATTGTTTCACTAGAATGAAATCCTAAGTAAATGAAAATTTAAGTTAGCATTGTTTTACCTCCTTTTTGTTCATATCTTCAAGTGAGATACGCAGTGAAGCCAAAGTATGCAGATGTTTGCTATCTATTTTAACTGAATTTTACTTACACATCCTAGGTAGCTGCTCATCGTAGTCTTTGTTAAAAGTAGCCCTCTTTAGCGTCGAAAAATGTTCGTATATCCATGCCTGTACATGAAATGTAGAATGGACACATATTAATCGACCTAATTTGATTTAAACTATAAACAAAGTATGATTTAATTGACTCACATGGAGCAGAGTTTGACAACCAACTATAGTCTTCGATTTGACTCGAGATGCAGCCCCAAGTTCGCGGTAGAGATAAGCTAGTATACCGCTTTCAAAGGATATTTGATCCACAATTCCTAAGTTCATAAAATTGTTTACATATTTGGCGTGAATCGAGGTTCCGGACTTGTCCGAAATACAGACGGCTCCCAAGATGAAATACATGTATGCCCGGGCCACTACATCGTCGTTGTCGTCGTCCTCATCATTATCTTCATCGTCCTCATCATCATCATCGTCAATACGTGTATTCCTCATAAAACTCAAAGAAACTCTGTACAACTTCTTACACTCGGGGAGACTGACAAAATTCTCTGCCTCAATACCGAGAGAATTGGCAACCAATTCCACCATCTCGTCATACATCTCAAAGTCGCCCATAGAATAATTCATCAGCATTGGACGACCATCAACTCTAAGTCCCAAAATATGGTGGACGTCGTCGAGGGTGATCGTCAACTCCCCGGATGAGAAATAAAAACTGTTTGTTTCGGGATGCCACCGCTCCACAAACGCAAAGATCAGTGCGTGATCCAAGATCTTATATGAGTGTTTCGCAATATGTTGCAACCCAGTGGGGATGATTTTGGCCTTCAAACCTTCTTTCAAATTGTCAAAATTCTATGTACTGCACATCTTAGCGTGGTTAATGACCCGCAAGATATGCGAGCTTTTCTGAAAATAAAACAAGATAAAAAAATAGATAAATATAAAATATAACTACTATTTTCAAAAGTCAATTTACATCTAAGGTAATGAACTTGCCAGATCCTTCCAAATTTGGTAAGATATGTGGTTAGGCAGAGACTTCAAAAGTGAGCAACCGATTGGGCTCACTTCCCGATCAGCTCTATCAGAAGTGGCCTTCTCGTGAGAAGGTCCGGAACCATCGTCCCCCCCCTCTATGAACAAAATCATCATCGGAGGAGGAAGAATCAGGGCAAGTCTTCTGTTGCTTCGATTTCCTTGTAACGCATTTGGTTCGACGTGTTGTAGTCTGAGTGGGTGCCTCCGGTTCTCTTATCGTTATTGGTTTATCGCGAACCCGCTCAGCTTCACGTGCCTTCCGCTCTGATGCGGTAGGACATTTTCTTTCAGGCTCGACCTCAATGCCCTTCGTCTTCGGATTCGGCTCGTGACTACAAATATTTAATATCAATCGAAGAATACTTAGCAAACAGCAAACAAGAAGTGCAATGCAGGACTGCCTGTCACGACCCGCACCCTGAGGAAGGGCACGAGAACGTGGGTACGTCCAACCTACGCCGCAGAATCGACGATAGAACGTTGTAGGTCGTCTGTAAATACTACAACTAGACAATATATAAGGGTACCTGTCATCTCCGTACGAAGGTATATAATATGGCATAACTCAATCACAAGACAAACCAGGATAGATAGCAGGAAATAGAAATATGATAGAAGAAAAACTAGAAAAAGAGTTCCAGATCCAACACAGCTCAGAGATATAAACAACATCACAGAAACTCAGAACATAATATAGTATACAAGTATGAAAGCACTAGCTGGACGCAGTCCAGGCAAGCCTAACTAAGCTATACTAGTCAAGGGATGCAACATCTAGTGGCTCAGCTGCCAGGTCAAAGCCCTGGCCTGGGTCTCCATCTGCCCCGGACCCATAGTAGGTCGAGCAGTCAGCCTCTGAATCATCTGTAATATATCAACCGTATCTTGTCAGGAAAATGAGCAAGTACAAAACACTAACAGCAGTTCTAATGATTTAACATATTCCATAAGAGACAATTATAATGAAATACAAGACAAATATCAAAGCAGAAAATATAACTGGGTATGTGAAATAGGATATCATGTCATGGTGATAATACAGGAAGATAGAACAGAACATGATATATGATGTATAAAAGTAAACATAAAAGGTGCCATGAATTATTAGTACGTTATGTGATTGGCTTAGGTCCAGATCAGGTTGTTCCATCTGACCGACTATGAACAGGTGTACAAAAGAGCAAGATCAGGCCGGCCACCATGGAAAACTATGAACAAGTAGGGCCAGGCTTTACCCGTCGTGAGGTGAGGGTATAGCTATGAACAAGTAACAGGTAAGAGTGTAAAGAACAAGTAGGGATTTGATCACACAACCACTAATAACTTTTCATCCCTGAATAGTATAATGGATCCGGACATGACACGTCATGACACGGGACTCAAAAGCAGGGGCCATCCCACTCCCAAGTCAATGTCTATATAAGTACAGGTAACAAGTCGAGAATTGTACCAATATACCAAGTAATTCCAGGAACAACATCTCATGACAGGATCCGACGTATACTAGTCCGTGAAATTATCGTGTCAGGAATCAAGTAAGACACTACAACTGAATCAGATATAGAAGCTATCAACACATCGAACTACTATCAAAGAATGTACTCGCCTGTGGTCCAGAGCTGATAAGGTGAACAGATGCTCAGAGTAATCACAGACCTAAAGATGAGATACCATGAGTCAAAACAGGGTTTAATAGTGAAAACTTGCTAATCAAGTTATGATATGCAAGTCTAAGTCAAAACTATGTCACATTAGGCTAAACTTAGTCATACTAGGTCATACTGAGTCACACTAGGTAAATGTTGACTAATAGTTAACTTTTAGTCAACTGGTCAACTCTGGTTAGGTTTTTGATCAATTCTAGGTAAAGTGTTGACTCGTAGTTGACTTTGGTCAAAAAGTCAACTCTTGGTCAACATGGGTCAAAACTAGACTAAACTACCCTTATCTAACCATTACCTACCAAGACAACCTGTCACGCCCCAGAACCAAAATACTGGAGAGCGGGGGCAGACATAGCCAGCTACGTATATTGAAGTGCAACCCACCTCGCTATACGGTCACGGCTGTCTAGATACATGATGGTTTACTACAAGCCAACAGTCTTCTATGGTCAAGAACAAGCCTAGTGTCTCAATCACAAGCAAGTAGTTGGAAGTCACAAGAGGCATGATCATTAAATATACAATAATAAGGCGTCCCAAATATTACATATTCAGCTGATCATGAAGCTAGTCGTTACAAAATATTAGGACTAGCAAGAGTTTAGTCATACATGATCAACCCTAGGATTTGTTAATCATGTTACAGCCCGTAGGCAGACAGTAAGTAAAGTGCAACCGAGCTAATAGGTGTTCGTCGGCTAAACGTCTCAAAAGAATATTTTTACAATAAAGTGGGAGAGCCAAAAATAACCCACTCGTTGTCAGGGTTCCGTCTAGTGGCCACCATCTGGCTGGAAGGTCGGTAGATCCTTTAGAGCTGCTCCGAAATCTGGCCACACAAAACCAGCTGGGTCAGACCCCAGAAAGAGCAAGTGCCACAAAGGAGGCTTCACTTAGGAACTAAAACCAGCAATCAGCACAAGAGTATAAATAAAGTAAGAACTGGAAATAAAGAAAATACATCAGGATGATATACGACGAGATAACCATGGAGCTATTCAGATAACCAGGTTACAACCCGTAAACCAAACAAGGACCGGGGTTGTAACCCTTCGTCTGAACAGAACTTGGAATTCTCACCATTTATCGGTAAAATAAATACAAACATTCTGGTCAGGCAGTAATCAGGATCAGGGCAAGACTAGACTGGTTAGACTCCATCCAATCATTTCATGGCCAAGCAAGAATTACGGCTTGATACTTTAACTAACTAGGGTTGTCACAAGCCAAATTACTAACAAGATGCAGCGAGATTATTCCACAGCCACAAGCCCTGCAGACCATCCAGGTTACCCGGGTTGAAAGATTAGGGTTGAATTCAGGTGGGTACATCGTCCAGGAAACGCATGTACCCTTAGGTAGCTTGAAGGGTGCAACACATGATAGTGTACTGGAAATGTGCCCTACTCTACGGCAGGCTACAGATCCCAAGGCGTGCCCATGTAACGGGATTACCTGTAGCTGGGAGACCTCTTTATGACTAGTATATTAATCTAGTTAATAGCCCTAGTCCATTTCAATGGTTACTCCTGACCGTGGTACTCAGGAGTCCCCTCCTAGACATGATGCAAGACAGGACTGGATTATTTGTACAAGCACAATCGTCCACGGTGTCCAGATTAATTATACAGGTCATGTCATGTCAGGTAGCCGTCGTAACAGCTGCTCAAGATAATCATGTCAGGTGTACTTGTCAGGAGTGCGCCACGACGGGCCACTATCATGTCATGTTAGTCATGTCAGGAGTGCACCACTACGAGTCACTATCAGGTCATGCTCAATTATCATTTCTAAACATATTAAATAAATTCATGATTATCAAGTTCATGATAAAAGGCGTAAGGATATAAAATGGGCATAAAAATATACCATAAGAGTTACAAGATATGGACAAATAATAATAAATAATAGTACACAGGGCTATTGGAGAACCATGCGGCTCAAGCATATGCGGCCTGAAATGATCTCATGCGGCTGGAAAGAGAACAGCCCATGCGGCTAATAGGGTCAGGCGCATGCGGTTGACGGGAAGAAAGTCCATGCGGCCGACGAGGTATAGAAGGAGGCGCATGCGACTTAGTAGAAGCCCATGCGGCTGGGTCAACGTGGCTGCTTATGCGACTGGGAGTGAAGGGTACATATGCGGCTGATAATGGACTCAGCCTCATGCGGCCAAGGGTGCTGATGCATATGCGGCTCGGGAGAAAGGCCTTATGCGGCCAGACAGGTTATACGCCTATGCGGCCAGGATATGAAGGGGGTGCATGCGGCTCGGTTAGGAGCTCATGCGGTCAGGTCAGTTCAAGGGCTCATGCGTCTAGTAAGGAGTACAAGTTCATGCGGCCAGGAGAGGCAAGGGCGCATATGCGGCTAAGTGGGGAAAAGTCCATGCGGCTGGGAGAACACTTGTCGCATGAAATATTCATGCGGTCAAGTCAAGTACTGTTCTTCTTCTCCAAATTTTCGAGAAGAAGAACACCAAGGAGCCATGGCCACCAAGCTGCATAGAACCTTCATCCGGAGTCCAAATCCGAACTTCCATAGGTCAAAATGGGGCAGAATGAAATGCTCTACAACATGGAACCATCAAAACTCGGAAACAACAAGATTAAGTAGATCAAAACTCAAGAATTTTGAAAATAAAATAGACTTAGATCTACAAGAATCTAGCCATGGAAAGTGAAAATGCCAAGTACTAAAGTTAGATAAAATGCTGTAAGGAAGAGAATGAAGCAATAAAATTTGAGTTCCTCTATGAAGCAAGTTGCACTTGCCTAGACCTCTCTCTCTCTCTCTCTCTCTCTGGTAGGTGAAGTAGTAAATGGAAGAAGAAGAAGAGTAATGAAGAGAGAGAATGAAGAATGACTAATAAATGGTAGTGGTGGTGGTAGGTAGGGGTTCACCCCTTGGTTCATGATGAACCAATAATAATCCCAAACCGAACCAAGCTAACCCGAACCAAGAATGAACCAAGCCAGGGAGGAAACTAAGCAAGAAAAAATCATTCAATACAAGAATAAATACGTACACATATTCCAGAATACGTAATACGAACCACAGGCATTACACAACCTATTTCTAATACCATCTTAACAACCAAAACCCAAATCTTAGACTTACCCCAATACCTTACCTTTACCCTTTACAAGGTATTCCCAATACCTTGCCCCGATACAAAGGTAACCCATCTATACCTTGGAATACTAACCTGGGCTTCTTAGGGTAGCTAGACACTAACCTATCTAGCCATTACCAACCTTAAGGTAATCTTGGTATCTTGAGGTACCAAGATACCAACACCACCACTAATCTTAAACCTCTACCACTACCACTCAAAAACCAACATCTATCTAACCTCCATCTATCTAGAATGCTACTTTTAGAATAACTCTCAAAACCAACTCAAAACATCTACCACTTACCTTCAAGATAACATAACGTGGCCTACATCCTAACATTGACAACCTTATTTTCTACCACTATAAACACTACCCCACTAACCACCTAACACACTAAAAACACTCTCTAACTTAGGGTTTTCATAGTAGAATATTTGGTTGACAAGTGGGGGTCATCATTGGGGCAAAAAGGGGGCCAAAAAGGGGTGCATTGGGGGCTACAAAAGCCCCCAAACTGTTGCTGCTGCTGTGCTAATGCAGTCCCCTTTGGGGGACTGCTGCTGCTGCTGCCATTTCCCCCCCCCCCCTTTCACTCATCTATACTTCTATACATCCCTCCCCTCTAATACTCCACAAACTCCACCACAAAACCTCTCAAGAACTCTCACAACCCCCTCTACAAACAACACAAATAGAACACAACAACAACATATAAATATAAACACACACAAACATAATATATATACATCAAGAAACTCACACACCCATAAATATATGTATATATATATAAAACAAACACAATATGTATATATAACCACTCTCACATCTATTATATATAAAGACACACACACAACATAATATATAAAGACACACACACACACACACATGAAAATATACATAGAGACACAAGAATAATATATATAGGGACACACAAGAACAACATCTCTCACATAAATCTGAGATTAAAACATGACATAAATCATTCAAACATAAAGACAAACACAAGGTGTGTCCAAATTTAGGGGTTTCCCACATAGACACAAGACACATCAAGGACACTCCTAAATATCTCCAAATGGACACAAAATGGACACAAATAGAGACAACCATGGGGGTGATTCCTATGGGTTCAAAACATTCCTAAATGCATGAGAGTTTGATTTAGAGGGTAGATTTTACCTTTCGAGAGGTAAAATCTCAAAGAACTCCTTCTGATACGGCACCGACATGAAGGGATCTCCAAAAGGACACGAACCAATGCAAACTCCTTCCAAACTTGGCTAGCACCTTCTCTTGCTAGAGTAGAGAAGAAATGAAGAAGATTTGACGGAGGAATGTATTGATTTGGGGGTAAAATCAATGGAGGCTCTTCTCAAATTTGGGGAAGAACTCAAAGAGATGAAAATGGAGGCTATGAATGAAAAGGTGATGACTCATCCCCCTCCCTCTTGTGGCCGGCCATATAGGGCTAGTCATGGCATTTTGGCAAAGTCCAAAATGCCCCCTCTTGTCTCCATTTGGTTCAATTAAGCTAGGTTTTGGTTTAGGACTAAAATAGACTAGTTTGAGTCTCAATCAACCCAACCTTGTCATGAGAATTTAGCCTAACCATACTAACTTAAATATTGTCATATGTGGGCCATGTCTAGCTAATGAGTGGATCCAACTAGAGTCGAAGCTACCCCGGGTCTCCGATACAAGTCGGATTGAGTTGAAATTCGAACCCGACTCAAATAACCCCAAAATAATATTATAAATAATAAAATAAATCCAAAAAATATTCTAAAATGAAAAATGACCAAAATACCCCTATTCTTGAAAACTGGGGGTAACACTGCCCATGTTTCTGGCAGTCATGTATACTGTTAGGACTGCCTGAAACTGTGGCAGTCCACTTGTACAACAAGTATAACACAGGACTGCCGCACTTTTTGGCAGTTCTGAATGTATAAAGGACTACCAAAAAGTGCGGTAGTCATGTGTTATACTTATTGTACAAGTGGACTGCCACAGCTTTGGACAGTCATAACAGTACATAGGACTGCCAGAAACTGTGGCAGTCCACTTGTACAGCAAGTATAACACAGGACTGCCGTATTTTGTGACAGTCCTAGATGTATAAAGGACTGCCATAAAGTGCGACAGTCCTGTGTTATACTTGCTGTACAAGTGGACTGCCATAGTTTCTGGTAGTCCTAACAGTACATAGAACTGCTAGAAACATGGGCAGTCCTAATCGACTCGAGATTTTCTAAACTATCATTCCATTACAAATTCGTGATCATCTAGAATGACTGTCCGTCATCTTAACTATCATTCCATTACAATGTATACTTGGATTTTTCGAACTAAATTATTAGAATTTTGGGGGAAAATTGACAACTTTAAGTATTAGGGTTCTTACCTTGATTGAGAGGAACGTTTGTGTGCCATCGTAGGGAGAGAGAGTTGGAAAATAGTGGAGAAGAAGATCCAAAATAATATGTAGCTTCAGGAGTGGGAAATAGTGGAGAGGAAGAAGAAGATGATGAGGGAAAATAGGGTTTGTGAAGAGAGAGAGAGTGAAATTTAGAAATGAGATTGATTTTTGGGGTTTGGAGGGTGTGGAGTTTGGACAGCCCCTGAGTGAAATATTTGGATAGCCCGAGTAAAATCTCCTCAAACATTGGCTATCCCTAATCCTGGCTAGCCCCGATCAAATTCTTATGTGCCCTTCTAAATTACCTTATATAACCAAATGAAATGAATCATTACCATTCGATCGAGATCAAACGATCATAAACAAGCTTACTAGGCGAGTTTTCACTCATACAATGTAATGGTGATATACTGGTGACTTGGATTTGTTTTCCTAAAAGCTAGGGTTCATGGTATCGATTCTAGTCCATTCCTACTCCTTTTTTTACAGCTTGCTCGTCATAGGTTTCTAAAAGTCCAGGGTGTTTTGTATATTAATTTGGTTAAACAGAAAGATAAAAAAACTTAATTAGTTGCATAAGTTATTATTCTAATTCAAAAATTGGATATGGTTCGAGTATCTCGCTCTCGCAATACCATGTCACAAAAATCAAGAAAATTTCTACGAAACTAAACCTAGACTAGAAACCAAATCTAGATTACTGATCAAAGCCAAATCACATATCCCAAATACAGAAACACGTAAATCAAAACATAGCTAAAAGTAAGAAATACAATAGGATAACATTTTACGAGAAAAAGTTTAAATACAAAAAATTCAGAAATACAAAATATGAAAAATGATCTAACCAAAATACTTTAAAAAAATAGTATATTCGTTAAAAGTTAGAGATGGTGCCAATTCAGGACAAGATAAAAAAATGTTTAGGTTGTTTGTATATGTGCAAAATAGATTATTATGTGTGTCGATAATAAGTGATACTAGAGTACTTAGGAATATGGGTAGAACTAGACAAACATAGTTACATTTGCAGACCATTATATATACTGGTGAGGAGCGATAATATAGTAGTTAAATAAACACTAGTAATAGAGGAGACCTAAACGAACATAAAATATTAACTTGTAGATAAACAAAAGGATTTTGTTAGTGTTAGAGACATGACTTTTAATAGAGTTGTCACCAAGATTTTGGGATGTCCTCATACTCTTCTCTCCTCTTGAGACTTCGTAGTCTACGACATCCTGCCCGAAAACCCAAAGGACGCCACCTCTATCAGAAGGCGTTCTCTCAGATTCTTCTACGATACAGAGACGAAAATGCTGTATCGCCGATCCTACGATGGATTATTGCTTCGATGTCTGTCAAACGCAGAACCAAAGAAGCCGTACGCGAAGCTCATGACGGTGTCTGCGGGGCCCATCAGCCTGGCCCAAAATTGAAAGACCGTCTTCGCCGAATGGGCTACTACTGGCCCACGATGGTAGCAGATGCGATAGACTATGCAAGAAAGTGCAAATCCTGCCAAGTCCATGCGGACTTCATCCACCAGCCATCCGAATTTCTACATCCGACAGTGGCGTCCTGGCCATTCAAAGCATGGGGAATGGATATCATCGGTCCGATCACTCCACCTCCTTCCCGTGGATATCGCTTCATACTCGCAATCACGGATTACTTCTCCAAATAGGCGAAAGCTGTTCCGCTTGCAGAAGTAAAGACTTCAAACGTGGTCAGCTTCCTCAAGTATCACGTCATCTATCGCTTTGGACTGTCCCAAAGGATCATCCACGATAATGGTCCACAGTTCGCAAGCCACGCCTTCTATCGATTCTGCGACAAACACCGAATTCAGAATGTTGCTTCTAGGCCATACAATCCGGCAGCGAATGGGTTGGCAGAAGCATTCAACAAAACCATCATCATGTTGCTCAAAAATTCGTATCATCCAACAAACGCGACTGGAACGAGAAGCTTGGTGAATGCTTATGGGCGTACCGTACTACAGTCCGAACGGCCACTGGGAACACACCATTCTTCCTGGTGTACGGGAGTGAGGCAGTTCTCTCATTGGAGACTCAAATACCCTCGCTCCGCGTCGCTCTCACTTACCAATTGACGACGGACGATAACTACCATCGCTGGCTATAAGAGTTGGAGGCCTTAGATGAAAAGCGCCTATTGGCTCAGCAACGAATCGAGCTATACCAAGCACGCTCTCCGGAGCCTTCAACAAGAAGGTTAAAATTAGAACATTCCAAGTGGGCGATCTCGTTCTGGCAGTTCGGAGGCCGATGGTTATGACTCACAAAATCGCCAACAAATTCCAGCCAAAGTGGGAAGGTCCATTTATCATTGAGGCTGTATTCTCCAACGGTGCTTACCGCCTCACAAAATAAAACAGAGACTTGCTCATGTTGCCAGTCAACGGCAAGTTCCTGAAGAAATATTATGTCTAAACGATATTCTCCAAATCCCAGATTATTGAGTTATGTATCCGCCGGTACCGTTGAACTCACATTCACAAAATCCCAGATTATTGAGTTATGTACCCTCCAGTACCGCTGAACTCACATTCTTCCCCCAAATATCCCAGATTGCTGAGTTATGTACCTGCAGGTGCCTCTGAACTTACATTCCGGTCACTCTTTTAGGTAGTAAGTCATATATGACCATACCTCTGAACTTATTCTTCTGAAAGAGCTCCTCCCTCATGATCCACTACCCGCACTCTCAGTGCACAAAAAGGGTAACGGATCCACAAAATTCCCAAAACGACCACGTCGATGTTACCTCTAAGTCGTCTCACTTCCGCCAAAAACAAATCACCCCTCTACATAGAACTTCCATGTCCTTATTACCTCTGAGTCGTTCTATGTACCCCTTCATGGAGCCCACTCCTACCATGTCCTCATTACCTCTGAGTAGGAAGGCTCCATCGAAGAAACCCTCATGCTTGCCATGTCCTCATTACCTCTGAGTAAGTATGCTGGTTCCCTTTCGACTTATTATCCGTACCCAAAACCGGAGTACGCCAAGGATAATAGGTCCATAAATGTCCTCTGTTGACCACAAATATCCTCCTCTGAGTCCACTCCTGCCACGTCCTCATTACCTCTGAGTAGGAAGACTCCGCGGTAAAACTCCCATACTTGTCATGTCCTCATTACCTCTCAGTAAGTATGTTAGTTTTCTCTCGTCTTATTATCCGTACCCTGAACCGGGGTACGCCAAGGATAATAGGCCCACAAATATCCTCTACTGACTACAAATATTGTACTAAGTTTCCTAGTACATGCACATCATTTCTCATCATGTCCCGGGAGCCCAGCTATTCCATGGCATTCTTTCTCCCGATACTAGGAACGTCCATGACCACCTTATCGTGGAATTGTTCTAGGTATCCCCATCAAACTTGTTATCCATACCTAAATCCCAGATATGCCAAGGGTAACAGGTCCACAAACAGTCCCCCAAGCGGGGCAAACACCACCACAACACCATAAACCCAATAAGCAACACAAATAAAAGGTAAAATAAAACACACTCTTTTATTTGAAAGCCAAAAGTACTACATGTTCTGGGACTGCGTCCCTCTCAAAAAAAAGAAAAGAACGAAAATAAAAGAAGAAAAAGAGCCATCTATGGTTCGGCGGTACATAATTCCAGTAGACGATTCCTCACCAAGGCGGTCCACCGTTCAAGCCGCTGCTTAGCTCGGCGCTCGGCCTCCTAAGATAATCGCTCTACATCATCCAAATACATGTACGCCCGCCAGCCATCTTCCATCTTCTTCAGGGCGAGCTCCAGGCTAGCAGAAGCTCGACTAACTCTGTCAGCCTCCTGGATAATCAGCCCCTCTTCGGTACGGGCAGCTTCGAACTCAGACTCCAGGAAAGCTAACTTCCTCTGAAGCTCAAGGATCTGCTCCCGCATGTCATTGACCCCACGGGAGGCAGTCGCTTCCCGAGCCGTAATATCTTCACTCTCGCGGCTCAACTGATCATATAGCTAAGACAGATCGCGAAGGTCCTTCAGTACCGGCTTGGTCTTATCCCGAGCAGCCCTTATCTTCTCTATAACAGTTATGAGGAAACCGCGCTCTTGATCAATAGCAGCAGGCAGATCATCCTGCCGCAGCACTTGAAGCTGGGCCACCAGCTGATCAGCCTCCAGCAATTTCGCCTCCAGAAGTGCAGCTATCCCCGCCCCACCGGGAAGAGTCTTAAGAATATCAATGTGACCTTGGGCGCATTGCCGGGCCAAGGCAAAAGGGGTCCCCCATTCCACAGCAGCCGCGACCCCTCTCTTCAGGTGGCGATAGAAGCTTTCAACCACGTCCTGTGACGCTTCGTCTAGAACTTCCGTAGAGGACGACGTCAAAGGAAGTGTGGCTGGCAGTGTTGAAGGAGGCACGCTAGAACTTGCCACCAGGGAGACAAATTTCGAGCGGAAAGATGCGCGGATGGCAGCTAACTCCTCCTCCGCCACCCGAAGAGTCTGGACACTCGACAAATCAGAAAAGTCGATTCGCGGAGCCGCTTGAACAGAGGAGGACGTAGGGACCATTGTCCCCTGCCCCGGCTGTGCCGCCATCTGACTTCCCGTACCCGAGCCAGCAGGAGGCCCTTCGATATGAATCGGAAGAGGAGGAGGTACGCTTCCCTCCGCCAGATCCCCTCCGGCAGAACCCACCCTGACGAAGTCCGTTATCGGTACTGGAGGGGCAGGACCTCTAAGTCCAGAGCAACCATCAATCAGTCTAACCCGAAGGATGTAATGATATAGCAGATAGACCTCCTCACAAGTTAAAATTTGGCTTATCTTACCATGGAAGGAGCATGGAGGCTGCGAATCGCTCACAACCGCCGGAGTTCCCTCACCAGCAACCTCCGAGTCAAATTCAACTGGTTTTTCTGTCCCAGCCGCCCCAGAGGAGGGTACGACTGGTTCAGCGTCACCCTGCTGAAATTCGACTGTCTCAGAGATGGATTCAGAAATCCCATCACCTTGGGTCGAGACCTCAGCGACGGAAGGAGCCTCAGCCACTTTCGGGAGAACCCCAGAAGAGATGATCGCGGCACACATGTCACTGACCAAAGTACTCAGCGCCGGATCAAGTTCAGAAGCAGCAGCCGGTTCCCGAGAATCCGACTCTTCTGACGTCTACAGGGAAAAGAAAATTGATCAGGACATAATTCAGAAAAAGAAGAACTAAAGAATTGAGAAAACAGCCGTAAATTAACTCACCTCTGAAACGGCGTCGACATCCTCATCCTTCTCCTTAATGAACAGCCCACGATACCTGATCGCGGCCCATTTTACAGAATATGTTCTACTGTCACCAGCAGGGTCAAGTCTACTTCGCTTGCGTGAAGGATTAGGTGCAACAGGCGGCTGATCCGCCACCACCTCAGTAGGCACATCAGGCGGCTGATCCACCACCAATTTATCATACACAATAGGCGGTTGATCCGCCACTTCCTCTTCTGCAGGAGAGAGGGAACTATCGACGTCAGGGTCATCATCCTCTTCGTCTGCAGTGGTAGACTCTGAGTCTGGCACAGGAACAGCGTTCGCCCTCTGCTTCCTCGTCCTCGACCCCTGAGGTTTCTCCGCCAGGCCAGTACCCGCGATGAAACTGATCCTCGGGTCAAAATTAACGGGAGGCTTATTCACCGTTACATGGTATAGGGCCGCCATATACAGAATTTCTACTGGCGCCTCGTCATTAGGGACAGAGAAGGTGGTTCGAGTATGAACCGCGTCATAATAATGCCATGCCCTGATACCATCCAGGACGCTACCTTCAAAGCCCAAACAAGGGTTAGGACTGTCAAAAGATAGCTGGCTTTACCCGAACTGGCAGAAGAACCTGCTAAGCAAATTGGGCTCCAGGTAAACGTTGTTGCGGTGACAATATACTAAGTGTGCTGGACGGATATTGCGTAGCCAACAAAGTAGTCTCTCGGGCAAGAGAAAAGGAGGTTCGGTACCATCAACATGACCTCTCCTCACGTCTTCAGCGGTAAAAGGAGGAACAGACACAAAAAGTCGTATCCGTCCACTCTCGCCAGCGCCCTTTGACAAGCTGGCATGGTGCTATACTCCCAGGGCTGACGACGGAATCAGAAAATGAAGGCATCATCAACCGTGACACCATCCTCTGGGCCAGGCCTCATCAAAGACCGGCAGTGCATTAACAGCCACCCCATTAGATAATGGTATGGCAGCTCTACGCGCTCAAAATTCATCACCATATCACGGGCGATAACCTTGGATGAAAAGGCGCAAAGGCCGTGGTGTATGTTGTACACCATAGCCAGAAGAAGGGCCAGTCTGACCCCAAAAATGAGTTTTACAGCAGGAATGATAAAGTGGCGACAAAGCCTCTCGATGGAGCCTGCCCCTCCTGAGACTACACAGTTCCTAGCCATACCATCAGAAATCCTGCAAGAACCGCCTTCTCCGACAGCCGCTGAGTACAATGATAAAAATAACTAAAGGTGTCGGATTGACCCCCAAATGTGTCGCTCGTAGACCCCGATCTCTTGGCGATCGACACTAGGGTTTGTACCTCTTTCCGGGTTTGAGGATCTCGGAAGGAAACCCGGCCTGAGGCACCCAGCATGAAAAGGTATGAGACCCAGGTCGTGGTGTGAGGAATCGTCCCTTCTGAGCTACCATCCTTCTTGATGGCCGTTTGGTGGCAAGTACTATGGTGACATATCAATTCCCGATATACGGCAACAAAACCCGAGAACTTCTGATCTAAACCCTCGAGCTCTTCACTCGTAGGGGTATATACTTCAAAGACTTCTGTGCCCCAGGGCAGTTTAGAGATAACGTGCATCTCGTGAAGAGCAAGCCCTAACTCCCCGACAGGCGTGAAGAAAGTTTCCGTCCGTCGGTTGTACATCTCCAAGAAGGCCATGAACAACGGCTAATTTATGGGTAAGCCGTGACTGGTACCCCGAATGGCGTAGTAGAGGCCGATCTCACGCAGGGTAACCTCGTACTTCTGCAAAATCCATGAAGTCAAATTGGCCCACGTAGGGATAGGGTTTATCCAGTTCGGCAGCGCCAACCGGCCGACAGGATAGGACCCCTTCTGTGTAAGCTAGTTTATGAAGGTGTCAGCTTGAGAGAAAGTGAAGTTGGGGCCCGGTACATTTATGAAGGAACCCGGGGCCAATCCCATCACGCACCGACTGGTTGGTTTCTTTCCCGCATACGCAGACCTCAACTGTCCATTGTAATGGATGTCCCCCACAAAGATCCCTGACCTGCTTGGAGTCAGGGACTCCACCATCCTCCTCTCCAATGGTAACATGTTGAACCATGACAGGGGAAAATGACACTCCATCGGAGGGATGTGGATCTCCACTCCATCAAGAGTAAAATCCCAGCTCTCGGATACCTCAAGCACTCGGGTATTCTTTATAGACGAAGCATCCCCAAAAAAGAACGCCGGCTTCAGATATTTCCCATCCAATCGCCCTGAGTTCATCATGGCGCAGAGAAAGTAGAAAGGCTGTTTCTTAATGGCAGTCAACCTCTCCGAAGGATCTTTCGGAAGCTGCTTCGTCATATGCTCGACTATATGGTCATACCGATAGCCCATAGCAAATTGGGTCTGACCCACCAGAAGTTTCCCCGCTGCATTAACTGGCAGATTCACTGAAAACGGACAAAAGGAACAAGTTAAAAGAGGGGCTTTGGCTTATGCGGCCCAGCCTACAAAGGACTTATGTGGTTCTATTGTTGAACATGAGCTTATGTGGCATTAATTAGTGTAAGCTTATGCGGCTCTGTTTCGCGTACGCTTATGCAATTATGATTAACGAGATGTTATGCGGCTCAAATCAGAAGAGAGTTATCTAGCTCAATTCAGAGGAGCTTATGCGGTTCGGTTTTCGCAAAGCCCTATGCGGATGAATCCAGGAGGGGCTCCATGCGGTTTGGTTCAAAAGAGTCCATACGGCTCTGATCGACATGTCATTATGCGGTTCAGTTTATGAAGTGTTCATGCGGCCCACTAAGACAACTCCCATGCGGCTCGGACATGGGATATACCTCCATGCGGCTCGATTATGGGACATGTATGTGGCCTATACAAATTGAACAGTTCACATTAAAGGCTTGTGCATAAAGCATGCAATAGAGCCGACTTTGTTAGGGTTTCGAAGCATATGACTTTCCCAAATCCTTACCATAATGACAGGATGAACGTCGGAATGAGCTTTGGGTACCGCAGCCGACGTCGAGGCCACGTCCTTACCCTTCGCCGCAGCCTTCGCCGCAACCTTGGAGGATTTGGGAGCCATTGCTGATGATCAGAGAAGGAAGACGAAGACAAAAAAGCTAGGGCAAGAGCATAAAGTAAAGAAGTCTTTTTTTTCCAAACACGCTGCTATTTATAGGCAGAGCCCATAGACCGACTTATCGATCCAGGTGCAGTGTAACCGACTCTTCGGTTATCAAGGCGATCCGACTATTCAAGGCTAAACTCTTGGGATCCTGCCCCAAAAAGCAGCTTTAAATCTGACAGTAAATCAAAGGCAATCAAAGCAAAGATTTGCACACGTGGCATGAAGACGTAGCAAGGAGCCTATGCGGCCAGACAGCCTATGCGGCCAGACAGCCCATGCGGTTGGAAAGCCCATGCGGCTCAGATGGCCATGCGACTGAGGAGGCCATGCGGCTGAGACATCCATGCGGCCAGAACATCCTGTGCGGCCCGAAGAGTTTTTACATGGCCATGATTCTTATTCAAAGTATTTTAATTTTACAAATTGAAAACTTTGAAGGGGGTCTTGTAGAAGCATGGAAAAGAATAAAGAAAGGCCTATGCGGCTCCGACAGAAAGATCCCCATGCGGCTCAGGATCCCCATACGGCTCAGAAGTCCATGCGGCTCAGGAGTCCATGCGGCTCAAGGGTCTATGCAGCTCGGATAGGTCCATGCATCCTAGAAAGAAGCCACGTGGCCTTCAATAGTTCTGCTCTACAATTCTGCTGCATTTAATGCCCTGACGGCTGCTCTAACAAATGACAGCTATGACAGCTCTGACATAAAGATGTAATAATGACTCTGACATGATGGCATGTTCCTAGAGAAGAGAAGAAAATCTTGTTACAGCTGGCAAGATCCACCAAGTCCCGAGGTCACTTCATGCGGTTGCCCACTTCATGCGGCTGCATCCTTCGTACGGCTGTCTATCAGCATGCGGCTGCCCATCTGCACGCAGCTGTCCATTCCCATGCGGCTGCCCATCCCCATGCGGCTTCCTATCCTCATGCGGCTGCCTATCCCTATGCGGCTGCCCATCCCCATGTGGCTGCCCATCCCCATGTGGCTGCCCATCCCTATGCGGCTGTCCATCCTCATGCGGCTGTATGTTTCATGCGGCTGAGAGGACCACCTATATGCGGCTCTGTCAGGACGGTCCAGTTCAGACACGTGGCGCTCTTCGCGACAATTGAGACATGTGGCAGTCTTATCTTCCCTGGAATTATGGGTGCTAACAAATCCTAACAAAATCAGATTTGTTACGATCGTCATAATTGTCCAGATCAAATCAAATCAAGCAAATTGGACACGTGGCAGGCTATCACAAATCACGAATATTCATGGCAATCAACATTTATTGCCCACAGAGATTTCATGCAATGACATTAATTGCTCAAATTTATTATATTCAAGATGAACAGTCTAGATTGATAACTCTTAAGCCGCCGACTTTTCAAAATGGGTAATCATTGCAAACCCTAATGATCACCCCCCACTCCTATAAATAGCAAGATGCTATTCCCTTACAAATGGACGAAGACAGACGCATACAGAGAGAGGCGCACAGAGGAGCATATACACAAAAAGGAGAGCACGGAGAGATACGGGCAGAGCCAGACATAGAGCATTTCTTCCCCAGAGCCAAGACCGTGTCCGATCGTCTAAGAAGTAAGGCAGATCTGCCGTCGCTTTCCCAAACCTCTATCATCATCCCTCAGAATCAAAAATAAACAATTGTACTTAGATTGTTGTACCTAGGTTTTCGTCCATAGGCTTTCTTTATACGAGCGAGTTTGTATTGTGAGTCTAAGTTCAGTCCTCCTATATAATTGTTCTGTACTTTTACAATCAATAGCAAATATATACTTAGGAGGATAAACCACTTTGTTCCATTCGAGGGGATATGGTTGGGGGATCCCCATCTTTTGGCGTTTCTCTTGTCTATTCTTGGACTCAAAGCGCTCGCGCAAGTCCCTGATCATTTCGACCACGTCTTCCGTGGAGCTGGGAGTCGGGGAAGGTGGTACCACCTGGAGTTGAGCATTTGAAGGCTCCGACGTCCGTGGTGCTTCGCAGCGATCTGTATCCAAGGATACCCATTGAAGGGGTACACTTGATTCTCTATTGGCCCCTGGGTCAGGACCGGTAGAAGGCGCTCTTGCCAAAGCGGACCGTATTTCAAACATTGCTTGAGTCACTGTTTATATGGAGGCAGAGAGGGTTTTGAATCCTCCCTCCAGGGTATCCATGCGCTGGACGAGGTCAGTTGGCGACGCATCTAGCTCGGTATCACCCCAGTCATGTATACTGTCATGACACGACTGGAGTCGGATGGATCAGTTGAGGCTTCACTTTCGGCCTTGCTCTCTTGTAGAAGAGAAACTTTCCTCGGAGCCTCATCTTGGCTATCCCCAGCTACATTCTGGAGGACATCCTCGTCTTCAGAAGCATCCACAAGGGCCTGATTACCCCCAGTTTTGTCTTGGAGGACTTCCTCATCTTCGAGACGCAGATCCACAGGGGCCAGACTACCCCCAGCTACGTCCGGGAGGCTGACTTCGTCTCCCGGATGAAGATCCACCCCAGCTGTGCTCCGGAGGACATCTTCGTCTTCAGAAGGAGGATCAACAAGGGCTTGACTACCCCTAGCTTCCTCCAAGATCTTTTTTCTCTCCCGAGTGCCTTCAAACCCTCCGGAGGACGGGACAGTTGTCTTGATTTTCCTCGGCTGGCTCTTAGACGAGAATGACGAATTGCCAGTCGTCTTTCGGATTGACAGGGAGTTAGAGATTACGTTGCATGAAGCAACCTTTAGTTCTGGCTCCTCTTTTATTGACACCTTCTTCCCGAGGCGACGTCGGAGGGGTATTGATGATTGCAGCCGCTGGAACACCGACTGTCTTGGTGGGATTGCTGTCTTGCAACAGCAGTTGATGGTGACTACAGCACAGGTGTGCCCTGTGAGGGGCGTATTGTGCTTGTCAATCAACTCTTCTGATCGGCGTTTGTGAGTGATCACGTTACGCAGATTGTTGGAGGAGAGTGCCACCTTCGTACCCCCATCAGACGCATGGCAAGGCTAAGCGCCGGGGTGGTCAAGTGAATGATGCGCCCCCTGATCCCACACCAAACAGGCGCTCAGATCAATAGTGGGGGAACAATATTTACAGTGACTTGAACGAACCTCAGACGCACAACCAGTGGAGGCGCGGGAGTTCAAGACCACAGGGTTTACCTTGCTCGACTTGGTTACGAACCCAACAGATGCGCCCAAGTGAGACAAGGACTTTGAAGGTCGACTCATTTCTGGCGCAGAAGTACCCGAGTCAACCTTATACAGCTTACCGTCAACAGCGTGCATGATTGTGAGCGCATGCTTCTGGTTTGCTGCCGACATAGCACGTTTGAGGCGCATGGCCCGTGCTGCCTTGGACTTCTTCATACCAACCCACTGGGGTACATAGTACTCAGAGTCTAAATTCTCCTTGCCACTATAGCAAGTGAGTCTATCAAAGACAGAGACCTTCTGTGGCGCATCAGAGGTGATGCGCAGGGCATTAGTTGCGTCCCTGCTCCGTCGACGCATCTTCCTCGCCTGAGAGGGAGATGAATGGGGAATGTGGTCAGCCGCATGTTTCTCCGAGAGATGCACTGCACCAGTGGGCGCATCTTGGTCGCTGAGGATGTCAGCAGGAAGGGAAGGCTGTATTGGAGCATCCCCTTCGGTGGTGGTGCCAGAAGCGTCGACCTTGCGTACCCAGACTTGGCGAGTCTTCTTCGGCTTCGGCAGCCGCTTCGAAGGACTCGCACTGCCTTCAGAGATGAACTCCTCATACGCCTGTTGATTGAGGCGTACGACCAGCGCCTTGTGGGAGGAGCCCACCTTCACGTCGTCGGATTATGACACAGCTTTCTCGGTGGAGGAGAAAGAGTTTTCCAGCAAAGTCGCCAGCTTGTTTGCCATTAAAATCTTTTGATTGCAAATTTCAATTACAAACAGAACAGTGTTACAATGTAGGACTTAGAAGTAGTCCTAGGAGTACACTTTTGTTTATCTGGGTCCCTTGTGCTGATGGAGCGAGTGGTAATGCGTTGACTCCGTTGATGATCTGACGACGGTTCTCGGTTATCTGAAGGTCTGAGTTGCTCTGGGTGCCGAAGCTTGCGGAGAGAAAGAAGACGTTGAGTGTCTGTATCTGCCTCTCTGTGTATATTCATAGGTCTGTCTCTGTATATGTATGTCGGTGTGGAAGAAGAAAATAATCCCTCTATTTATATCTTGTAGGCTGGCTGCTTATGCACACATATGTAGGATGTGCATGTTTGTGGGGATGCCACGTGGTGATTGCTGATGGAGGCGCATGGACGATGCGCTCTGATTGAGGAGTTGAACCCTTCCTGTTGCCTTTGTGGGCTACGACCGAGCTGACACGTAGCAATGGAGAGGATCTTTCAGTTGCTGAGATCTTGGGTGATTAGCACCCCTTCATAGGCTGAATCGAGTCAAAGGACACGTGTCGTAGGTCCATGGCTCAAAGATCTCGAATTTAGTGGAGAGTGATCAGATAGGATACGCCTGGGATTAGGCGCATGAGGAGACTTTGGCTTGTAACCTTTAGGAGTCATGAACCAGTCTGGGCGCACGGCTTTTGAGGCGCATGCGAGGCTTCAGTAGTGACTTGACTTCTGTCTTTAGGGATTAGAAAAAAGTCCGAGGCGCACGGCTTTTGAGGTACATGCAGAGATTTGGGCGCATAGCTGTGGAGACGCATGCGAATGGTTGGGCGGCTACGTGGCTTGTAACCGCCGAAGGAAAGTAATGATGATGCTGACGTCGGCGCCGCTTCGTCTTCTGAAAAAGCTGTCAACTGTTCAGTCCTCGGAGGACGTACTGCCAACTCTGTCAGACTTCAACATTTAATATTCTTGACAGGTGATGGGCCTTTGAGTGGGCGCATCGATCTGTATTCCACTAGGTGCATAGGGGCGCATCCTCATAAGGCGCTTGGTGCTGATGGGCGCATCTGTATGATGCATGGTCTGACCGGCGCATCCGCTTTGTATGACACGTCTTTATTGGTCCGACTGTGACGTTCTTCGAGTGCTTTAAATAGCCGTTTCTTAGCTGACTTCGAAGCGTTAGGTTCATCACCTATTTAATACAAATTCATTGTACGGGATTCAGAGAGCCAGCCACTTGGCGCATGGGTTTGATTTGCCCGGCCTATAAATAGTGGCATGGAGAGAGTTTGCTTCTCATTCTCTCACGTTCTCCCGAAATGAACTTGTTTGCTCGAGGACATTCTGTTGACGAGATGCTCCCGAGGGTGAAGATACGACGCATTGTCTTTATTGATGCACTTGAAGGTGACTGTTACATCCAAAAGTCGGAGTCGAGGGCTTCTGAGGCAAGCGGAAGGTGCCTGTTGCATCCAAAGATCGGGATGCTCGAGCCTCATCTCCGTTATGCTGGAAGAGCTGTAGATCGAAATTGCGGTGCTCTGATCATCTTTCTTGGGCTTTGGGAGAGCTCCTCCTCCCACTAGAGTAGGTGTTGCCCATTCTGGTTGGGTTGAAAGCTTCATTTTGCCGCGGATCGACTGCGGAGAGCTCTTCCTCCCGCTAGAGGGTTGATTACCCACCTTCGTTCTGCTCAATAAATGCTTCATTAGTCGAAGCATTTGATGGCGCATATGCTGAGACTTCATGATACGCCTGACTGAGACGCTGAAGGGCGGCACATGACCGAGCCGCTGAAGGGATGCACATAACTGAGGATGCACATAACTGAGCTGCTGAAGGGATGCGCCTGGCTGAGAGCGCATGGCGAGATGCGCCTGTTTGAGAGCGCGGGGTGGTTGCTGCGCCTAGCTGTAGACTTAGGGTCTTTTCTTTGTAGAAATTCTCTTTTGTACAGCTCTTTTTTTTAGACATGTAATAGACTTTTGTATAAAAATCTTCTTTTAATGTCTATGCTTTTGTTTGCTCTGCCAAGTACTTCATTTGAGCTCCCTGATGCATGTAATATTTGGCGCATAGGATTTCTGGTCCTGAAATTCCATGCTTCTACAATGGGTGGCTACTACGCCAGTAGAGTTGGCATGTATAGTCTAGTGGCATGCGCCTTCTGGTGCGGTTGCAGGGAGCATATCCTCCATAGCCTTTGGGCGAGGCGCACTAGCCTTAGCTACCCAAGTTGCTCGAGTCCTCTTTGTCTTTGCTAACCACGTTGAGGGGCTCGAGCTGTCCCCGAAAGAGCAGGTCCTCAAAGGCCTACTGGTCGAAGCATACAGCCAGCATCCTCTGGGTTGAACCCAGCACATTGTTGTCAGATTGTGTCACAACCTTCACATTGGTGGAGAAGAAAGTCCCGAATATTTTGTTTGCCATTAACAAAAAGTTGAACGAACTTTTGTATTTCAAATGAGAAAGTGATACAAAGAACTCCTAAATAGAAGATCCAAGTACAAGTTTTTGATTTGGAAAAATATGACGATGGAGATCGAACAATACAGTTGACTTTACCGCATGGGGGTCTTGGTGCATGTGAGGGTCTATCGATTCCAGCCACATGGTACTGCACAATTGTAGCCGACAAAAATGTTCATCATTGCGATGATGTGAGCGCTGACGTTTGTTGTCATCTCGCTTTTCGAAGTATTTTTGTTTTATCTGGGATGACTTTCATGTGCCCAGTTCTCATGTCGCATGACATTGTTGTCGCATGGAGTATTAGCGCGTTGGTCCATAAATGCTAGCGCTTTACTTGTCACGTAGCCACCGTCTACGCGTACTTCAAGACGCACGCTGCACTACGTTCAGAAGTGACAGTTGACATCTAACACAGTTGTAACTACAGCATTTAAATGCTAAAGGAACGGTTGGGGTATTAAGCGTATCAGTAGCTTGGCGCATTATGAGCTAGGTGCATGATCCTTCTGAGGTCTCTGTAGGGGCGCGCATATTCTGCTATGCGCATGACTTTTGAGGCACATGATTTTATATGATTTTTCTATGCTTCTACATGTATCTTTCGAATCCAGGGAGAATATATTGGAGGGCGGTCAAATGGATTCTTTGTTATCTTCAAGACACATCTAGTTGACGACTTTCATTCAGGAATGACGAGCCGAAGCTAGTTGGGTATACCAACGCTAATATGGTTGGGGTTATAAATACCAGGAGGTCGACTTAGGATTACATTATGATGACGGTGGGGTAGTTTCATGGCAGTCATTGTTGCAGAAATATGTTGTCTTGTCTGCAATAGAGGCAGAATTTATTGTAGCAACAAAGGCTTGCAAGGAGTTATTTTAATGAAAAAATTCCTACATGAGATGGGACTAAAGTAAAAGCGGTACACTTTAATTTACGATAGCCAATGTTTTATTCATCTTAGGAAGAACCTGACATTCGGTCCAAGCACATTGTAACTCAATATCACTAGATACGAGATATACTAGAGGCGAAGGATGCGACGTTGAGAAGGTCCATACAGAGGACAATGGTACAGATATGCTCACAAAGTTTCTACTATGGGAGAAATTAGAGTTTTGCAAAAGGGTCGTCAGAATGCTGAGCTCCTCCACCTAGTTGGAAAGGGAGAGATTAGTTGGTGTTTGATGGGATTCCCAACCTATGTGAAAAATATATCAGAGTGCGACGAATACCATACATATGTCAGAGAAGCTCGGGAGTCGACTGTGATACATATAGCTCGATTTGAGCACGTATCAGAGTTTTTGAGAGCATTTCAGAGGGGGTGGAACACCGGCGATACATCGTCGATATGCCGCCTATGGCAAATTTTGTTCCAGAACCTTTTGCCGATATACCGCCACTACTACTACTGCTCCTCCTCCAGAACAGCTTAGCGATATATTGACAGTATATCTCCATTATACAGCCTGCATATCGAGTCAAGGGCAGAAGGTCCAATTTTGGTAATTTTTAGCTACCATTGGATATAAATCAATGATCCATATCTTTTTCAAATTATTGTGACTTAAGTAAGGGTTTCCTAACCCCAATCCCTATAAATAACATCGAGAGGGGAGTGAGTTCATTAAGGTGCAATTTTCAAGGGAAGAAAAAATTAGGAGTTCTTTAGGGGCTATTTAAAGTAAGGTTGTGCATATTTAAGCCGAATCGACCAAATCGAGCCAAACCAAAACCGAACCGGTCGGTTTTTAACCGAACCATTGGTTAGTTCGGTTTGGTTCGATTGATTCTTTTGTAAAATCGGTCGGTTTGGTTCGGCTCACGGTTTGACCTTTCTAAAAATTGATTAAACCGAACCAAACCGGACCAGTTAATAATAGTATAAATTTTTAGGGTTTGTCCGGTCCAACATAAGTTTCATCCGGTTTGGAATGTTTAGAATGGACTATGGAGGAGGGAGGCTGCTCTCTTAATTCATTTTTATCTCTCAGACTCTTTCTCTCTCTCTCTCTCTCTTTATTTCTCTCTCCAAATTCATTTCTCCCCAAATTTATTTTCATTTCTCCCCAAATTTGTCTCTGCCGGTCAGCCGATCCAGTTCTCCACAGGACCGTCGGCCACTCTAAGTCTCTGCCGGCCGTTCCGACCTTTCTTCGTCCATCCACGTCTCGTCCTCGAGTAACCTCAAGAACAGCGGGCTCTTCATGACTGAAGTCACTGAACAAGGGTCATGTCGTCACCAAGAGGGAACTCGCTTATCCGCCCTTCCGCCAGGAAAGGGGTATGTTCGTCGAATCATCCCAAGAAAAAAGTTCTAATTTTAACACATTTTGTTTAATGTCTTAGTGATTTTTTATTCTCATATGATATATTGGACATTATTTTTGCATTTTGACATCGATTTATATTTATTCTTGTAATAAAAGAGTAATCTTTGGTTATGGTCATGTAGAAAAGTTGGTGCTTAAGAAGAATTTTTAGCTGCAAATAAAATTTGATTAACGTGGAATGAGCATATGTTCAATGTTATGTTCTATGTATCAGTCTCTACTTTGAAGTTATTTTGACTTTTTGAGAGTCTCAACTCAACTATGGCTTTATAGTCTATAGATTTATAGTATGTTGATATGTTCTACTTGTCTGTTTAGAGTCTGATACACAATGGACTAGTCATTTTTATATGCTACTGGCTTTTTCTGAGAGTATATTTCTACTGGTTTTTTCTTAGATTGGTGTCTGCTCATTTTCTAAAATTTGTCTTATGAAAACCGATTAGCCAAGTCGAACCAAACCGAACCAAGTCGGTCGGTTTGAAAACAAAACCGACCAACTGGTTGGTTTGGTTCGGTTGTGATTATTTTCAAACCGATTACCTTCGGTTCGACTTCGGTTGTGACCAAATAGGTTGGCCATCGACTGATGCACACCCCTAATTTAAAGGGAGATTGTTTAAGGGATTCTTCATTGGTTTGTCATTGTCATCTCATCTTCGGTAATTCTCTATTCTTCCTGTAATTAGTTTTTACTAATTGCTTGAATAGTTGTGGTAGTCCATGTTGGATCGATGGAAGATTTAGTAAAGAGTCGATATATCTCTTTATTCTATTAGTTGAGGCTTTTCGGATTAACACTCCGACTGTCCCGAAAAAAATTTATCATAATTTTTACATAAATACCGTTATATTTGTGTCGTGCTCGTTGTGTGTGTTTGAATTTTGAAATTATGTCTGGACTTTGTCTTCTCTCCTGTCTCCATAGATTTCTTCTGATTTGAAAAATAGCATTTTTACATTCGTTCCCAACGTGGAGAACTTCCCAGGACTCAATTTATGCATAACTCATAATTGCTATTTCCCGATTCATCGAGTTCTTCAAAAGCATCATAATTGGACGAATAATTCTTTTCATATTGTGGGAGTTTTTGGAGTACCAGAAATTGTTGCGCCTTAGCCATGGTGCTACGGAACAAACTTATTCAAGTGCGAAAGTTGATATCGGAAAGAGGAAGACCATTAGATGGATGAGAGAGAGAGAGAGAGAGAGATATATGGGTGCTTTTTATAGAGGCAAGTAAATTCACGTGTACATAATTTCTTTCTTTCTTTATAAATTGTTGAAAAGCACTTCTAATATTTGAATAAAAATTTGTTACATATACTAGTATGTCACCCGTGCGATGCACGGTTTGTATATTTAAATTATTTTAAACCGCAAAATAAATAAGTGAATGTTCTTGATATTTATTTAACATTGAAATTAAAACAAAAGTTAGAATAAAATCAATTTTGAAATACATGTAAGATAACATTATATTAATATGATTATTTAGAAATTAAATTTTAGCAACGTAATTATCATTAGTAATAACAATACAATAATACTATATAATATTTTATTTATAAAAATAGTAAATTAGGCTCTAATAAATTATTGTAACACATTTTTTAGTATTTTTTTTTTTTTTAGGTTTGGGAAAAAAACTCACTCGAATGACCATCATCATTAGTTTGAAAAATCACTCTCGATGGATCAGAGTGTAGTTTTGTAAATCTCTTCGTCGAGTAGTCAAATGAATTTTTCTTCTGAGAAACAATTAAATCCGCAGGCTCACTTGACCCACATACTGCATACAAAATCAACATATATATGTATGTACATATATATTGTTAGATAGATATGTAAAAAACATTAACCATTAAATACTTTGTAAAAAAAAATCATAACTTACCATTCGTGATGTCACCGAAAGGAGATCTAGATGATGGACAACTGGTCATGTTCGAATCGTTCCCACAAAATACGTCCGATTGAAATTTTTTCTGGCTTGATGGAGGCGTAAATTTACCTAAGTCCAAATCTATATTTTTAACAAAAAATAAAGAATGATTAAGTAAAATTTCAACAAATTTAAACGTAAATAATAAGAATTTAATATATATATATATATATATATAGATATATATATATATATATATATATATATATATATATATATATATATATATAAACTTATATATATATATATTTAATATAAAAACTTATATATATATATATATATATATATATATATATATATATATATATATATATATATATATATTATATTTTTATATTTATTTTTTATCTGCATAAATGGTGGTTTTGGGGAGACCAAAAAATTGCTGAAACGGTTGGTTTGGACTGTGGTTTTGGGGAAGCCAAAAAATTGCTGAAACCGTGGTTTTAGCCCACAGATTTTTTGACCATGGTTTTAGTAGCCCACGGTTTTACCAACCGATGGTATTAGGAGACCTAAGCATTGAATGATAAAAGAATCACTTCATTTTTTTCTTCTCCTCTTTCCATTCGTACGTTTCATCTTCCCCAAATTGAGTTACATTGGTTTTCTTTGGTTGTAATCTCTTAATTCTTTTTTTTCTTTAATCTTCCTCTTTCCATCCGTATGCTACATCTCCATCATAAAATCTATTTTTTTTTTTTTATTATAAGCATGGGAAATGGAATTTAAATGTTATTTTTCGTCCGGCTTGAGAATTTTTTGTTCTGGATCTACGGATTTAGGCCAATTTATGAGGTTTTTGTCCAATTTTTATTGTTCTCTCCTTAATCCATAAATTGTTATGTTATAGATCTTGGATATATTGAAAGTTTTACGTATTTCGAACCATTTTTTTTCTTTTTGGGGAAGGGAACGGATTTTTTCGGGTCTTTTGATTTTATTTGTCGTGTTTTTAAACAGTATGTTGACAAATTCTTTCATCATATATTTAAATTATTTTACAGTTTAAATTCAACAATTTATATTTCAAGTTTTTCTAGAAATTCATGACACAGATAGATAGATTAAATTAATAAGAATTTAATATATATATATATATTATATATTATATATATATATATTATATATATATATATATATATAATATATTTTATATTAATTTTTTTTCTTCATAAATGGTGGTTTTGGGGAGACCAAAAAAATTGCTGAAACGGTGGTTTTGGACTGGGATTTTGGGAGACCCAAAAAATTGCTGAAACCGTGGTTTTAGCCCACATATTTTTTAGACCATGGTTTTAGTAGCCCACGGTTTTACCAACCGATGGTATTAGGGAGACCTCAGCATTGAATGGTAAAAGAATCACTTCATTTTTTTTTTCTTCTCCCTTTCCATTCGTACGTTTCATCTTCCACAAATTTGAGTTACATTTGGTTTTTCTTTGGTTTGTAATCTTTAATTCTTTTTTCCTTTAATCTTTCTCTTTCCATCCGTATGCTACATCTCCATCATAAAATCTACTTGTTTTTTTTTTTTTATTATAAGCATGGGAAATGGAATTTAAATGTTTATTTTTCGTCCGAATCAAAATTTTTTGTTTGGATCTAAGGATTTAGGCCAATTTGTGAGGTTTTTGTCCAATTTTCATTGTTCTCTCCTTAATCAATAAATTGTGTATGTTATAGATCTTGGATATATTGAAAGTTTTACGTATTTCAACCATTTTTTTTTCTTTTGGGGAAGGGAACATATTGTTTCGGGTCTTTTATTTTTATTTGTCTTGTTTTTAAACTGTATGCTACAAATTCTTTCATCATATATTTTTCTTTATTTTACAGTTTAAATTCAACAATTTATTTTTCAAGTTTTTCACAGTAATTCATGACACAGATAGATATAATCTCGGTTGCCTATGTTATTTTATTTATTTTTTTGAACGAATTTTTTTGAGACAGCAGAGGTTTTAGGAAACCGTGGTTTTGGGGAGACCCAAAAAATTTCGGAATGGTTTTAGCCCACAGATTTTGTAGACCATGGTTTTAGTAGCCCACGGTTTTACTAACCCATGGTATTGGGAGCATTGAATGGTATAGAATCACTTCATTTCTTTTTCTATTCCTCTTTCCATTCGTAGTTTCATCTTTCACAAATTTGAGTTATGTTTGGTTTTTCTTTGGTTTATAATCTCTTAATCAATTTCTTGATTATTTTTCTTTCTATTCGTATGCTAAATCTCCATAAACAATTTTATCATGAGATTTCTTTCATTATACGCATAGGAAAAGAAATTTAAATATTATTTTTGGTGGTTCAAAATTTTAGTTCTGGATATACGAATTTAAATCAGTTTGATATGCGGTTTTTCCAATTTTCATTGCTTCACTACTTAATAATAAAATTGTGTATGTTATAGATCTAAACTTATATTGGTTGATTTACGTATTTAAACCTTTTTTTTTCTTTTTCATTTTTTTAATGATTTTTTCGTTCTTTCCGTTATTGGGAGGGAACTGATTCTGTTATATAGATATATACATTAAATTTATTATTGATTAATATTTACAGGTTTTTGTTGCCTTCTATGAGTCAATGAACTACTCGAACTTCGAAATGGTCAGCTACAACATGAAGGTATAAATCTACTCTTGTCTACTCTTGCTGAATATCATCTAAATAAATTTAAATATAGTCTTATACTGAATATTTTTAGAATAATGTTACAGTATTTTTAGGACCAACACGTTATTTATGTTGGTACAGTATTTTTATCACTAATATCATTCTAAATTTAAATATAGTCTTGTAAAATAATGTTGGTACAGTATTTTTAGGACCAACACGTTATTTATGACTGTTAAATGGTAATTTTCAGCTAAATAAGTTAGAAAAGTTATCTGATGTTTAAAATGTATATTAGTGATAAAAATATTCTGCACTATTAGAAGTAATTAAAATTAAAATAACAATTGTAGCATAACACCAGAAATTAGATGGAACTATTACCTCCTTTATCGTTTGTAAGTTTCGGACGCTTGTTAAGTGTTGTACTCCTTGTCAGCTTCTTCATTCTCAATTTTTTCCTTTGTAATAGTTCCTTCCTTGTTATATTTTGTTGTGATTTGGAAGTGACAAAATTGAAACACCATTCTTGAATGTGTAAGTCCAATATATAGGCATACAATTAATGATTTTTTTGTATTGTGAGGAGGAAAAATAGGAATGCCAACAGTTTTTGCTGTTATCCACACATCATTAGAGCTGTATGAATTTGTCCATGCATCGTTTTTTGTATAATTAGGCCAATATATGTAGGCTGTCAATTCATGATTAGTTTGTATTGGGAAGACAAAAGTAATCTTCTAAAATAAATATTCTGCTAAAACGATTTCCAATGTATACATACATGTTTTAAACATAAAGCATTTTTTTTAATGTTCAAATGATGTATGAACAACTATTATTCTAGATTTCCAAAAAACAGTTGTAATTAGAACAATATTTAATATAAACATTATACAATTCCGATTTCCGATCTATAATGTTTTAATAATCAATATGTTTTAAATTGTATTATTTAGTTGTGTGGCATCCATCATATGTAAATATGTTTAGTTTGTATTGGGAAGACAAAAGTAATCTTTTCCAACAATTTGTTGCTAAGCATTTTATTTTAAAGTATCTAATGATAAAGTATCTAATGATGTATGGACAACTGAATTTTAGATTTTCAAAAAAAATAGCTTTAATGGCATCATATCTAATATAAATATTCTGCTAAACCGATTTCCAATGTATACATACATACATGTTTTAAACATAAAGCATTTTTTTTAATGTTCAAATGATGTATAGACAACTATTATTCTAGATTTCCAAAAAACAGTTGTAATTAGAACAATATTTAATTTAAACAGTATACAATCCCGATTTCCGATCTATAATGTTTTAATATTCAATATGTTTTTTTATGGAGACACTAAATTTAGAAGAGGGAATTCAAGTATTTTGAATGATATTTGTTTCTTACCTTTTTTTTGCATAAACATTTGTTTCGAAATTAACTTTTTAAGTTTGATGAATTTAAATTGTATTATTTAGAATAATGTTGTACATTGGCATATTAACTGCGAGCAAAAACTTTGTAATATTATTATTAATATTTGTACAATTTAAATAAGTTTAATGTAAATAGTTATTACTAATAAATTATATTAGTTTGAATTTTAATGATAATAACAAAAGTACAATTAACATTAATGAACGGCAAAGGCTGACTTTTGAATTTTAATGATAACATTATGAACCTATATTTTGGTTGTTAAACATCATCATTTGATGTACGGCATTTAATGAGATTCCAAGGGTGATAATGTATATGTTGTATGTCCAGCTCTTTTTTCATACAATTGAATTTGTAGAAAAATAATTTATATGTTTGCATGTAGTTTGCTGCTTTAATATACCATCTTAATTGTATATATAATCAACTTTTTATGATGGTAAAATGTCATTCCTTATTTGTAGTAATGTTTCATTGTTTGTATTAAATTAGATTATCTAATAGCAGCAAAAAAGGATTATATATAATCTCTTCAACTACATATTTAACACAAATGAAAACTACATTGAGAATAACATAAGTTGATGTACGGCATTTAATGAGATTCCATGTCTTGTAATGCTAGTAACTGAGATGATTTCCCTGTTTTCTATACACATTGCACTGGTCAGATTTTCCTAAAACCTGAGTTTGTATTCTCCCTAATAAACTGAAATGAACTGGTTGTGCATGAGATAATGTGAATCATTGATTTCCTTTACATTCCACTGTTTCAAGATTCTTAGGATACTCAATCCAGTTCCATATTATTTTTAGCTCCCCAAAACCGGGGTTACAACTTCGTTTATATTACTGTCATTTGTTTGCTGCTTTAATATATCCTTTTATTTGTATGAGAAATCAACTGTTTATGAGTGTAAAATGTCATTCCTTATCTTTCTTAATATTCACAATCTTGAACTTATTTGTAATAATGTTTCCTTGTTTTTATTAAATTAGATTATCTAATAGAAGCAAAAAAGGATTATATAAATTCTCTTCAACTACATTTTTATCACAATTTTTAACACAAATGAAAACTACATTGAGAATAACATAAGTTGAAGCCACACAAAATGTTCTTTTAAGAGCTGGCACAAAATGTTCAGCACCAATGAGAATAACATAAGTTGAATAACATAAGTTCAAGCTCACACAAAATATTCAAAAAACGTCAATACATGATTACAAAGAGTTTCTTTTAAGCTGAATGATATTAAAAGCAATAAGGATCAAACTAAGGTAATCTTCATTCCTTCTCTTTCTTTATTTCAATCTTCATCTTCTTTGATCCTGCTGTTGTTGAGTATGCATCAACCAATGACATCTTCAAGCCGGAATCTTCAGGAGTTTCCACAGACTCATTATCTTGTGAATATTTAACATTTGGTGTTGAAATCATCTCTCCACACGATCCAATCTATTCATTTATATCAAAATTTATAATACATTGTGTGGTAAATGAAAAGAAAATGACTAATTAAAGGAAAACTTGTTTACCATTTCGAAATCATTATCCTCCTTCAACAAATTTGAAAAGATATCAGATTCCTATAACCAAAAAATTTGTTACAGTTTTAAATGATTTAATTCATGTTTTTATTTGCTAATTAGATCCATATATGATGTATAATATCTGTTAGATTTAGTTTGCATGTTAGTTTAGGTTTTGATGTGGAAAGATGGTTTCGATTTGGGTTATATGGCATGAGCTGATACCCGATTCTGATAATGGGTTCTTTAGAAATTCTTTAATTGTTAATTCCTATTTTATTGATGAGTTCCACTGATAAATGTCCCCCACATAAATGTTAATTCATATCATTGAAATGTTATAATTTGAATTTGGGTTTTGGTTGAGAATGGGATTTGGACATTTTGTTTGTTCAATATAATAACTGATACCACAATGATGTTTCAGTTTTCCCAAACCATAATCCCTATTAAATCTGATATAAATTGATGTATATTGTGTCTTGATTGATCCTACAGGAGTAATGGTTCATGTTAGATAGGTTTTGTATGATAGATTAAGTTTTGGTTCATTAATGAGAATTTGACATGTGGAATGAGACTGTTATGTTAGGACAGATACATTCAATTTGGATTTGTTCATATTGTAAACTGTCAAATGATTTTCATTATTCCTTGTCAACCCATAGCTGAGATAAAATGAATGTTTAATTCATGGTTAACTGTCAATGTTGATTTCTTGGGTCTGTCAAAACAGAAATTGATTTCCTTTACTCTATGAAACCCTGAGTTGAATGTTTATATTCTTAAACTGATCTCGAAAGTGTATATTGACTGGGATATGGAACTGTCACATTGAGCTTCTAGATTTGAATACCTCACTGATTTTTAATTCCCTTCCCTGTTTTCTACTCGTATTGCACACACAAATATATACACTGTTATATTCCAGTTTTCACCATTGTTTTATTGAACTAAGTTTTCAGTAGTGAACTTTATATGTAAATGAGTTTAATTCATAATGAACTGCACATTTTCCAGATTTCATTGGGTTGTTGGTTCACTGTCTCCTTGCCACACACACAGTAAACACATGTCACTGATTTTCCTAATTCTATTTGTATCACACACTGTCAATTAGTTTCAGATTTCTAAATTGGTTTTCCTTACATCCTTTTAACTGAGATTTGGTTTTTTTCCTAATGTAAACTAAGGTTTGATTTCCTTAACTTTGGTAATGCTAGTAACTGAGATGATTTCCCTGTTTTCTATACCCATTGCACTGGTCAGATTTCCCTGTTTTCTATACCTATTGCACTGGTCAGATTTTCTATAACCATATGGTATTGTTTTTTTGTTTTATCATTTAACACATTGCGTTCGTATAGTTAAAACCATTGGCGGGGCATTCGTTGCAGCCATTGGTACACTTGACATGATGATTGGCATTCGTTACAGCCATTGGTCCATTGACATGATGATTTGGCAACCATTGGCGGGGTACTCATTGCAGCCATTGGTCGGTTGTACTAAATCTGAGTCTATAGCAAAATTTCTCAACCTTCGTTTTTTAATATTGCTGACAGCTGTTTAATCATTTGTACTATTTCGTTGTGTAACCATATGGTTTTTCTTCTAATTGTTTCTCAGAATAAACAACCATTCTCACTCTACCGGGTTTAAAATTTCATTTCCTATTGCTTACAGGTGTTTAAAAATTGTACAATTTCGTGTGAAATGGGTTGTAATAATATATGCTGTTGTAGGAAAAGCATTTGTTCTATCTTAACCTAATTTTGAGTTTAGCTAACGTAAACAGAAATGCAGAATGTAACTAGTTTATGGATAAATAAAGTTACCTCAGAATCGTGAAATACACATTCGAGACTGAATGGTTGCCCTTTTCCTCTGTATCCGGGTACATCATACATACGAATAAGTCGAACTTTCAAATTCCAGAATGTTTTCGATGGACTGATCTCACGAATTAGAGAGAAGAAAGGAGCCATGGGTGAAGAATTTTTTTTTTTCCTTTTCTGAAAGCCGGGAGAGTGAGAATGATTGCCAATTTTTTACTGTATTTATAGCCAGTAAACTCAGACAGATTATTAATGTAAATTATGTTGGGAAACTCAACAGTTGTCTTGGTTCTGGAGAAAAGTGGATTTGGGTATGGTTCAAAGTGGCTGGCAGTTCAAATTTTAACTTTTTTGTTGTAAATTGCATGGGTTTAATTGTTTACAGCTGACTTTAGGCGGGAAAATGGCTGTTGTGTTTAATTTGAATAGTTTGAATTTGTTTAGCTGAGAAAAGTGGACTGTTTTTTATTTTTTTACTTTGGCTGAGTTTGGGCGGGAAAATGGCATGTTTGTAATTTGTTCCAACTATTTTGCTATTATATATATATAGATGTTTATATTTTAATAATATTTGTTTATATATATATATATATATATATATATATATATATATATATGAGCCTTCTGTTGCCGGACTTTAGTTTACGGGAAAGTACTGGATCACATTCATATTGCTAGTATGCACTCAAAATTTACAGTATGTACTAGATCTCTTCTTCTTCTCACTCGAACCTGCATGCTTGGTTCTCCTATTCTATTTTCTTAACTTCTTCTTTAGTTCTTCTTTATTAATTTTTCTCGAAAGAGCAACAAGTGAAGCAGGAAACTTAGTCGTACGGGTTGTTGCCATGGCTCCGAGACACGGGGACGGCGTGAAGGCCATGGGTCTGCTAGATGGATTGGGTCGGGTGCAGGGCCGGCCCATAGGCAAGCCAAACAAGCCCGTTGGCTTGGGCAACCCCCCATTCTTTGGGCAACCCTCCCACAGGGCCGGCCTAGGAGCAGCCATCCATGGTCCGGAAAAAAAAAAAAAAAAAAAAAAGCTGAATGTTAGCAACAGCCAGTGAGCCAAAAAATTAGCAAGCAACAAATAGCTTAGGCTGCTTAGCCCATAGTATTTGGGAGCCACATGGCTGATGGCCCATTAGACATTTAGACAGGCAGCCAGCGGCCAACAGGGGATTGGAAATTTGGAATGAATTTTTTTTTTAGGTTTCTCTGTCCCTCTTTTGCTGTAGCTCGCTGCTCGTCCGCTCCTCTGAGAGAGTCTGCCGAAAAAAGTCCGGTACTCCCTCTCTCTCTCTCTTCCCCCCCTCTCTCTCTCTCTCTCCCCACCTATTTATCGATCTCTATTGAGTAATTTTTTCTCTCCTATTTTAACATAACTAGGGTTCCAGTCTTCCAGATCTCTTAATATTTGAAATTTTTTTTTTTTCTATCCTAGATTTTTTTGGAACTGCAAATCTGCAATTATTAGCCATTTTTATATGAAAATGAAAAGATATAAATTCTACTAAAAGATCGAAGGGCCGACCGACAGAACTTTGGAATTGTTTGTCTAAAACTTTTTTATATTGATATGTGTTTCAATGTTTGTCTAGGATTTTATTATTTAAATTAGGAAACAAGATCCTATAGAATAATAGAACTTTGGACCACAGCCACAGATGACGATTTAGATCACCTAATTTTTATCATTGTTTAATTTTGTCATAGTTGTTGTTTTCTGAGTAAGTTGGACCACAGTAACGAACTTACAAATTAATAATAGAAGAATTTTATTTGAGGTCTATAATAGATGGGTTGAGTGTTATTAAAAGAACTTTTATAATTGTCTAGGATTCAGAAAACATAAATCATGAATGATTTTATTAATGGTTGAGTATTATTATTAGAAGATAGATCTATGAGACTATGAATGATATGAACTGTGTCACTTTGCCTGATCTAAATTCATATTATACTTGATTTGTATAGAGATGATGGTTTTGAAGACTTGATGAATGAAGCCAAAGAACTTGCTAATGAAGTTGGTATCGATCCGACTTTTCCAAAAAAAAGAGTTGTTCGTAGAAACAAGCATTTCGATGAGGATATGGAGACGGTGCCGAAGGAAGCCAAACGCTGGAGGATAATTTTAGAATCACCTACTTTATCCATATTATAGATCAAGCTCTTACATCACTCAAGGATAGATTTCAACAATTTGGACTTTATGAAGAAATCTTTGGGTTCTTGTTTAATGCAAAGTTGAGAAGCGCTAGTGATGAAAACTTGATGGAGCATTGCATCAAACTTGAAAGTTTTTTGGAACACAATCAACTTTGTGATATCAATGGGAAAGAGTTATTTGGTGATCTTAGAGAATTGAAAGCAATATTGCCCAAAGAAGTAACAAAATCAATTGACATCCTTGACTTCCTAAGATCTTATTGGGAAGATGGTGGCTTTCGGAATGCTTGGGTTGCTTATCGAATTTTGTTGACTATACCGGTCACGGTTGCTTCGGCGGAAAGGAGCTTTTCTAAGTTGAAGTTGATAAAGAATTACCTTCCGACCACCATGTCACAAGAGAGATTAAATGGATTAGCTATGATCTCAATTGAAAATGAACTATTAGAGAAGCTCAAGTATGATCACTTAATTGAAGAATTTGCTTCCAAAAATGCAAGTAGAAGCATTTTTCTTTGAATCATATTGTACTAGTTTATAATGTATCATGCTCGGACTTACTTTTTGTTGTTATTTTTGTAATCAAGATTTTATGGAATAGTTCAAGCTAGAAGCACAATGTAATCTTGATTTTATCAAAACAATATTATCTATATGTTTTTATTGTAATTATTTTTTCAATAAGGATCAAGGGGCAACCTAAATTAGCTCCGGCTAGGACAACCCAAGGCCCCGGGCCGGCCCTGGTCGGGTGTGACAGAAGTCAAGGTTGGCTAAGGGGTGTGGAGGAAGTCACGGCGTCAAGTGCCGATGGCTCGCAGCCACGGGATTGGGTCGGGGTTGGCTAAGGTATGTGGAGGCAGTCGAGGTGTCAATCGTCGACAGCTCGTGGCCTCGGGTTGGGCAAGGTCCTGGCATACAAGCGGTACGCCAAGGTTGCACAGCTTGCGGCCAGGGGTTTGCATGGTTTTGTATGACATATATACGAAGAACACGGGGGGAGATATATATAATTTTGAGTGCATACTAGCAATATGAATGTGATCCCGTACTTTCCCGTAAACTAAAGTCCCGCACCAGAAGGCTCATATATATATATATATATATATATATATATATATATATATATATATATATATATATATATATATATATATATATATATATATATGGAGGATTTATGAAATGCCCAAAAACTAAAAAAGTTTTATGTAAAATCCACCGCTAAAAAAACTTTCATCGCGTGCCCAGAATTAGAGAAACTTATCCAAAGCGGGTTCCAAATGACCATTTTGCCCTTCCTTTTAATTTATTGAAAACACCCACGAAACTGCTCTTAAAAAAATGTTTCGATACTTCTTCTTCTTCCATACGCTGCTCACTTTTGAATCTAGGTTTTCTCCTCAAAAATCTTCAAAAACTTGTCGAAAAATTTCGGAAAGACCGGGACAAACGGCAAAAGTGCTAAAACGGAGGTCCAAACATCATTTATTTTGCGATTCTAAAATTTTGGAAGACCGTCTAACGGTGAAGCGGTTACTTTCAGTCTCCTCGACGATACGCTCATTTTGCGACAAACGGTACCTCGTTTCGACCTCCCAGTCAAAAGTTATGGCTCTCCAAAGTTTCAGCTGACCATAAAATGCAGGAGAATGGTCATTCTCCGTGTTAGAAGCTGACCATAAAATGCAGGAGAATGGTCATTCTCCATGTTAGAACACGAAAAATGTTAATTTCGCATGAGGGTGGTCATTCTCCGTGTTAGTAACACGGAGAATGTCATTCTCCATCTTAATTTACACGGAGAATGACATTCTCCGTGTTACTAACACGGAGAATGCCATTCTCCGTCTTAATTTACACGGAGGATGCCATTCTCCGTGTAGTTTATCGCGGAGAATGGTCATTCCAGTGTTAAAACACAGGAGAATGACCATTTTCCGTGTTAGAAACACGGAGAATGCCATTCTCCGTGTTAAATAAAACGGAGAATGTTATTCTCCGTGTTAAATAAAATGGAGAATAGCATTCTCCGTGTAATTTAGCACGGAGAATGGTTATTTCAGTGTTAAAACGCAGGAGAATGACATCCTCCGTTTTAAATAAAACGGAGAATGACGTTCTCCGTGTTAAATAAAACGGAGAATGGTCATTCTCCGTGTTAAATAAAACGAAGAATGGTCATTCTCCGTGTAATTTAGCACGGAGAATGGTCATTTCAGTGTTAAAACGCAGGAGAATGGCCATTCTCCGTGTTAGAAACATGGAGAATGTCATTCTCCGTTTTAAATAAAATGGAGAATGGCATTCTCCGTGTTAATTTACACGGAGAATGGTCATTCTCCGTGTTAAATAAAACGGAGAATGGTCATTCTCCGTGTAATTTAGCACGGAGAATGGTCATTTCAGTGTTAAAACGCAGGAGAATGGCCATTCTCCGTATTAGAAACACGGAGAATGTTATTCTCCGTTTTAAATAAAACGGAGAATGGCATTCTCCGTGTTAATTTACACGGAGAATGGTCATTCTCCGTGTTAAATAAAACGGAGAATGGTCATTCTCCGTGTAATTTAGCACGGAGAATGGTCATTTCAGTGTTAAAACGCAGGAGAATGGCCATTCTCCGTGTTAGGAACACGGAGAATGTCATTCTCCGTTTTAAATAAAACAGAGAATGGCATTCTCCGTGTTAATTTACACGGAGAATGGTCATTTCCAGTGTTAAAACGTAGGAGAATGGCCATTCTCCGTGTAATTTAGTTTTTTTCAGGAATAAAGAGTTTCGTTCTTCTTTCAAAGCGATGATAATTCTTATGGAAAAGAAGAAGAAAGATCTTCTCTCCACAATTGACGTCGATGAAGATGATGATGATGGTGATGATGATGACGAGCGATGATCTGAGTTCGACCGAAGAAAAGCACACCGAACTACGAACGATCTTTGCGATCTCTACTGGAGATGAGAGCAATGGAATTCAGATTTTTCGTGAAGAAGAAGAAGACGAAAATCGCAATCCAGATCTGAGTTTTTTGAATTCAAATACATATAGATGACCAATTCGCGCGGAGGGGTAGTTTCGGTATTATAAAAATAGCAGTTTCCAGTGGGTGACATCTAAAAGGGAATCTTGGAATATTTAACGTGAAAATACTTAATTCTGGGCATTTCATAAAACTCATCCAGCGGGTGGGCATTTCATAAAAGCCCATCCCGAAATTGGGTTTCTCAGCAATTTCCATATATATATATATATATATATATATATATATATATATATATATATATATATATATAAAGAACAGATAAATTTTGAATAATTTTTTTTAAATGTTGACATCAGAGCAGCCTCATTTCACTAGAACCTATTTGAAATCGATGGTAGCAAGAACTGTGGATTCAAATATTTTTAGCACAGGCAAAACTACGACTACTACCAGCAGCAACAAAAGAACAAAATAGTTAACCGAATTCGAATAACTCTTTTAGTTATTGAGGAGAAGTAAAAAATCAGTAAATCGTATACGGAACATATTATTTATTTTATTTATAATAATAGTAAAAGTTGAAAATAGTGAATCTAGACGATATACAATGCACAAAATTTGTACGCATCCACAGACATCTTAAAAAAATCAAATAACCGACCTCTCGAGTTTGAAAGATTTGGCGGACATTGAACCGCTGCGTTGGGCTCGGATCCAACTCCTAATTATTGTATAAAAATAGTTTGAATGAATAGTGGAGCACCCCGGCACAGTGGCCGTAGTCCGTTGGAAACGGTGGAGCATCTCGGTGCAGTGGCGCAGGTTCGAGTCCCCTTGGAGGCATGCCTCCAAGCACCATTAAGAAGTGGACAAAAACAAAAATAAAAAATAAAAAAAAAGAAAGAAAGAAAGAAAGAATAGTGTATCATTTCACTCGGCTTTCAACTCAACCAGACAGGACAGGCCCACTGTTGAGATATTACATCAAAGCCACCTTTTAGTTGCACAGGACTGCAACATTATCCACAAATGGGGATTGCACACGTCTAATTCAGCATTTTTTTTACATAATGAATCAACAGATTATATAATAAAAAATGAGTAAAGTCGGTTCGAGGGTGAAAGACCAAGGGAAGATACAGTATTATAATTTGAGTTTTACTATGCCTACAATCAAATACTTACAATTCCTTTACAACCGACACGTGTCGGACTTCGATTGAAGATTGGAGGAGAGAAGAGAAGTAATGGAATCGGATGGAGTCCATATAGCAGGACATGAGAGGAGAGGTGAAATCTGGTGGGATCCATGTGAAAGAGGTGAAGGAGAGAAGTTGTAAGAAAATTGTAAGTATTTTGTTGTAGACTTAGCATTTACGTTATTATTTGCATGCACCACATGTGGAAGTGCATCACACCGCCAGTATATATGTTATTGCAGGGGCACAATTTTTCGATAAAAAACTGAGGATTCGTAACAATTGTAAAAACAATCGTTATTACGTAACACTTCACAGAAGGTACGTAACAGAAATTCCTCTAATGCAACACTTCACAGAAGGTGCACAGATTTCTACCAACGCATACGCTTCACCGAAGGTGCGCTAATAGTATTCTGATAAACGATTGCAACATTTCACAGAAGGTGCACAGATTTCTACCAACGCATACACTTCACCGAAGGTGCGCTAATAGAATTCTGATAAACGAAGAAGGTGACAGGCGAAAGATGGAAAAACTCCTGCTGGGGTGAATGATCACCATTGCTCAAAGCTTTATTCGTTCCGCACGAATAGCTTCCAGGAACCAGCAAGTTCGTCGGAGAACTTGGAACACTCTTCCTCTTCTGACTCCTCGGATGAACACGAACTCCCGTACAAAACTCAACGCTAGTACAATACCTCTCTTCTCTCTCACAGCTTCTAAACACTTGTAAACTTTCTGTCTACTACTTGTGTCTTAGTTTCTAACTGTGAGAGAGAAGGAGAAGACCTTATATAGGCCCCTGCAACAACTGTCCGGTTAGCACAATGTTAGGGACGTGGTAATAACCACCCCGAACATGGAGCAACCGCTCAGAACACGCAAAGACACGTTCTGCCGCAATTTGTGCCACTAGTGTAACCAGCGTAATTTGCACTTTACGCACACAGCCATTTTATGCAACCTGTGCACACTATGCACTCTACGCACACTGCGTACGCTGCGCACACTGTGCACTCTACGCACGCTGCGCACACTGCGCGTACTGGGCTGCGTACTGGGCTACGTAACTGGGCCAGCGTAACTGGGCTCGCGTAACGGCCGCGTAACGTGGTCGCGCAAGTGGATCTCGCAACGAGCGCAACTTAAACGCACTATGCGCCTAGCGACGATGCTGACGTGCTAAGTGCAAAGTACGCCAACAAAATGCCACATTACGCCTCATGAGCCCTTGAGCCCGAGTCCGAGCCCGAGCCCGAGTCTGAGTCCGAGTCCGAGTCGCTAAGCCCCTACGGGACTTAGCTCCCATGGAAATAAATTTTCCAAGAGAAAAAAGCATGAATACTTTTATTGTTGATTTAGCCTTTTTCCATTAGAAAAATAATCTCACATGGCACACCCATGTGCACCTCCACACCACATGTGCATCTCTATAATAGGAAAGCTAATATATAGAGATACATTTGTTTTGGCCTAGCCGATGTGGGACTAAAGTTCTAAACAAAAGAGGCCAAAACCCAACAATCCCCCACATATCTCTTTATATATGGGTATAAGTGTTCCCCACAGTAACTGTCCATTATGCATTAGGAGAGATGTCGCTGACGACTTGAATCTTCCCGTGTGGTTCAAATAACAGACTATAATACAAGAATGGACTAAGTCTTGAATTCTGCATCATAGCTGAAAATTTTTTTCCACTCACATAATGTAGTTACATGTGCTTCTGGCTACACATTAAAGGGCCTGTGCTAGCCTGGTTTAAGTGTATAATTTTGGGCGTCTACAAGTTTACCTTCAAGAGACGGCCTGATATCTCTTTGTCCATACACTATAGGTGAGTTCATTATAAAGAGACATGGCATGAAGCACTTTGCGCTTCTCTTGCGGTGCTACGCCGCTATGACATGGCTTAAAGCCGAGGCCTTATCCCGTACCGGAAACCTCATCGTAGTGTCATACTACTGTAGCATGAGGCAACCGCCTCTTTGTAGTACCAAACTACCCAGCATGAAGCCTTAGGATCCCTTGCGGTGTTACGCCGCAACGGCATGGCTTGCAAGGCCGAGGCTTTATCCCTAACCGGGTACCTCATTGTGGTGCCGTGCCACTGTAACATGAGGAACTCCTCGTCTTTGTAGTGCTGACTGCACCCCTCTTTATTTTAACATACAGCATTAGGCTAACTGCCTATTTGCGGTGCTACGCCGCTGTGACTTGGCCTACAAAGCCGAGGCTTTATCCAATTCCTGGGCAGCACCCCACATATAGGAACCTCATTGTGGAGTCACCCCACTATAGTATGGAGTTTCACTCCTTGTAGTGATGTTCTACTGTGCTTTCTGTAAAGCACACCAGACATTCACTATGCCTGAGAACTCATTAAGGCATTTAAGCCAACCTTCCCACAAGATCTGTTTTTTTCAGAAAACAACAGTAGACAACAGTGGTTGTAGGTCCGTAAGCTCTCCATGCCCAATATAACATGTACCCAACGTTCCTGATATTCTTCCGATTAGTGATCCTCCCTTGAACCAAAAGCTAGATGCCTAGTAGATTTCTCCTTGAACTATTAACATAAAACTTTATGGTAGGAATACAATAATACAATATCAGAATGCCTCCAAACCCATTTTACAAGCTGTTTCATCGACCAGCTGGCGCTTGAGGCCCTTGGCGAACGGATCCGCCAGGTTCTCCTGACTCCGAACATCAATCACGGCAATAACACCTCTCTTGATAAGATCGTGTACTGCCTTGTGCTTCAACCGCACAGTCCTCTTCTTTCCGTTGAAGAGGTCATTTGATGCCACTGCCGCAGTCGCCTGGTTGTCGCAGTATATCGATATTGTCGGTATTTGTGCCCCAACCACTGGAAGATCATACATGAGCTCCCGAAGCCATTCTGCTTCATCGGCTGCGGTGTCAAGTACAAAGAACTCAGATTCCATGGATGACCGCGAGAGCATTGTCTGCTTCTTCGACTTCCATGATATAGCAGCTCCACCTATTGTAAAAATATAACCACCTGTGGACCTCTCGCTCTCTAAATCTGAGCACCAACTGGCATCACTGAAGCCTTCCACTATCTGCGGATCTTTGCTGTAGTACAGTGCATATGCCTGAGTCTTCTTGAGATATCTCATAACCCGTTTCACAACCTTCCAGTATTCAACACCAGGGTTGCTCGTAAAACGACTCAGCATTCCCACGACGAAAGCTATGCCAGGCCTTGTGGCAGTAGTAGCATACATCAAACTCTCGATTACGCTTGCATACTCCAGCTGCCTGACGCTTGTCCCTGAATTATGCTTCAGCTTCAGATCACACATGTACGGCGTATCGATCCCTGGAAGATCCCGATACCCATAAGGAGTGATCATTTTCTCAATATAATGAGACTGTGACAGCGCTATTCCAGTATCTGTCCGGATGATCTTGATCCCTAAGATCACATCAACTTCCCCTAAGTCCTTCATACTGAACTTGCTCGAGATGAACCTCTTTGTCTTCGTCACACAGCTCATATCCGTACCTAGGTTAAGCATGTCGTCCACATACAGACAAACGATCACACCTCTTCCATCAGCGAACTTCGTGTAAACACACTTGTCCGTCTCGCTGACCATGTAGCCATTTGACCTTATAACCTTGTCAAATTTCTCATGCCACATCTTGGGAGCCTATTTAAGACCGTACAAAGATTTTACCAACTTGTAGACTTTATCTTCAAGACCCTTGACGACAAATCCCTCTGGTTGTTGCATGTATTTCTCTTCGGTCAGCTCGCCATTTAGGAAAGTCGTTTTCACATCCATCTGATGTATTACCATCTTATGTATCGCTGCGAGAGCAATCAACATTCTGATGGTAGTCATCCGGGCTACTGAAGCATACGTGTCAAAGTAGTCGATTTCCTGCTTCTGTGAAAACCCCTTGGCTACTAGCCTAGCCTTGAACTTGTCAATAGTTCCGTCTGCTTTCATCTTCTTCTTGAAGATCCATTTGCATCCGATGGATTTTGCTCCTTCAAGAAGATCAACCAACACCCAAGTGTTATTTGAGGTGATAGAATCAATTTCATTGTCAATCGCCTCCTCCCGGAAAACTGTATCTCTGGTCTTCATCGCCTCATCATAGGTAAGCGGATCTGCTTCCACATGATAGGTGACAAAGTCACTTCCGAAGTCCTTCGGCCTCCTCACACGCTTAGCTGACGGCTCAGCTTGTTCTGGTTCAATCGTTGTTTCAACAACATCTTCTTGGACCACATCTTCATTGAAGACTTCAGTTTGCTGCGCACCCTCATTGTTCTCCGGTACATCCGCAAGAACAATATTCTTGTGCCTTGCAAATTTGTCTTCAAAATATTCTGCGTCGCGAGATTCAATGATATGATTTGACTCAATATCAAGAAATCTCCGAGCATCACTCTTCTCGACATACCCCAAGAAGATTGTCTTAGTAGTCCTTGTCCCAAGCTTCTGAATTTTTAGATCTGGAAGCTTGACATATGCCAGACACCCCCACACTCGAATGACATTCAAGTTAGGTCTGACTTTGAACCAGAGTTCATGAGGAGTAACGTCTGAAGTTGCATGAGGCACTCTATTTAGAATAAAAGTGGCCGTCAATGCAGCTTCACTCCAGTAGCACTTAGGAAGGCCAGCAGTCAACAACATTGAGTTAATCATTTCTGTTAACGTTCTGTTCTTCCTCTCTGCTACTCCGTTTGATTGAGGAGAGTACAGAGCCGTAGTCTCATTGACAATTCCATGTTCTTTGCAGAACGATACGAATTCATGAGACCTGTACTCCCCACCTCGATCACTTCTTATTCTTTTGAGTTGTTGTCCAGTCTGCCGCTCAGCTTCGGCTCTGAACTCCTTGAACTTCTCGAATGCTTCATCTTTAGCCTTCAGCAAATAGACGAAAGCATACTTTGAAAAGTCATCGATGAAGGTTATGAAATACTTCATCCCGACCTTTGTAGAGAACTGTTTGAAGTCACAGATATCTAAGTGTACTAACTCCAGAAGATCTGTACTTCGATTAACCCGAGGAAAGGGTTTCCTTGTGATCTTAGTTTGAGCACAAACTTCACATTTCTCTACCTTACCCCCATATTTGGAGATAAGTCCTAGACTAGACATTCTGTTTATTCGTTTACAATGAACATGTCCTAGCCTATTATGCCACAACTCAAGAGTATAAGCAGAATGAGTGACTTTATTAATTACATTGGACTGATTTACAAGCTGAATTTTGAACATTCCTTCGGTATAAAAAGCTTTTTCGAAATATGTTCCCCTGATAGACATCACCATCTGGCCAGCATTGATGTCCATCCTAAGGCCTGCGTTGCAGAGTAAGCCTCCTGAGATCAGGTTCTTGGCGATAGCAGGTACGTGCTTCACACCTTGAAGCGTCAGAGACTTTCTCGAAGTCAGCTTCAACACCACCGTCCCGATCCCGAGCACTTCAGCTTGTGCCTGGTTCGCCACCATAACCACATCAGAAGTAGGGGTGTAGGTAGTGAACCACTCCTTGCTGGAGCAAACATGGCAGGTGGCTCCAGTGTCTACACACCAGTCAGCATCAGTTCCTACCGCATCAACCTGCACAATCATAGCAACAACATTAGTGATCATAGTTACCTTACTAAGCTCTCCTTGCTCCGATTGCTTGGCTTTTGCTTCGTACTCATTCTTAAAGTGGCCCTTCTTGCCACACTTGAAGCAAGGCATTTGAGACTTTGGATTCTTTTTCTTGAAAGAAGTTCCCTTGACTTTTAGATTGTCGGGGTCCTTCTTCTTGCTGTGGGAAGCCACCTGCTTTCCCCTTAGTTCCTTGGTATGAACCATATTGGCGTTAGCCAATTGCTTGGACAGTGCGTCAACCTTCAGTTGAGCTTGCATCTGGTCCTCAACATAGATTTCCTGCAGGAGATTTCAAGGGTGATCTCCAGCTTCTTCCTATGCATGTTTGCATAGAACTTGCTCCACCCAGCGGGGAGCTTTAAGACAATCCCTCCAACAACAAACTTGTCGGGGAGGGGCATCGACTCGTCTTCCAGCTTCTGTCGCAGTTTCAGGAACTCCTTTACCTGCGGCAGCATAGACTTCTCGTCCTCAAAGAACCACTTGTGATATCTTTCAACCACAAAGATTTTACTGCGGTTCTTGTCTTCTTCGTAGAGTTTTTCTAGAGACTCTCATATGTCTCTAGCGATAGTCTTCTTAGAATAGGATTCTGCAAGGGAATCTTCCATAGCATTCAGGATAAGCAGCCTACAAATACTATTTTCCCTTCTCCATTTTGCTTGAAGTTTAGTAGCCGCGGTGATTGCGGCAGCAGACCCAACATCTGGAACAGTAGGTTCTTCCTCCAGAAGCACGTGATCTACGTCTTTGAGTTGAAGGGTGAGATATACCTTCCTCTTCCAGACTTGGTAATGTTCTCCATCAAACTTTTCTAACTTGCAAAAGTCAGAATTGAAGAAAGAAACATTAACGTTTTCCATCGTAGCGATAAAGCTTTAAGAATGTTATTGCCAGGGCACAATTTTTCGATGAAAAACTGAGGATTCGTAACAATTGTAAAAACAATCGTTATTACGTAACACTTCACAGAAGGTACGTAACAGAAATTCCTCTAATACAACACTTCACAGAAGGTGCACAGATTTCTACCAACGCATACGCTTCACCGAAGGTGCGCTAATAGTATTCTGATAAACGATCTCAATACTTCACGGAAGGTGCATAGATATCTACCAACGCATACACTTCACCGAAGGTGCGCTAATAGAATTCTGATAAACGAAGAAGGTGACAGGCGAAAGATGGAAAAACTCCTGCTGGGGTGAATGATCACCGTTGCTCAAAGCTTTATTCGCCCCACACGAATAGCTTCCAGGAACCAGCAAGTTCATCGGAGAACTTGGAACACTCTTTCTCACCTGACTCCTCGGATGAACACGTACTCCCGTACAAAACTCAACGCTGGTACAATACCTCTCTTCTCTCTCACAGCTTCTAAACACTTGTAAACTTTCTGTCTACTACTTGTGTCTTAGTTCCTAACTATGAGAGAGAAGGAGGAGACCTTATATAGGCCCCTGCAACTGTAGAACCCTAGAGGGGGGGTGAATAGGGAAATAAAAAATAAACTACAACAATTGATGCAATAAAGACAATTTAAAGTAAAGAGTAGAAAGATCAAATGCAAACGCAAGGATGTATCCTGGTATCCTCTTTTGAGGCAATCCAGTCCCGGAACTCTCTCCGGCTTTAATCCACTATTATCCAAATAGTACACACGAGTTTGGATCCGAAGAACTCGCCAACTTCAACACGAGTTTGGATCCGAAGACTCGCCAACTTCTACACACGAGTTTTCTTACGAAGGCTCGCCAACTTCAAACAAAAGAGAATGAGAACTTGTTGATCTTCTAACACGTGAAGATCGAAATGTACAACTCTTTAATACTCTAGCACTTTGGGAGAGGATGACAATGAAAAACTTTGAAGAGTATTAATGGTGGAGCTCTTGGTTGTTGGAAAATTTATGGAAGAGTTGGTAAAGAAGCTCAAGAGAGAGAGAGCTTCCTTTTATAAGAAAACCAAGAGTAGGTGGCATTTAATGCTCTGAAATGCAGGCAGACCGGCATGCCGTCGGTATGTCGCGGCATACCGCCGGTATGCCGGCCAAATAGTAACGGTCATAATTATGACCGTTCAAGAGCATTAAATGCGGCCATTAATGCGTGTCAGACCAAATCGAAAACTAAGTATTCGAAATTCGGTATACCGCCGGTATGCCGGAGCATACCGCCGGTATGCCGATAGAATGTCACAGAAAGTTTCGAGCTGCTAGAAACGGCATGCCGCCGGTATGTCGCAGCATACCGTCGGTATGCCGACAGTTGATCACAGCAACTTTTGTGTTGCTAAAAACGGCATGCCGTCGGTATGCCGCAGCATGCCGTCGGTATGCCGACATTTCGAGACAGCAACTTTCTAGAGTCCAAAAGCGGTATACCGCCGGTATGCCGAAGCATACCGTCGGTATGCCGCTTTTTGTCACAGAACCTTTTCTGGACACGAAAACGGTATACCGCCGGTATGCCGAAGCATACCGCCGGTATGCCGTTCTGAATGACATGTTTTTCGATTTGTGCTTTTAGTTATCATCCATCCTTTAGTGTTTACAGATATACCTAGATCAGTACAGACACGAAGACTCTAAGCAGGGAACGCCGGTAACTGCTACAGTCTTCAAGGAAGAAGGAGAAAGCTCTGGAAGTGAAGAGCTCCATGTAGTACATCTTCTGAGAATATTTGAATCTGAAGAACAGAAGACTAAACTACAAAGATGCTGTTAATTACTCAAAATAAAATGTGCCAACAAACTCCCCCATTTTGATAATTGACAAAATAGAGAGAGATAGCATCTTCAGGGAGTAGCTCCCCCGTAGGTAGACAGCTCCCCCTCAATACGATTTCTCCCCCTTTGTCACTTAGTCAAAGATGGGGATAATCAATAGAAACATTGTATAAGAGAAAAGACATGAGTATATAAAGAAAAAGCATGCATGAATATATTAGAGAGAAAGTGAATACATGCTGGACCCATACATTTCATAGTAAGATAAAAGACTCTCCACAACGAGAGCCAGACACAAAAGACAACCACAGATAATGTCTCCGAAGGACAGCAAAGAGCTAAAACAACCATAAATCGGTCTCCGAAGGACCACTAAAGACAACAAACAGAAAACACACATAAAAACTAGAACCACTCAAGAACCGAAACCATCATCAAAAGGAAGACCATCCCTAATCCTCAGCCGGATCATCATCATCATCACCCTGAGCCTGCTGGAAGGCGCCAAAAGGATCAATGCCGTCGGGGTACATAAACCCATAGGCATTGGGGTCAGAGAAGCGCGGGCCCGTGTACATGGGATCCTGAAGATTAAGATCCAGAAAAGTATCACGGTCTTGAAGAGTGCACTGAATGAAGTACCCCTGATCGTGGAAACGAGTCTGGATCAGGGCGCCAAGTCCACGAGTGTGGGCCCGCATCTGCTCCTCCGCCTGGGCCATCCGCATATCAAAATGCTGCTGAGTGAGCGGCATATAACGGCCCGAAGGAGGAGGGGTAGATGTGGGAGCAGCAGGCGTGGATGCCGGTTGCTCTTGGGAAGATGAGGCACGGGAAGTAGAGGCGCCAGCAAGGGTACGGGAGATAGCAAGATATGAGGGGACGCCATCCGTGGTGCAGAGAGACAGGTCAACCTGCTTGGCCTCCATAAGCAGAGTGATGAAAGAGCCATAGTAGAGATTCTGCTTCCCCGAAGGCATGGTACGCCGGAATTGCAGAAGAAGAGTCTTTGGGAAGGAGAAACGCTTCCGGGCATAGAGATGGTACATGCAGACGAGGGCATCACCAGTGATTGCGTCATAGTTCCCGCCCTTCAGAAATAGAGTGTGGCACACGATCCGATGGAGCTCGTAATAAAACGGCTCCAGCTGGACAGAGAGGGTCGGGATGGCCGGAGGGTTGGGACCCTTGCAGATGATTCGGCAGAATTCGTCGAAAGGGGACGCCGCCGAGGAGTTGAGAGCACCCAAAAGAGGTAGCGCATCCCCTTTGTCTGGGATGCCTAAGATGGCCCCCACTTCCCGAGATGTGAGACGGAAGTGGCGGTCATTGACCATAGATTGGATGGCGGAAGGGTCGTCGTCATCCCCTCTCATGTTGCAATAGAAAAGGCGGACAGCAGCAGGGTAGACAGGGATTTGGCGCCTTAGAAGAGAGGAGAGACCGGCATCGTCAAACAAAGGGACGTGACCGGGGAAGAGGTTCCAGTTGATCGCCCGTCCTTTGAATACGTTGTGATTGGCGAAGTGCTGAAACCAAAGCTCGGCGGCCAGAGAGTTGGAGAAGACGCGTTGGTCATAGCCGGTAGGTAGCGCCACCGGGACGAAGGGGTTGAACCCGGAGGAATAGGAGGATCGGGGGCGCTTAGGGTTGGCCATGGAGAGGGATTGGTGCTATGGTGTGGAGGAAGAAGGAGTAGAGAGGAGAGGGAGGAAAGAGGGTTTTTAAAGAGAGGAGGAAGATGAAGAGATGATTTTGAAAATAGGTAGGAACGGTTGTAGAGGAAGTTTGAAAGAGAAGGAGTTGAAAAGGTGGAGGGAAGTTATGATGGTGGAGTAAAAAGAGGAGAGAAAAAAGGAGGAAGTGATGGGTAGTTAATGTGAAGAGATAAAGGATAGTAAATGAGAAGGGAGGTGATGGGATGGGAGTTGAAGATTGATGGGATGGATAAGAGAGAATAGAAGAGGGTAAAAAGGAATAAATGAAGGAGTGAAAGAATGTGGGCCCGAATCCAGAAATTAAAGCCTGTCCGCCGCTGTCCGGCATACCGGCGGTATGCCGATGTGTACCGACGGTATGCCGTCGTTCGAAACAGAACATAATTCTGCCTTGAAAAACGGCATGCCGCCGGTATACCGTAGTATACCGTCGGTGTGCCGGTCGACTGGGACTAAGGATCAAAAGATAAAATGCCTAGTTCACGGCAAAGGAAAGAGAAGCGATCTTCCGGGAGAGGCTTAGTGAAAATATCGGCTAATTGATAGGTAGTATCAATAAATTCAAGATGGATATCTCCTTTTTGCTGATGGTCACGAAGAAAATGGTGTCTAATTTCAATGTGCTTCGTGCGTGGGTGACAAATCGGGTTTTTCGTGAGATTGATAGAGCTAGTGTTATCACATTTAATAGGGGTGCAAGAATGAGAAATGCCATAATCTAAAAGTGTTTGTGACATCCAAAGAATTTGTGCACAACAACAACCAGCCGCAATATATTCTGCCTCAGTGGTGGAAAGAGCAACAGAGTTTTGCTTCTTACTAAACCACGATACCAAGGACTTTCCGAGGAATTGACATGTGCCACTAGTGCTTTTTCGGTCAATCTTGCATCCGGCAAAATTCGCATCCGAAAAGCCGTGAAGCTCAAAGGATGAGGATTTCGGATACCAAAGACCCATGTTAATGGTGCCTTTGAGATAATGAAAAATGCGCTTAACGGCACTCAAATGTGATTCCTTTGGATTGGCTTGATATCGTGCACACAAGCAAACACTAAACATGATATCCGGACGGCTAGCCGTTAAATAAAGTAAGCTACCGATCATACCTCTATACTTACGAATGTCGACCGATGTGCCATCTTCATCATTGTCAAGCTTGGTCGTTGTAGCCATAGGGGTCCTCATTGATTTGGATGAGTCAAGGTCGAAACGCTTGAGGAGGTCCTTTGTATATTTTGCTTGATTGATGAAGGTTCCTTTAGGCCCTTGTTTGATTTGTAACCCCAAGAAGAAGGAGAGTTCACCCATCATACTCATTTCAAACTCTTCCTGCATAACTTTGGCAAATTCTACACAAAGTGTGTTGTTAGTAGAACCAAAAATAATATCATCAACATAAATTTGAACCAATAAGAGAGTCCCATCATGTGATTTAATAAAAAGTGTGGTGTCAACTTTTCCCTTTGAAAAATTGTGAGAGACAAGAAAAGAGCTAAGACGCTCATACCAAGCACGTGGAGCTTGTTTGAGGCCATAAAGGGCTTTATGGAGTTTGAAAACGTGGTTAGGAAATTGAAAATCTTCAAAACCGGGAGGTTATTTAACATAAACTTCCTCCTTAATAATACCATTAAGAAAAGCACTCTTAACATCCATTTGAAATAGCTTAAAGTCATTAAAACAAGCAAAGGCACAAAGCATACGAATGGATTCAAGACGTGCAACCGGAGCATAGGTTTCGTCGTAGTCAATGCCTTCCTCTTGGTTATAGCCTTGAGCAACCAATCGGGCTTTGTTACGAGTCACTAACCCATCTTCATTTAGCTTGTTGCGAAACACCCATTTAGTACCAATAATGGGATGATTGCTAGGTTTTGGGACAAGTTCCCAAACCTTGCTTCGCTCAAATTGATTGAGCTCCTCTTGCATAGCTATCATCCAAAATTCATCAAGAAAAGCATCATGAACATTTTTAGGCTCTATTTGAGAGATAAAAGCCACATTGGCACAAAGATCACGAGTGGCGGATCTTGTACTAACACTTGAGGAAGGATCCCCAATGATAAGCTCCTTAGGATGATTGGTGACAAATCTCCATTCTCTTGGGAGATCCTTTGGAGGAGGCTCGAGAGGAGGAGACTCTTTTGATGGGGTCACAACTTCATTGTTAGATGAAGAAGGACGATCTTCAATAGAGGAGTTCTCCAACCCAAATGAGATGTCATCAATATCCTCGGAGGAGGAGAATGTAGAAGAGTTGAGTTCGTTAAAAGAGACATTGATTGACTCTTCGACAACAAGACTTCTTTTATTAAAAACACGAAAACCTTTGCTATGAGTAGAGTATCCAAGGAATATCCCTTCATAGGCTTTCTCTTCAAACTTGCCTAGGTTATCCTTGGTATTCAAAATAAAACAATTGCAACCAAAAACCTTGAAATATTCAATAGAAGGAATTTTGTTAAACCAAAGCTCATAAGGAGTCTTCTTAGTAATAGGTCTAATTAAGACTCTATTAATAACATGACACGCCGTATTAACGGCTTCCGCCCAAAAATATTGGGGGAGCTTATATTGGTTTAACATGACCCGGGCCATATCGCCAAGGGTTCTATTCTTTCTCTCCACAACACCATTTTGTTGAGGAGTACGGGGACAAGCAAAATCATGTCCAAAACCATTCTTTTCACAAAATTTTTTGAAATCAACATTATCAAATTCACCTCCATGATCACTCCTAATTTTGTTAATAGAAAAAACCTTTCTCATTTTGAACACGTTTACAAAAAGCAACAAATTCACGAAAGGTATCACTTTTGCAAGCAAGAAAAATAACCCAAGTAAATCTCGAAAAATCATCAACTAAAACAAAAGCATAAAGTTTGCCACCAAGGCTAGCTACTCTACTAGGCCCAAAGAGATCCATATGAATAAGTTGGAGGGGTCTAGTGGTACTCACAGAGTTGATGGATTTGAAGGATGACTTGGTCAACTTACTTTTCTCGCATTCTTCACATACCATATCCTTTTTGAAAGGGATGCTAGGAAGTCCTCGTACAAGCTTCTTGGAGGCGAGGCGAGAGATGGTATCCATGTTGGCGTGTCCAAGTCTCATGTGCCAAAGCCAACTCTCATCGTTCTTTGCAACTAGGCACCTGTCATTGTTAGTACCTTCAACAAGATAAAGAACATAAATATTGTTTTCTCTAATGCCTTCATACACAATAGTTCCATTGGAGCTATCGGTAATATGGCATTTGAGTTTAACAAACTTGATATCATAACCATTATCGGTAAGATGGCTAATACTTAAGAGATTATGCTTGAGATTAGTAACAAGACAAACATTATTAATACAAGGATAAGGAGGAGAACCGATATTACCATTTCCAATAATATAACCTTTGAGATTGTTACCGAAGGAGACGTGTCCTTCTTTCTTCATCGATAGCGTTGTAAAAAGTGAAGCATCACCGGTCATGTGCCGTGAACAACCGCTATCGAGAATCCATTTGCTTCTAGCATGAGAAGGATTCGTCACCTACAACATAAGTTGAAGATGAACATTTTGGTACCCATGATCTTATGGGTCCATGAGTGTTAGTCTTAGGAACCCACTTAAGAACTCTCATGTCAACTTGTTTTCTTGTATAACAAAAGTTAGAAGTGTGACACACCAAACCACAATAATTGCACATCAAGGAAGATTTAGAAGAAAAAGTGTGAGTGTTGTGCATGTGTGAGTTTCTAGTGTGAGAAGTTCTACCATGAGTGTTATGATGATAGTAAAAAGCATGATGAGAGGTGTTCTTCTTGACAAAGGGTCCTTTTCTTGTGTTAGAAAAGGAGTTGTGTGTAGTGTTCATGTAATGATTATGCCTAGCATTGTGATGAGTGTGAGGGTGTCTTGGAGCATGCATATGAGTGGTATTCTTATTACCTAAATTCTTACTTCGTGTAAGAAGATCATTATACTTAATAGAGGTGGAATATTCTCTTCTATTAGCATCTTGACATTTGTGCATGGCAAATTCATAAGAGCTTCTCATGGATTGAATCTCATCATCCTTTTTCTTGATGGTGTCAAGAGATTCTTGAAATTTGAGTCGCAAAGACTCTATTTCATCCGTGTCGGAAATAGGAGATTTTCCCTTCACATCAATGATGATGCTTGAGAGCCTCTCTACTTCAAGTTGAAGAGCCTCAACCTCCTTGAGAGATTTCTTGTATTTATTCCGAACACCTTTGTGTTCTTCATGTAACTTAAGAATGGCTTTCTCCAAATCATCATAGGTAAGTGTGTTTAAAGAAAAATCATCAAGTACCTCATCGGTTGCCATGAGACAGACGACGGCATTGTGTTTGCACTCCTTGTCGTTGTCGGAGTCGCTTGCGTCGCTTTCACACCAAATGCTAGTGTTGGCGAACTTTCTAGAGGATGAGCTTCCCTTGCTAGGTTTCTCGTACTTGCTTGAGTCTTTTCGTATCATCGGACAATCCCTCTTGATGTGTCCGGGTCTTCTGCATTGATAGCACGCCGGGTCTTCTGCATTGTCCCGTCTAGAGCGGTTGGCCTTGTTGAACTTTAAGAACTTCCGGAAGTGCTTAGCTGTGAGAGCTATTTCTTCATCGTCATCCGACTCATTGTCGTCGGAGCTATCCTTGGAGTAGGACCTTGAAGCTTTGAGAGCGAGAGTCTTCTCTTTTTCTTTGGTCTTCTCCTTCTCCTTCTCTTGAATGGAGGATTCCTCTTGATCCTTCATGTCGAGCTCGTGAGTCATTAGCTTATCCATGAGGGTCTCTAGGTTCATGACGGTTAGATCGTTCCCCTCAATGATTGCGGCAGCTTTAGGACTCCAAGCTTTCGTCAATCCTCTAATAATTTTCCTTATCTTTTCATGAGCGGGATATTCCTTTCCAAGAGAAGAGAGAGGGTTAATAATGTCACCAAAACGAGTAAACATGCTAGCAATAGATTCATCATGCTTCATTTTAAAAGACTCATATTCTTGCGTGAGTCTACTGATCTTGGATTCCTTCACTTGTGAAGTTCCCTCGTGTGTGACTTCAAGTAACTTCCAAATCTCATTGGAAGTCTTGCAAGTAGAGATCCGGTTGAATTCACTACTGTCGAGGGCACAGTAAAGAGCATTCATTGCCTTGGCATCTCGACAAGCAAGCTTCTTAATGTTTTCGGCAAGTGTTTCCCGAAGGGTGTCAGAAGCAATATCCTCAATAGCTCTGGAAGGAGTAGGAAGGCCATTTATCACGCAATCCCATAAATCGAAATCTATGGACTTGAGATAAATGCCCATCCTAATCTTCCAGTAGTTATAGTTGGTACCATCAAATAGGGGAGGCCTATTTGTGGAGTGTCCCTCATTGTGAAACGTGTTGATGCTAGGGTTAGAGGCCATGGATCACTCAAGGGTGTAAATCCAAATCAAGAGAACGAGGCTCTGATACCAATTGTAGAACCCTAGAGGGGGGGTGAATAGGGAAATAAAAAATAAACTACAACAATTAATGCAATAAAGACAATTTAAAGTAAAGAGTAGAAAGATCAAACACAAACGCAAGGATGTATCCTGGTATCCTCTTTTGAGGCAATCCAGTCCATGAACTCTCTCCGGCTTTAATCCACTATTATCCAAATAGTACACACGAGTTTGGATCCAAAGAACTCGCCAACTTCAACACGAGTTTGGATCCGAAGACTCGCCAACTTCTACACACGAGTTTTCTTACGAAGGCTCGCCAACTTCAAACAAAAGAGAATGAGAACTTGTTGATCTTCTAACACGTGAAGATCGAAATGTATAACTCTTTAATACTCTAGCACTTTGGGAGAGGATGACAATGAAAAGCTTTGAAGAGTATTAATGGTGGAGCTCTTGGTTGTTGGAAAATTTATGGAAGAGTTGGTAAAGAAGCTCAAGAGAGAGAGAGAGAGCTTCCTTTTATAAGAAAACCAAGAGTAGGTGGCATTTAATGCTCTGAAATGCAGGCAGACCGGCATACCGTCGGTATGCCGCGGCATACCGCCGGTATGCCGGCCAAATAGTAACGGTCATAATTATGACCGTTCAAGAGCATTAAATGCGGCCATTAATGCGTGTCAGACCAAATCGAAAACTAAGTATTCGAAATTCGGTATACCGCCGGTATGCCGGAGCATACCGCCGGTATGCCGATAGAATGTCACAGAAAGTTTCGAGCTGCTAGAAACGGCATGCCGTCGGTATACCGCAGCATACTGTCGGTATGCCGCAGCATACCGTCGGTATGCCGACAGTTGATCACAGCAACTTTTATGTTGCTAAAAACGGCATGCCGTCGGTATGCCGACATTTCGAGACAGCAACTTTCTAGAGTCCAAAAGCGGTATACCGCCGGTATGCCAAAGCATACCGTCGGTATGCCGCTTTTTGTCACAGAACCTTTTCTGGACACGAAAACGGTATACCGCCGGTATGCCAAAGCATACCGCCGGTATGCCGCTCTGAATGACATGTTTTTCGATTTGTGCTTTTAGTTATCATCCATCCTTTAGTGTTTACAGATATACCTAGATCAGTACAGACACGAAGACTCTAAGCAGGGAACGCCGGAAACTGCTACAGTCTTCAAGGAAGAAGGAGGAAGCTCTGGAAGTGAAGAGCTCCATGTAGTACATCTTCTGAGAATATTTGAATCTGAAGAACAGAAGACTAAACTACGAAGATGCTGTTAATTACTCAAAATAAAATGTGCCAACAGCAACAACTGTCCGGTTAGCACAATGTAAGGGACGTGGTAATAACCACCCCGAACATGGAGCAACCGCTCAGAACATGCAAAGACACGTTATGCCGCAAGTTGTACCACTCGCGTAACCAGCGTAATTTGCACTTTACGCACACAGCCATTTTACGCAACCTGTGCACACTACGCACTCTACGCACATTGCGCACACTGCGCACTCTGCGCACTCTACGCACGCTGCGCACACTGCGCGCACTGGGCTGCGTACTGGGCCTGCGTAACTGGGCTCGCGTAACGTGGTAAGTGCAAAGTGCGCCAACAAAACGCCACATTACGCCTCATGAGCCCTTGAGCCCGAGTCCGAGTCCGAGCCCGAGCCCGAGCCCGAGCCCGAGTCCAAGTCCGAGTCCGAGTCGCTAAGCCCCTACGGGGCTTAGCTCCCATGGAAATAAATTTCCCAAGAGCAAAAAGCATGAATGCTTTTATTGTTGATTTAGCCTTTTTTCCATTAGAAAAATAATCCCACATGGCACACCCATGTGCACCTCCACACCACATGTGCATCTCTAGAATAGGAAAGCTAATATATAGAGATACATTTGTTTTGGCCTAGCCGATGTGAGACTAAAGTTCTAAACAAAAGAGGCCAAAACCCAACAATATATTGCAATCATTCAAAACCACCAGTGATATTTTTAGATGCAGACGAAATCAAAGTACATTAAATTGTGTTTGGCCTGTAAAAGAACAAAAAGTTAAGAAAATTGAAAAAGGGAAACATTTTTTTGGTTCTTATTTGGTAGGTAAGAAAGTTCTAAAAAAAATGGAGTAAAAAATCATAAAAAGAAATGACGGGGGGGGGGGGGGGGGGGGGGGGGGGGGGGGGGCTTCACTTTTTTTTCTCTAACCAAACAAGAGAAAAGCTTTTTTTTTCCCCCTTTTATGCCACTTTTCCTCAAACTAAGCATAATTATTAAAGATTAAAACATTAACCATATAAACACATCTTTCCCTAATCAGCTTTCTTCATGGGCGGAAATGTAGCCCGGGCTAGAGTGGGCTACAGCCCACCCAAAAATTTGACATTTTTTTATACTTCTCTCATCTTCCCATCTTCACTTTCAGTCCAGAGATCTCTAAAATCCTCTTCCACCCATGACCGTCGTCCCATCCCCTGTCCGAGGTCGACATCCGATCTTATGTTCGGTGGCGCCGGGGGCACTGGTTCCGTCCTTCCACTTGTCAGAAGAACACACAGAAGGTATGTATGTTAATGTTTCCAAGTTTAAACTTTGAACACTAGTGTTTGTTGTAAGTTCTATTCGATAATATATAACACCAATTAACCAATTACATATAAAAGAAATTCTGATGAACTAAATGTCTCTAGTGTTAATGACTTAATGTTGCCCATTTTTTTCTACAGAAAAGAAGAAATGACATTACACTGTATGCTACATTAATTAAATGTCTCTAGTGTTTTCGGATGAACCAAAAGGACTAAACCATTGTACAGTTTGTATGTCTCTCTGTGTTTGCTACATCAAGTAAATGACATTACAAGATGTATGTCTCTACTCCAGTGCATGTCGCTAATATGACATTAAGTAAATGATGACATTAAGTAAATGATGCATTAAGTAGCTGACATCACAGAATGTATGTCTATACAGTATGTCTCGAATGTATGTCTCTATTCTATTTTTATGTCTCACTTTGTCACTCCATATGTCTCTAGTGTTTGCTACATTGCATAATATGACATAAAGTAGCTGATTTAAATTATTATTTTTATGTAGTTTGTAATGGAAAATCTGAAGAAAAAGCAAGGAAAAAATATTTTTTTTCTTACTTCAAATCAAAAGATGGAGGAGAACCATTAAAAACTACCACAAATACGACACCTAGTATTGATATTCCTATACTTGCTACAGAACCTGAACCCTCTGCCAACGTTCAACGAGTTGTAATCGATGTTCCTACAGATACTTCTCTTGAACGAGATCCCGAATTACGTATTTCTATATGGAAGCATCCGGTTAATCCGCGTGATGAAATTAGACGTGCGTATATCAAAATGATGCCTTTTCAACCTATATTGACCGAGTATCCATGGTCTCATTGTGGAAATCAACGTCGTCGATTTCAACAATCTTGGTTCAAGCAACTTCCTTGGATAGAATATTCACCTTCGAAGGATGCGATATTTTGATTTCCATGTTTTATTTTTGAAAAGATAAACCTTTGCATCCTACATTTACTTTGATGGCTTTAAAACTTGGAAAAGAGTGAACGAAGGGATTAGATGTCCCTTGTTGGTGCATGTTGGAGATCCTACTTTGCCACATAATAATGCAACAAATTCTATTGAGGCGTTGAAGGATGTAACTCATCATATGGATAAGATGATAGATGTACAAAGTTCCGAAGAAGTTAAGAAAAATTGAGCTCGTCTTAAAGCAACAATTAGGAGTGTGGTTGGCTTAGATTACAAGGATGCGCATTAAAAGGCCATGGTGAATCATTGCATTCTGATAATCGTGGCAACTTCATAGAGCTGATAAGCCATATGTGTGAATTGAATGTTGAGATTGATGATGTCGTGTTAGAGAAAGCTCCTGGAAATGCAAAGTATACCTCATCTAAAATTCAAAAAGAAATTTTGCACATCTTTGCTAATAAAGTGAGGAGAAAATTCGTGCTGAAGTTGGGGATGCCAAGTTTTGTATACTGATTGATGAATCAAATGAGAGTTCCAATAAAGAGCAGATAGCTATTGTTTTGAGATTCGTTGATGTTCAGGGAGCCTTGCAAGAACCTTTTTTTTTTTGCAATTGTGCATGTTTCAAATACTGCCGCTTCAACACTGAAGAAAGAAATATCGGATGTCCTCACCAGATGTGGCTTGCATATCCGTGATTTGTGAGGTCAGGGGTATGATGGAGCTAGTAATATGCGTGGTGCATGGAATAGACTACAAGCTTTATTTCTAAGAGATTGTCCATATGCTTATTATGTTCACTGTTTTGCTCATCGCTTACAACTTGCATTAGTTGCAGTTGCAGAGAATGAGGCTTCTATCTGGCAATTCTTTTCAAAATTGACATGGATTGTCAATCTTGTTAATGCTTCTCCTAAACGACATATCGAGCTACAATCTGCTCAAGCTATTAATGTGGCACGTATGATAGGTACGGGTGAACATGAGACGGATAGAGGCGCTAATCAGATGGCTACTTTGCACCGAGCTGGAAGTACTCGTTGGAGCTCACATTTTGATTCCATTTGCAGCATAATAGATATGTATGGTGCAACGACTAATGTGCTTGAATGTATAGTCGATAAAGGATCTTCAAACTCTATTCGTGGGAAAGCTGGTGGTTCTTTCGGCGTGATGAAGTCTTTCGATTTTATGTTCATATTGCGTCTTATGTCACCCCCACTTTCCTGAATAGAGCTAATATAGTCATTTATATTAATTTATTATTTAAATAATTATTTGATTTATTAAAGCTGGTGTAATAAGTATTTCCTTTTTGATAAATATATATATATAGAGAGAGTTTTTATTTATAAAAATTTTAGTATACTTAATAAATATAGAATATAAAATATTTAGTTTTTTTAATAAATAAATCCAGGTTATTTTACAATTTTAGAATTTTATTATAATAGGAAGTTTATGTATATGGATATATAGATAAATATTTATAAGGGGTTAGCTAATAAGTTTATTATTTACATATACTATGTATTGTGTGTATATGTGTATATATAAATATGTGTGTGTGTGTGTATCACTACCAAAATTTCTCGATTTAGCGACGGCCGGATCCGTCGCCAGTCCGACGGGAATTCCTATTAGCGACCGATAACTGACGGATTTTGGCCAAAACAATCCGTCGGCAATCAGCTCGTCGCTAATAAGGGTCCGTCGCTATGTAGTCGTTAGGCGACGAAATAGCGACGGCTAACCGACTTCAAAATACGAGATATTAGCGACTAATTTCCGACGGACTGTCGTTCATTTCAAGTATTAAATACTGAACTGTGTAGACAATAGCGACATAATGTCCGTCGGTAAACCGTCGTAACAGCGTATCAGAGCGTATCATTCCGTCACTAATCCGTCGGTAGTCGTCGATAACGAAGGACGGATGAGCGACAGATTACTGACGGAATATCCGTCGATAAGGTTCTGGAAATGTTTGGCATTTCCAGCACCATGGCGACGGATGAGTGGTCACTAATCCGTCGCTACGCCGTCGAATAAGCGACTGATTAGTGGCTGATTATCCGTCGCTAAGCAGTCGCGAGAGCGACTGATTAGCGGCTGACTATCAGTCGCCGTGGCGACGGATATGCCGTCGCTAGTCCGTCGAAGTATGTACCACCAGAACCTTGCCGACGGATATTCCGTCGATCTCCCGTCGCTACCTGAAAACAGTTTAAAATCTCCAGATAGCGACGGCGTTTTCGTCGGAAATTCGTCGAAAACTGGAAATATCCGTCGCGAAACAGTCACTAGTCCGTCACTAACTGAGTTTTTTGGGAAAAAAAATTGTAGCACTTTCCCTGTTCACAAATATATGCATAAACCAAACCAATATATAATGCACACCAATTATCCAACAATCACATAGACCAAATATATAATGCACACCAATTATCCAAGAATCACATAGACCAAATATGCACATACAAATTTAATGCACACCAATTATCCAAGAATCACAGACCAAACCAAATTAATAGAAAATAAACATCAATTATCCTGAAGAGTAACATAATATCCGGTACTATAATCCGATTATAGCACAATTAATCCAAAGCTCTCACAAATATTCCAAATTTTCTTAATACAATATTTCAAGAAGAAGGAGGAGGTCGATTGTCCGGTGGTGGTAATCCCAGATGCGACCGACGAATATACTCCTCCACAAGGTACGAAGGCAAGCCGTTGTAGACACTGCTAGGAAGTCGGCGTAGCTGCTCTGGGGATATCAGATCCAGGAGTGACGTCACAGTCGTAGGCGGTACCACAGGAGCATCAGGGTTGAAAGAAAGATGACCCACGGAAGACGGACCGACACCAGCAGTCGACGGACCAGTAAAAGACGGACCAACACCATCAGCAGACGGACCGGCAGCAGCAGACGGAGGCGAAAAGTACGTGGCAAATTGCTCCCGCAAGGACGACACCGCCTCGTGCAGCTGCGTAAGCTGCGACCTAACATCATCGTCTGCCGGGGGCGCCACGGGAGGAGGCGGTGTCGGTAGAAATCTCTACGTCGCCATGTGCAACGGCCCTAGGGAGCCGACTCCGTACAGGAACCCTTTCTTAAAGCTGCCGACGGCATCTACGAACAAGTCGTCCAAGCGGCCAAAGAAGAGGGCGCCCGGGCGGGCATCGTTTCACCGACATCCTCGGTGTCAGTTAACTGAGCCCGACTAAGGGCTCACGATACGCATCCTATCAAATGAATGTGTTTATATTATAAGATTTACCTAAGTTGTAATCTAAATCCTATGTTTCACTAAGTTAAGTGTGAATCCTAAGTTTACCTAAGTTATAGTCCGAATACTTTTAATTCTAACGTAAATCTCATAAACATAAGTACTTACATCAGTCTCCTTGGCCCTCTCGTCGACGAAGCTCCCGTCCTTCCGTCTTTTGTGCGTATGCTGGAACACGTCGTACATGGTGACCGATTCTAGCGCCCTTTCCTCCTTCACCGCCCGTTGGGCCTGCATACGAAATTTTCGTAGAAACTAATTAACTCCTTTAATTAATAATACCTAATTCGATAGTAAAATAAATTTACGGTTGCTCACCAGATCTGCAAGTGTCGCTGCGTGGGACCTTGATCCCCCCGTATGAAGGCCCACGGCCTGTCGATTCGCCTTCGCCTTCTCCGATTTCTCCTTGTACGCAAGGGTATCCATCATGCCTAAGAGGTCCTCATAATACACCTGCCGGATCCAATTCGGCCTCGTATGCCCCATTTTTAGGTCATGAATCATATCCCGTATCTTCTTCGAGGCAGCGCTTCTGTAGGTCCTGCGGATCGCGTCCTTGCGATGGGGGGCCACCAGTACGTCGTCTAACATAGAAATTCAATTATCACGTAATTTAAAAAATGGTTGATTAAAGAGTAACTAATAATTAACCAGAAGATATAGATATATACCCTCAACTCGTCGAGCTAGACGTACTGCACGTTTGGGGACACCGACGAAAAGTTGAGGTAGGGACCGTGGAAGTTAGCCCTGATAATTTCTCCAAGAGCCCTGCCAACATTAAACGGAAAAAACCTACAAAGAAGAAACGACTGGATTATTAACTTGAATCAATGAAAGAAATTTAATAAATTATCTTAAATTTACTTACGAGGTCCCCGCGGGCCATAGCTCTCGTCGGAACTCGCCTCTCGACCTCTCTGGTGCCGTCGGAGGATCCGCGGGTCCGCGTATGTACTCTCCAGTAACTGGATGGAACCGAGTATGGGGTACTCCGGGGCCCACTGTGCAGTAACTGTGGCATCCCCTGGTGGATCCGCTGCTGGTGGTTTCGATAGCGGAACGGATCCGCTAGCAGATCCGGACTCATGCCTCGATGAAGTGGTCGATCGATGGTGGGATGCGTCTGTGCCCGGGTTACTCTCCGGGTCAGGCTCGCTCGATGGGGTCACATCCCGGGAACTTTGAATGCAACCACGACCACCAGCACCACTACGACCACGACCACGACCCGCACCACCACCACCACCACCACCACCACCACGACCACGGCCAGCCATCATGACCTGTAAATAGAACACATAAACATAATTAACAATATTAAAGTGTAAATGGATATAAAAAACTAAACTAAAATATACATACTACCAGTAGGGAGACGAGTGCCGCCGCGACGAAAAAGACTAGGAGTGCCATCTGCAATAAGTAAATAATCGAATGAAAAAAACATGAATTCAAGTAATTGCTTTTATGAGGTCAAACTTAATTCACGAATTTGGAAGTATTTTCAATATACAATAATATTTAACCTAATCATCATCTTCGTTCTCATCCTCGGCCTCGTCTTCATCATCATCCTCCTCATCCTCATCCTCATCCTTATCTTCATCGTCGATTTCATCTGTATCCTCATCCCCATCAAATTCTTTTTCTTCTTCTTCTTCGTCTTCTTCTTCTTCTTCTTTTTCTTCTGCCTCAATATTTGGGACAAGACGCCTCTTTCTCCCCTGGTTGACAGCTAAGTCTTGTGTATCAACATCTTCCTCCCCTCTATTTTCCTCAACAATATCTTCAACATCCATTGTATCTGAGTGTTGTCCCAAGTATTGGGACTTATCGATCTGGTCCTCTTGGTATGCTGGGTCTCCAACGTTGAATGTATTTCTAGATTTAATCTTGCATACTGCCCACCAGTCAAATCGATCTCTACGACGCCTTGGGTAGCTTGTATATTAGACTTGAACAGCCTGAATTGTTATCGCAAATGTATCGGACCCTCTATACCTCCTGCGATGATTTATATCGACGAATCCAAATTGTTATCGATTCTCTAACCGATATTTGGTGTCGTATCGAACCATTCACATTTGAACATCACAATATGCATATCATATGGGCCAGTATATTGTAAATCTACAATATCCCGAAGCACTCCATAATAGTCAAAGTCCGGTTCGTCGTCATAGATGGTGCCTCTTATGCAAACACCGGAATCCTTGGTACTGATGCCGTCATTGATAAATTCGACATTTATAGCATTCTGAGTTGACTTAAACCTGAAGCCATTAACGACATAGCCTGGCCAAGTCTTTATTTGCTTCTTTGGTCCCAGTGCCAGATAACGAACACTCTCATGAGCGAGTGTTGTTTCAGGCAATAAAACCAGTAAACAAATATTTATAATTTAAATGTTTCAGATTATATATTAATAATCTCAATTATAATCACATTTACTTACGTATTTGCGAAACCATGACGAAAATGTACAATCAACCTCTCTTTGAAGTCCCTCATCGTTAATATCGGGTCTCCTTATTTTGACTTCATCTCTAAATACGCTATTAGAGAAAATAAGAATATATAAGTGTAGTCACTTACTTCATCAAATTCGAGATTATAACGAGTGCAAGTGTACTGACTTACTTCTCCAAATCTCTCACTTCTTGTATGTCACAGTTTAACAAGACATATCGGTGAGCGGCATCATACTCGTCGTCTGTCAACCACCGTCTTTTACTAGCCCCAACAGGCTTGCCCCTTACATTGAATATTCCTCCATCCTCAACGTCTTCGTCATTCCTTTGAGGTCTATTTCGATTTGTCTTAACATGAGTATCGAAATAAATGGAACAGAAGTTTGACACCTCTTCGATAAGATATGCTTCGCATATCGAAGCCTCTATATGAGCTTTGTTGCCAACTTTCTTCTTTAGATGGTGTAGGTATCTAGAGAGACAAATTATCTTGAGAATTAAGAAAGAATTTTAAAATCCACTAAAATTCAACTTAAATTATATCAATTTTTATGTACCTTTCAAATGGGTACATCCATCGATAATGAACAGATGCACCGACACGGGCTTCGTATGCTAGATGAATCGGTAGATGCTCCATGCTGTCGAAGAAGCCAGGAGGAAATATTTTCTCCAACTTACAAATTGTTAAGATAATCTTCTCCTCAAGTTCAACCATGTGTTGCACAGTCAACTTAGTTGAACAAATATCCCTAAAAAATATTGATAGTTCGGCCAACGGAACCCATACAGCAGAAGGCAACAACTCTTTCAAAGCAATGGGCAGTAATCTTTCCATAAACACGTGGCAGTCATGACTCTTCATTCCCGTTAGCTTGCGTTCATTGAGGTCAACGCATCTAGACAAATTTGACACATAGCCGTCGAGAAATATTAAAGTAGATACCCACTTGCAGATTATTAATCTATCTTCCTTGCTCAATGTGTATTGTGCTATCGGCTTACTTAATTGTCCAGCAGCTCCCCTTTATATCAAGTTCAGATAAGGACGCTTGCATATCTCGGCAATGTCTTGTCTTGCTTTTGGATTGTCCTTCATCTTTCCTTTAATGTCCATGACGGTATTGAAGACATTATCGAACACATTCTTTTCGATATGCATAACATCAAATTATGCCTTATAAGATTATCTTTCCAATAAGGCAAGTCCCAGAAGATACTCCGTTTGGTCCAGTTATGGGTTTGTCCGAACCCATCGACACGATTGTTCGATGGATCTTCCATTACAGTGGGCAAGTCCTTTACATCTTCCTAAATATCGTATCCCGACAATCTGGGAGGCGGATGAGAAAATTCTTGTTTTCCAGCTCTGAATGCGTCCTTGTTCTTTCTCCAATGATGACTCGCGGGCAGAAATTGACGATGACAATCAAAGAAAGAAGTTTTTCCTCCATGCTTAAGGCGGAACGCCTTACTATTTTGCATGTATATCGGACAAGACAGGGTGCCGTGAGTACTCCATCCCAACAGCATACCGTATGCGGGAAAATCATTGATTGTCCACATCAGTGAAGCTCTCATCTGAAAGTTCTGTTTCCTGAAAATATCATAGGTCGTGACGCCGATCTCCCACAGCTGTTTCAGCTCATCCACCAACGGCTGTAAATATATATCGATATTCTTCGTCGGATTTTTGGGACCCGGTATGATAGCTGTCAAGAACATATAAGGAGTCTTCATACACATCCATGGTGGCAGATTGTAAGGGGTCAGAATGACCGGCCAGCAGGAGTATTGAGATCCCGACTGCCCGAAAGGCGCGAATCCATCAGAACATAGCCCCATGCGTACATTTCTGGGCTCTGCAGCAAAAACTGGATGGCAAAAATTGAAATATTTCCACGCCTCTCCATCCGAAGGATGTGACAATTCTCCATCTTTGTGCGTTCTTCGTTGTGCCACGTCATGTGTTCTGCTATATTCTGAGACATATACATCCTCTGCAAGCACTTCGTGATCGACAAGTAATGCATATACTTGTAAGGACGTCGTTTTCTAGTTGACTTTTCTTTTTCCCTGACTTCCTTGTAACGATCCGCATTACAGAAGCTGCAACTTTCTACATCCTCGTTCTCCTTGTAGTACAACATGCATCCGTTGCGACAACAATCTATCTTGTCGTACCCCAGTCCCAGTTGTCGGACCATCATCTTCGACTTGTAGAAGGTTTTTGGAAGCTCTTTTGATTCCTTCGGTAACACCTCCTTCATTAGTTGTATAATCCGATCATAGCAAGTTTGTGGCAAGTTAAAATCGGACTTTATGTTCAACAATCGCATCGTCACTGACAGTACGGAATGTGGATCACAACCAGGATATAAAGAAGTTTCAGCATCCTGAAACATATCATAGAACTCCTTCGCCTCGGAATTAGGATCCTCCGGATCAAAATTAGGTCCTGCCGCGTTGTACACCATATCTCGTGCAAGGTTCTGCACGTCTCCATAATCAACGGAGCATTCGTCGTCATCGACGACAAAATCCGCTGCAGCATTATCATCAAAAGCATAAGTAGCAGCATTCGCAACCTGTCTTTCGGCATATAGTTCACCTTGCGATGACCACAGGCCGTAATCACGTACGAAACCCTTACGGGTCAAATGATCTCTTACACTCACCACTTCTTCGTAACGTCTATTGTGACAATTACGACATGGACACTTGATTTTGTTACCGTCCATAAACTGAGCTTTGCTCATGGCATACTTAAGAAACACTTCTACGCCTGCCTGAAAATCGTCACTCACACCTATTCTGCTCTCGTGTTGTCGTTTGTACATCCATGTACGATCAACGAAATAATGATCCATCACAGATTGGATGTAAAAATCTGTATAGTAAGACAAACTAAACAGAATTAGTATATAATCATGTAACTGGTGGATCCGCTAGTATTCTAGCTCGAGAACAGAAAAATCTAAGTACAGTTGTTACTAATAGTTCGATACCGATAGTACGATACCGATACCGATACCGATACCGATAGTGCGATACCGATACCGATACCGATACCGATAGTGCGATACCGATACTGATAGTTCGATACCGATAGTCCGATAGTTCGATACCGATACCGATAGTCCGATACCGATTATAGGTCAATTAATCAAACTGAGTCAATCTATCTATTTCTAAATTGCAAGAGTCCACTTCTAGGATATGGGAGCTATATCCTAAATATCTAGTCTAAAATTAACTTGGTTATGATACTAGAGTGTCCTTACTATCTAGCAAGCACTACCTTAGTCTAGTCACACTAGCATTAATTACCTATAATTCCTACCATGTCTACACTCTAGTATATTTAGGATATAGTCCGATACCGATAGTCCGATACCGATTATAGGTCAATTAATCAAACTGAGTCAATCTATCTATTTCTAAATTGCAAGAGTCCACTTCTAGGATATGGGAGCTATATCCTAAATATCTAGTCTAAAATTAACTCGTATTGTCCTTGACACAGTGAACATATACACCATGAACCCAAACTCCATATTCACATTTACCAATCCAAACACCACCAAACTAATGGATAACACCAAATATGGATAACACATTATTTAGCCAATATATAAACTCAGATGAATTTGATAAGCAAAGCCCCCCGCCGCCCACAACCAAAGCCTGCCGCCCCAAGCCCGCCGCCCAGCCCCCGACGCCCCCGCCCCATACAAGCCCGCCGCCCAGCCCCCGGCGCCCCCGCCCCCGCCCCCGTCCCAAGCCCGCCGCCCAGCCCCCGACGCCCCCGCCCCAAGCCAGCCGCCCAGCCTCCGACGCTCCCGACCCAAGCCCGCCGCCCAGCCCCCGACGCCCACGTCCCAAGCCAGCCGCCCAGCCCCCGAATGTCCCCAAGCCCGCCGCCCCCGCTGCCCCTACGTCGATACCGCGACAGAGAGAGAGAGAGAGAGGAGAGGACGCCGACGCCGTTCAACGAAGCCGCGGAAGAGAGAGAGAGAGAGAGAGAGGAGAGAGAGTGAATTTTGGGAGGAATGCGAAAAGTTCCCCCCGCTGTTTCATTTTAAGTCTGGAACATAAATTTAGCGACGGAGAAGCGACTGCTAATTATCTGTCGCCAAGTGGTCGCTATTAATGATACTTGCCGACTGAATATCCGTCGCTACGTAGTCGAAGAAATGTCCCGCGAATTCTCTACACATTCTCCGCCAAATAATCGACTACATAGCGACGACTGGAGTTCCGTCGCTATATCTCCGACTACCTAGCGACGGATATGCGACCTTTCCTCCCCCTAAAATTGAAATAAAAAATGTAAAGGCGTGTGGTCGGTAATCCGTCGACGAGCTGCCACGAAGCCGTCGCTAACCCCGACTGAAAATTTCCGTCGCTAAATGTCCGTCGCTAATTTACTGTATTTTGGTAGTGTGTATATATATATATATATATATATATATATATATATATATATATATATATATATATATATATATATATATATATATATATATATATATATATAAGGTATTAAAGGAATAAAGAAATAAATAAATAAATAAATGAAATCAAAAGCAACAAACAATCAAGCAAACACACACACACACACACACACATACACACACACACACACACACACACACACACACACAAACCCACGCCTATACAGCATTGATGTGCTCAAGCCGAGCACAGCCTAACCAACTGGGCTTTTTCCTCCTTGCAAATTGAACACCCATCGTTCAGCCGACCCTCCCCCCTTTTTCGTTTATAATTCGTGAGAGAGAGAGAGGGAGAGATTTTTATCGAAACCCTAACCCAAACCCAGCACCGACACCCCCGCCGCCTTTCCGACCACCTGGGTGGCCACCACGACCACCGGAGGCCGCCGGAAATCGTCGAATGCGCGCGTAGTGTCGACAGCGCACAAGCAGCAAGGTACCTATCTTTTTCGTCTTGTATCTACGCACACACTCGATCAAATCGAGATCCGCAAATTCCTACGTATAGTCTATATATCCCTCTCGGAACCCTGACAAATAGATTCATATATAGATAGCCCTGTTGTCCGAGAAATCGACACAAAATTGCCAAAAAACCACGAAAAACATGACATAGAAACTGTCCTGAAACTCCAACTTTGCGGTCGATTTGCGACCAGAATATCGCGAACCTTGGAAAACCATTTGAAGAGACTTGTAGACAACATATACGAGATTAAAATTCATCTTTCATTTTCTGATTTTATTAACTGTGCGTCACAAAAATCAATTTCCAAAAACGAGAAAAAATTGTTTTCAAAAACTGAATGTTTAGAAAAAATTGTTCTGATACGACGTGTGCCTCGACAAACCCGGCGACGTGGTCACGAACCGAAAGCATCGAAAGGTGCATATCGACTTCGTAGACGTGTGAGATTTGACGGAATTCAAATTGGTCATGTGTGCACGACGAATTTGATGCGTATCCGTCGAAATTTACCGTATCGACCTTTTTGTAAATTTGTCAATTACTTTTTGCACGTTCGTCATATCGAGACGAAACTTGCGCCAACAAGACCGTATCATTTTTTTGATCATGTATGCCAAGTTTGGTCCGATTCTGAGAAGGTCGACCGAAACGCTATTTTGGCGGGCCTGCGACCCGATCCAATGGGCGAATTTGTGCACGGCCCACCGGAATCCAACTTTGGACATACGGTTGGGTTCGTCTTGTCAAACCGGATAGACATAGTTTTTTTTACTTTAGAGATTGTAGATACCGGTACGTGTTTCGGTCCAAAGCGGGTCCAATGGCGGACACCGTTTGACCCAAAATTATCATTTTGCTTCTGTGTTCAGAATTGGACTTATGGGTAGGCTATTCTAACTAATTTCACCATTCTGAGAACATTGGTAATGTCTGTTTCAGCATTAGGAGACTGTTGTGCGAGGTGACCGTTCGTGGCTCATTGAGTGGTTTGTAGTTTTGATTTCCTCAACTCAGGACCTCAGGCAAGTACATTCTCTGATAGTTTTTATTGCTTTGATATCTACTATATCTGATTCAGTTATAGTATTATACTTGATTCTCGATACGAGAATACACGGACTAGTATACGTGAATCTCGTCATGAGATGTCATTCCTGGTTTACCTGGTATATGAGTACATTGTTCGATATTGTTTCTTGTACTTGTATAGATACTGATTTGGGAGTGGGCTGACCCCCTGCTCTTCGAATCCCGTGTCATGACGTGTCATGTCTGGAATCATTATACTACTCGGGGATGGAGAGTTATTAGAGGTTATGTGATCATTACCCCTACTTGTTTATTACTTGTGCATAGCTCCACCCTCACCACACATAGGGTGTAGCCTGACCTTATACTACTTGTGCATAGATTTTTATTTTGGCCGGCCTGATCCCTATACTATTATACTACCTGTGCATAGTCGGTCAAATGGAATAGCCTGATCTTGACCCAAGCCGATCACATAACGTTCTAATATCTCATGGCACTTACTTTATAGGTTTACATCGTACATCAGATTACAATTACTGCTTATTCCAACTTTACCTTACATCTCACCCATGATATGTTATTCAGTTCTTTTATACAGTTTTACTTCCAGTTTTGACATTCATCATTTATTTTATTATAATTGTCTCTTATAGTATTTATCAATTCACATGGAACTGTTGTTGGTGTTTGTACTTGCTCATATCCTGACAGGAAAACCCTCGTTATTTTTTAGAGGATTTAGATGCAGACTGTCCGACCTACTACGGTTTTAGCATAGATGGAGTCTACGACCAAGACCTGCCTGTGGATCCGGTGCTCGTAGAGGACGTACCGCTTGTAGTGACTTAGTTTAGCTAGATTTTGTCTAGATTATATTCCAGCTTGATACTTTGAGACTTGTAGTATTTATTTGGGATCTTGTGTTATATCTTTAAATTCTGAACTTGTGATTGTGACTCAGCACTATTTCAGACTATTTATTTCATCTTATCTTTATCTTTATCATCGTGCTTATCTTCCTTAGAATTATGTGATTGAGTTGTGATTATATTCCTCCGTGCGGAGATGACAGGTTATATTATTGTGTCTTAGATACTATATGTTCTAGACGACCCTTACAGCGTTCTACCACCGATGCTACGGCGTAAGCTGGACGTACCCACGTGATCGTGTCCCTAAACAGGGTGCGGGTCGTGACACGTTTTTATGGTGGCCCATGCAGGTTAGAGTCGCAACTAGTGCGATTTCGTAATGGTGCTCGACTTAGAGTGCTAATTACGAGCCTGCTGTTATAATATAGGTTCTAGGTTATGATAGGAGTTACCCAATCACATATTAGAAAAATTTTGATCTTTTAATTACCATGACAAACTCTTCTTGCATTTCGAAATAAATTGTTCTTTCTTGATGATATCCTATCATGTGCCATATTGATTTCTTTGCTTGAATCTGCCTCCAGGATGACAGTGACTCGAGCTCAGACAGCTGGATCCAGTGCAGCACTAGAGAGGTCCGATCCGTCGCGACCTATTTTTCTGACTGAGGGAGCTGCGGATCAGAAGATTGACCCTACTGTCCATGTCATTCCAGAGGTAGCGGCAACAGTACCGGGGGGTCTTCCTCCACTGGCCCGAGGACTGTACTCGTTCTGCCGGAGACTCTTCCATCTCCACCTGCACTGTTGATTGACTCCACTCAGATGTTCTCGCTCCTCCAGCAGATGATGGAGGTACAGCGAGCGCAAGCTGAGGCTTCACAGCGACAGGCAGAGATTTTGAGACAGAGCATGGAGAATGCGCACCAGTTAGCACTCGTCGCTATAGAGAAGGTGACTGCAGTTCAGACTCAGGGCGCTCCAGTCCAGCAGCCACAGCAGCAGCAGGCGAAACCTGGCTCCGTAATAGATTTCAAGAAGATGTTTCCTCAGGAATTCAAGGGAACATAAGGGATCATGTATGTCGATGATTGGCTAGAGGATGTTGAGCGGAGCCTGGGGTTAGCACAGCTTCCGGAGGGACTATGGGTGTCAGCAACAGTGAGTCGGTTCTTTGATATCGCTCTGACTTGGTACCGTACAGACCTTCGTCTGACAGTGACAGGCTTGACGTGGGAGAACTTCAAGAAGCTATTTAAGGAAAAATTCCTGATGTGGCTCTTAGTGCACTGGAGGGCCAGTTTGCGGGACTTGTGCAAGGGAACATGTCTGTGGATGAGTACACATCGGAGTTTTTCCGTCTGAGCCGGTTCTCCAAGGGCATGGTTCAGGATGCTGGAGAGAAGGCCCGCAAGTTCAGGAGGGGCCTGAACCACGACGTCAGATCTCGCACGTCTGGGTGTCGTACTGCGACCTTTGAGGACATTCTGATGAACGCTCAGATTGTAGAGGAGACCTTGGGTCTCAGGCCCAAGAGGAGTAGTGATGCTCTGGATGCTGGTTCCAGTACAGGACCGGCCAAGCATCCTCATATTGAGCAGAGGCCGTTTCAGCAGCAGCATCAGCAGCACCAGGCACCAGCACATGCACAGAATCAACAAGGGCAGAAACAGATTCCGCAGTGGGTTTTTTGTGGAAAGCCGGGACACACTCGAGAGGTCCGCAGGAAGAGGTTGGGCGTTTGTCTATTATGTGGAGCGCCCGACCACCAGTTGAGGGATTGTCCTACTCATCCAGCTCGGGGAGGTCAGGACAGAGCAGCTCCTGCTAGATCTCCAGCGGGACCAGCTGTTCAGCAGAGGGGTCCGCCACTTCCGACCCAACAGCAGCGTTTCGTCCAGCATCAGAGGGGAACAGCTCAGGGTAAGATGTTCGCACTGATGGTCGAGGAGGCCGAGCCCGTAGCAGACGTGGTGGTAGGTTCTGTTCTACTTGATTCATTTCCTGCATTAGCTTTGTTTGACTCTGGTGCTACGCATAGTTTTGTATCTGTCTCTTTTGCACTTAGACACAATATTATTGTTGAATCACTGAGTAGGACTTGCAAGATTATGACCGAGAGAGGCATTATCATGGTCAATAATATTTGCAAGGGGTGGAGAGTTACACTGGGAGGCCGAAATTTGAGTGCGTGCTTGCTCGTAATGCCCCTTCCGAGCTACGATATGGTACTCGGTATGGATTGATTGAGCAGGCACCATGCTAGTATAGACTATTGAGGAGGCAGAGTTTTGCTTAGATCGCCGGGAGAGCTAGAGTTTGAGTTCTCCAGGGGAGCAGCTGAGCCAGAAGATGGTTTCTGTGGAGTTATGTTGACGGGACAGGAATTGCCACATCCATTGATAGCAAGATTCTTGGATGTTTTCCCTGATGAGTTGTCGGGAATGCCGCCAGACAGGGATGTTGAGTTCTCTATAGACTTGGTGCCGGGCGTTGAGCCTATCTTACAGCATGTCTATAGGATCAACAACAGCGTGTAGGAACAAAATCGTAAAGCAGAATACTCTAGAGGGGGGTAAATAGAGTAGGCAGCGGAATATTGCTAATTAAAAATCTCGTTAACAGTTAGATCACAGATATAATAATAATCACAAAATAAATGACAGTAATAAAAAGTGATCAGAAGGCAAACACAAACACCGAAATTTATACTGATTTCCCTCTTGTGAGGACTAGTCCAGTCGGAAGAACTCTAGCTTCCAGTTGAATTCACTATTGGAAAATCCAGCAAGTTTTCATACGAAGTCCTTGCAACTTCTTCAGACGCGAGCTTTGGTACGAAAAACTCGACCAACTTCAATTGTGAAGAGTTGTATCTTCAATCAAGCCTCTGATTACAATCGCTCTGAAACTTCTAGAACGCACCGCACTGACAAATCGACTAGAGGATTGTAACTGGCTTGGGATTTGAAAATGGAAGCTTTTAGAACTCTTTGGAAGAAATGTAAGCTTTAGAAGAGAAGAGATTGAAAGTGAATTGGTGTTTTTAAATGATCGAAATCCTTCTCTATTTATAGTTTTTTCAAAGACAGAACTCTGACAGAATTCGGACAGAACTCTGACAGAACTCTTTGTAACAAACCGCAACTGAAGGGTGACCAAGTTCAAAATCAAACGTTCACATAACGTTCAACTTGGCCGAACTCTGGCCGAGTTCTGTCAGGGTTTGGTCAGTTGATTTTAAGAAAAACAGTTTTGGCTTTTTTAAAAGTCCTTCAAAAGCTTTTTGTAAAATAGGTATTTTTCAAAAACATAGGTCATTTTGAAAAGATAGGTCAGATTTTCAAAAACGATTTTAGGATAGCCTATTTGCCAGTACGATTTGGTGTACAATGTATTCCTAGACTCAATAAAATGAAAAAGTACATTGCTTTGAAGGAAATACATTCTGAGTGGCAAACAGCTTCAATCTTGAACAGAGTAGATATCCATCTTTGATTAGTGTCCAAAACGTCGTAGGTAAATATCTGAATTGACTTGCATTTATATCGAGACAGAGTTTGATCAATTATTAAAATCAGGTTTGACTATGACCAATGGGCCAACAATCTCCCCTATTTTGATAATTGACAAACCTTGCCGATATAACATCTTGGTTTGGATCAATTCAAAAACGTAATACCAGAGAAAAAGAAAGAATTGTTCATAACCTGTATTCATGAAGATGTTAGATCCTATTTCTCCCTCGTTGTCACTTAGCAAAATAATTGCAAAAGAGAAAGCTCCCCCGCAATAAATGCATAAGTAACAAGCAGTGAAGAAACACAAAAAAATATATAAAAACATTCATCACAGACATGGAATAATGTATAAACAACAAAGGCATGGTATTTATCACAGGCAGTTTATGTGAAGCATAAAGAAATATAATGCTATAAAGCTGAAACAAATAAAATGCTAAGCTGAATAAGTGAAACATATGCCAAACTGAGACATAAAAACATGTCTATAAAGAGTCACATAACTAAAAGAGTACTGATAATATCTTGGAATGTCGAATCATTTCCAAGTAAATATAAGACAGAAATAAACAGTCTCAAACAGTAACATCTCAAAAATCATCATCCTCATCATCATCATCATCGGCTGCAGTGCTAGCATGTCCAGATGGACCAGTTCCAGAAGTATGAGGAGTGACACCAGAAGTACGAAACCAATCGTATGCGTTTCCTGGCTGGAACAGAGAGTGAACCGCCTCATCATCAATGCGGTAGCCAGAAACAGAAGGGTCTCGAGGTAGAGAGCTAGCAGAGTGACCCGTCTGCACAAATCTCAGATCAGCGAAAGAGTTGGCAATAGTCTGGAACCGAGTTACGTCACGGAACTCATGTTCCCTGGAAGTGTCAACATAAAAAGATTGCAGATCTGATAGGTGCTGATGAATACCCTCAAATGTCATGGGGTAAGACTAAGGAGGACTAGGTGCTGTGGGAGTAGGTGCAGGAGGAGCAGGTGCAGTAGGTGGAGGAACAGTGGCAATGTTGCGATGAGAGAGTTTGAGGAACTTGGGCTCAGGGTCCAGAGCACAAGTGGATAAGTAAATATCAAATCTCTGAAAGATGCGTGGGATGATCATCGCATAAGAGAGGTTGCGGTCTCTTCCGTGACATCTATCCATCATCTGAATGATAGTCTTAGGGACAGAAAAAAGAATCCCCTTAGGAATGTGATATAAAGCTGAAAGCTCAAGTGCAGTGACATCATCTTTTGAAGTGAATTTTGGAAGTAGAGTGGAATAGATGATGCGATGTAATTCGTAGTTAAACAAGTTCAAGTTATTGGCCTTGAACTTTCCAGGACGAGCACGTGCGGTCGCACAAAGCTCATTCTTGAAACTAACGAGAGTCGTACCATCGGAAAAATCGAAATCAGTGATGTCATCGAGCAGGGCACCTTCGTTTGGAATACCAAGGATTTCCGCTAGCGTTTCATCAGTAGATATTTATCCCTCCGACACGTGTTCTCGCGGTAAAAGTGTCTAACACAAAATTACAGTAAAATAGTCTAATGGCATTAGTAGCTATAGGGAACTGTAAAGTAGCAAAGTGTTGTAACCCTAATGCCTCAAAGTAAGGACGGTGTTCGAAAAAGACAGTCCATTTGATTGGAGATCTGGTACAAATAGTACGCATAATGAAATGGCATACCAAATTAGGGCTTGGAAGTTTTAAAATAAAACTCGTCCGATGCACCGTCATCCGATTGGACCGGAGAAAAGAGAAAATTCGTATGCGGATCCGAAGACGATGCCTTTTCACTGGCGTTTGTCTTCTTCCTCTTGAAATGATTGAATCCCTTAGGCATTCTATCCCAAAAACTAAAAACCCTAACAATTGAAAAGTGGAGGAGAGAAGGAATTATACCTTCCGAGAATCAGGTATGCTGTAGAGAACGAGATTCTCCGCAGGAATCCGAATTTTGGACAAAGATCTCCACACGGATCGAAAGAAAGAAGGTGGAGAAGAACTAGGGTTTTCGGGGCACGGCTGCTGCTGTTTTGATGATGTTTGGAAGAATGAAGAAGAGGGGGCCTCGGGTTCTGACTGGTACATATATATATCCAGCCGAACTCGGGCCGAATTTGCCAAGGGTTGTCTGGCTATATATATATATAAAAATAATAATGATGGGGCCACATCTTTTTCATTAATTCGTTTCAACTGTTTAATTCAGAGTTTAGTAATTTTAAATCTCAAAATAATATAATTAATATTATTTTATAAATTAATATTTTTTACTCAACATCTGTCTCAGATTAGCTGTAGGAGTACTGTTTCAGCTAACGGAGGTTCACCGGAGAACTCTTAAGTACCGCTTCGCTTCGACCGTAGTCGTGGTGACAGACAGACTCTTTTTAGGTTTGTCTCGAAAATAGTTATTGAGTATCGAATAAATTAATTAATAAAACAAAATTAATTAATATTATTGATATCGAAAATTCCTAATTCTCGATGTAAATAATTGAAACGATCTTCCGCTAGAGGTTTTGCGAGTATGTCAGCTAATGATTCTGTGTGTCTATGTATACAAGGTTTATATCTCCATTTTGTTGATGATCTCTAAGAAAGTGATGTCTAATCTCGATATGTTTAGTACGAGAGTGACATACTGGATTCTTAGTCAAATTAATAGAACTAGTGTTGTCACAGAAAATGGGTATGTGTGTAAAATGCAATCCATAGTCTTCTAAAGTTTGCTTCATCCACAAAATTTGTGCACAACAACATCCTGCGGCGATATACTCATCCTCGGTTGTTGATAATGCAACAGAATTTTGCTTCTTACTAAACCAAGAGACTAGAAATTTTTCTAGGAAATGACATATACAGCTAGTGCTTTTTCTATCTACTTTGCATCCGGCAAAATCAGCATCAGAATAACCGATTAGGTCAAACGACGTGGTTTTGGGATTCCATAAGCCGACAGAAGAAGTGCATTTAAGGTATCGGAAGATACGCTTAACTGCGCACAAATGTGATTCCTTAGGATTAGCTTAAAAATGTGCACATAAGCAAACACTAAACATTATGTCTGGTCGACTAGCAGTTAAATACAGTAAGCTACCGATCATACCTCGATACTTACGTATGTCGACGGGTTTGCCTTGTTCATCAATATCAAGCTTGGTTGAAGTCGCCATTGGAGTGCTAAGTGGCTTGACCGCTTCCATGTCGAACTTCTTCAACAGATCTTTTGTGTACTTTGCTTGATTTATGAATATCCCATTGTTGGTTTGTTTGATTTGCAGTCCGAGAAAGAATTTCAGCTCTTCCATCATGCTCATCTCAAACTCATTCTGCATACACTTTGAAAATTCTTGACAAAGAGATTCATCAGTAGATCCAAAAATAATATCATCTACATAGACTTGAATCAAAAGAATGTTGTTATTTAAAGATTTTATAAACAATGTAGTGTCAACCTTTCCTTTTGAAAAATCGTTATTAAGTAGAAAAAAGCTTAAACGATCGTACCAAGCACGAGGGGCTTGTTTCAAACTGTATAAGGCTTTCTTCAACTTGAAAACATATTCAGGAAATTTGAAATCAGTAGAACCGGGAGGTTGAGCTACATAAACTTCTTCTTTTATAAAACCATTTAAAAATGCACTTTTGACATTCATTTGAAAAAATTATGAAAACATGCAAATGCACATAATATGCGAATGGATTCTAATCTCGCAACTGGGGCATAAGTCTCATCGTAGTCGATACCTTCTTGATTGTATCCTTGAGCTACGAATCGAGCCTTATTACGAGTCACTAAACCATTCTCGTTCAGTTTGTTTCGGAATACTCATCGGGTGCCAATGACCGGATGATCAATGGGCTTGGGAACAAGTTCCCAAACTTGATTCCGTTCGAATTGGTTTAATTCCTCTTGCATAGCATCTAACCAAAAATTATCACTACATGCTTCATCAATATTTTTGGGTTCAAACTGCGAAACAAAAGCAACACAAGAAGCTATATCTTTATTAGAGGAACGAGTACTTACACCCTTGGTAATCTCACCAATTACCAAGTCTTTTGGATGATTAGCCAAGAATCTCATCTCTTTTGGTGTAGTCTCAGGATTGCTAGTTCCGGCTTCTTTGCTTGGAGGTTCATCTGATGCTTGATGTGATAGTTTTGCATCTTTATGTGAAGGTTTTGCAGTAGCTGTACTTGGTGTGTTTGTGTCTTCATTGTCATCATCGTCTGAATGTTGATTTAGCTTATCAAACTTGACATTGATGATTCTTCAATGATCATGGTTCTTTTGTTGAAGACTCTGTATCCTTTGCTCTTTGCTGCATAACCTAAAAATATACCTTCATCGGCCTTTTCATCAAATTTACTAAAATTATCTTTAGTATTAAGGAAAAAAATTATAACCAAAATTTTTGAAATATGAAACATTTGGTGTTCTATCAAACCATAGTTCATAGGGAGTCTTCTTCGATATAGGTCGAATTAGAACCCTATTGAGAATGTAGCACACTGTATTGACAGCTTCAGCCCATAAGTATCTAGGTAGACTAAACTGGTTTAACATTACTCTAGCCATTTCAGATAGAGTTATGTTCTTATGTTGCACAACTCCATTTTGTTGCAGCTTTCTAGGGCAAGAGAATTCATGCAGATAACCGTGTATGTCACAAAATTGTTTGAATTATGCATTCTCAAATTCGCCGCCATGATCACTACGAATGCGAGTAATCATGAACCCTTTTTCATTCTATACTTTCTTGCAAAAGGTGACGAATTCTGATAATGCATCGTTCTTGCGTACAAAAAAATAAATCCATGTATATCTAGAAAAATCATCTACAATGACAAATGCATATAACTTACCACCTAGACTAGCAATTCTACTTGGTCCAAATAAGTCCACATGCAACAGTTGTAAAGGTCTTGTGGTACTTACAGCGTTCTTGGATTTGAATGCGGATTTGGTAGCTTTGTTCTTTTCACATTCACTATATACCGTATCATTCTTGAAAGAAATGTCCGGTAAGCCGCGTACCAACTTCTTTGTATATAGTCTTGAAATTATATCCATGTTTGCATGACCGAGTCTCATATGCCATAGTTGACTCTCAATACTTTTGGCCATCAAACATCTACCTGCTTTGTTAGCATCTTCCAACAAATAGAAAACATATATGTTGTCTTCCTTAATACCTTCAAATATAGTACTATCAGTTGAACTATCAACTATAGTACATTTATCTTTGACGAAGTTAATACCATAACCGTGATCAGCTAAATGGCTTATGCTGAGCAGATTATGTTTTAACCCGGTAACTAGACAACATCTTTAATCACTGGATAGGGAGCCTTATCAATGTCACAGATATCGATTATGTACCCTCTTAAATTATTACCGAATGAGACGTATCCTTCTTTATTCTTCTTCGACAGTGTTGCGAATAATGAAGCGTCACCGGTCATGTGCCGTGAGCAACCGCTGTCGAGGATCCATTTGCTCCTAGCATGTGAAGGGCGTCCCACCTGATCGTAAGCCATCAAGCATACATTTGTAGCGTCATCTGATTGTTCGTCTTCTGAGCCGCTTGCTTCACTTTCATGCCATATGCATGTGTTAGCGTACTTCCTTGATGTAGATTTCTTTAGTTAGCCTTTGTCATATTTGCTGCTTTTCTTTGATGATGATGATGTGGGACAATCTTTCTTCATGTGTCATTTCTTCTTGCATCCGTAGCAAATAGGATCTTACTCGTTGTTGTTGTTGCTGTCTTTTATTTTTCTGTTAAATCTTATTAACTTCTTGAATTTTCTTACCAGAAGAGCTTGATCTTCAGAGTCGGAGTCGCTGTCATCAGAGTCGTCTTCGACAGTTCTTCTATGTTGAGCCTTGAGAGCGATCAACTTTTCTGACTTCTCCTTTGGTGTAGCATCTTCAAAGTCTTGGAGTTCTAACTCGTGAGTGAGTAGCTTACCCATGAGTGTTTTCAGAGACATTATTGAGAGGTCGTTTCCTTCAATGATTGATATAGCCTTTGAAATCCAGTTCTTTGTAAAAGCTCGTAGAAGTTTGCGAATCTTCTCATGGTTACTGTAATCCTTGCCTAGTGAAGACAACGGATTTACAATATCCAAGAATCTTATAAACATCTGAGTGACTGATTCACTTGGCTTCATTTTGAACGCCTCGTACTCCTAAGTAAGTCTGCTGATCTTTGACTCCTTGACTTGTGTTGTTCCTTCGTGGGTTACTTCAAGAAGTTTCCACACTTCGTTTGATGTTGTGCAAGTAGACACCCTGTTGAATTCAGTTCTGTCTAAAACACAAAATAAAGCGTTAATAGCACGTGCGTCAAGACTGGCCTTTTTCTTTTCCTCCTCTGTATATTTGTCATGGGATTTTTCAACTAAAACTCCATCAACATTGATACGAGGGGGCTTTTTATAGCCATCAATAACTACAGACCATAAGTCAAAATCAAGAGATTTCAGAAAGAAACTCATACGTGTTTTCCAATAAGTGTAATTTGTGTCGTCAAACAGTGGAGGTCTGTTTGTGGCTTGGCCTTCACTTGTGAATTTCACAGTTGCCATGTGTAATGCAGTGATCTATATAACAATTGAATATAACTGCAATTTTTATCTTGCTTTACCTGTATAACCCGCTCTGATACCAATTGTAGGAACGAAATCGTAAAGCAGAATACTCTTGAGGGGGGGTGAATAGAGTAGGCAGCAAAATATTGCTAATTAAAAATCTCGTTAGCAGTTAGATCACAGATATAATAATAATCACAAAATAAATGACAGTAATAAAAAGTGATCAGAAGGCAAACGCAAATACCGAGATTTATACTGGTTTTCCTCTTGTGAGGACTAGTCCAGTCGAAAGAACTCTAGCTTCCAGTTGAATCTACTATTAGAAAATTTCGTAAGTTTCCATACGAAGTCCTTGCAACTTCTACAAACGCGAGCTTTGATACGAAGAACTCGACCAACTTCAACTGCGAAGAGTTGTATCTTCAATCAAGCCTCTGATTACAATCGCTCTGAAACTTCTAGACCGCACCGCACTGGCAAATCGACTAGAGGATTGTAACTAGCTTGGAATTTGAAAATGGAAGCTTTTAGAACTCTTTGGAAGAAATGTAAGCTTTAGAAGAGAAGAGATTGAAAGTGAATTGGTGTTTTTAAATGATCGAAATCCTTCTCTTTTTATAGTTTTTCCAAAGACAAAACTCTGACAGAATTCGGGCAGAACTCTGACAGAACTCTTTGTAACAAACCGCAACTGAAGGGTGACCAAGTTCAAAATCAAACGTTCACATAACGTTCAACTTGGCCGAATTCTGGCCGAACTCTGGCCGAGTTCTGTCAGGTTTGGTCAGTTGATTTTGAGAAAAACAGTTTTGGCTTTTTGAAAAGTCCTTCAGAAGCGTTTTGTAAAATAGGTGTTTTTCAAAAACATAGGTCATTTTGAAAAGATAGGTCAGGTTTTCAAAAACGATTTTAGGATAGCTTATTTGCCAGTACGACTTGGTGTACAATGTATTCCTAGACTCAATAAAATAAAAAAGTACATTACTTTGAAGGAAATACATTCTAAGTGGCAAACAGCTTCAGTCTTGAACAGAGTAGATATCCATCTTTGATTAGTGTCCAAATCGTCGTAGGTAAACATCTGAATTGACTTGCGTGTATATCGAGACAAAGTTTGATCAATTATTAAAATCTGGTTTGACCATGACCAATGGGCCAACACAGCGAGTTGGTAGAGCTGAAGAAGCAAGTCGACGAGCTGCAGGACAAGGGATTCATCAGATCCAGTTCTTCACCTTGGGATGCACCTGTTCTGTTTGTACGGAAGAAGGATGGGACGGTACGTATGTGTGTCGACTACAGAGCGCTCAATAACCTCACTATCAAAAATAAGTACCCGTTGCCGAGGATTGACGACTTGTTCGATCAGTTGAGCGGCACGAAGGTATTCTCGAAGATAGACTGGAGGTCCGGTTACCATCAGCTGAAGGTGAAGAAGGAGGATATTCCGAAGACGGCTTTTCGAACTCGGTACGGCCAATATGAGTTCACTGTTATGCCATTTGGATTGACCAATGCCCCAGCAGTATTCATGAACTTAATGAACAAGGTATTCCACCAATACCTTGACAAGTTCGTGGTAGTTTTCATATATGACATCTTGATCTACTCGAAGACACCGGAGGAGCACGAGGAGCATCTACGGATTGTGCTAGAGACTCTCAGGAAGGAGCAGCTGTATGGAAAGCTGTCGAAGTGCGAGTTTTTTCTGAGAAGGTAGAGTTCTTGGGTCATGTTGTGACCGAGCATAGGATCTCAGTGGACCCGAAGAAGATTTCAGCAGTTGAGTCTTGGTCCACGCCGAACTCAGTTGCAGAGATTCGGAGCTTTTTGGGTCTGGCAGGCTATTATCGGAAGTTCGTTCAGGACTTCTCTCGGATTGCAGAGCCGATGACTAAACTCACCAGGAAAGACGTGGAGTTCGTCTGGACCGAGGAGTGTCAGGCTGCTTTTGATGAGCTGAAGAAGAGGTTGACTACAGCTCATATCTTGATGTTTCCATCTGGGACTGGTGGTTTCACGATCTACAGTGACGCTTCTGGAAAGGGCTTGGGTTGTGTTCTTCAGCAGCACGAGAAGGTAATTGCCTATGCATCCAGGCAGTTACGTCCTCATGAGAAGAACTACCCTACCCATGATCTGGAGTTAGCAGTTGTTATCTTTGCTTTTAAGCTGTGGAAGCACTACCTGTACGGAGAGCGAGTTGAGATCTTCTCAGATCGCAAGAGCTTGAAGTACGTGTTCACCCAGAAGGAATTGAACATGAGGCAGAGGCGCTGGCTTGAGCTGATGAAGGACTTCGATATCTCTTTGCAGTACCATCCACGGAAGGCCAACGTAGTTGCAGATGCCTTGAGCAGGTATCCAGTCGCCATATATTTGACGGCAGATCGTCATCTATTGGCCGATATGGATAATTTGGGTATCGATGTGATCGTTTCGGGCATGGAGGTTCAAATGTAGGGTTTACAGATTCAGTCTGCGTTGATGGACAGAGTCAGATCAGCACAGTTTGATAACATGGCCCTGAGGAGCATCAGGGAGCAGGTGCAAGCAGGATTGCTAAACGATTTCTCTATAGCCGCAGATGGGTCGCTGCGGCACGGTACTAGATTGTGCATTCCGAGTGGAGAGCTTCGAGAGGAGATTCTGCAGGAAGCGCATCGTTCTCAGTACTCTATGCATCCTGGAGCCAACAAGATGTATAGAGATCTGAGGGAGCACTTATGGTGGTATGGCATGAAGCGACAGGTAGCTCAGTTTGTAGCTCGATGCTTAGTGTGCCAGCAGGTGAAAGCCAAGAGACAGAGGCCAGGTGATCTGCTTCAGCCACTACCCATTCCAGAGTGGAAGTGGAAGCACATCATTATGGACTTTGTATCTGCACTTCTATGATCTCCAGGAGGGAAAGACGCGATTTGGGTCATCGTTGATAGATTGACCAAATCGGCCCACTTTTTGCCTTTCAAGGTGGGACTCTCTACGGAGAAGCTGGCAGAGATGTATGTGCGGCAGATAGTCAGATTGCATGGAGTTCCGGTGAGCATAGTCTCGGATCGGGATAGTCGTTTCACTTTCCACTTCTGGAGGAGTTTGCATACTAGCTTGGGCACCCAGCTCAAGTTCAGTACCGTGTATCACCCCCAGACGGACGGACAGTCAGAAAGGACCATCCAGACACTCGAGGATATGCTTTGCACTTGTGTGTTAGACTTCGGGGGCTCTTGGGAGGACCATCTCCACTTGGTAGAGTTTGCTAACAACAACATCTATCAGGCCAGTATAGAGATGTCCCCATTTGAGGCTCTATACGGACGAAGATGTCGCACTCCTTTATCATGGGAGGATGTCGGCGAGAGAGTATTGCTTGGCCTGGAGATGGTGGTGGATGCAGCAGAGAAGGTAAGTTGATCAGGGATAGACTTCGGGTGGCTCAGGATAGACAGCAGCATTGGGCCAATAACCACCGGAGACCGTTAGAGTTCGAGGTTAGTATCGGTTTTTCTGTTTGTGCTTGTTTATGATTGTTTGCTTTAGAGTCTTGTATTGAGTCTTGTCTTGTGTCTAGATTGGCGACATAGTATTCCTGAGGATTTTTCCGACACGGGACACGATTCGTTTTGGCCAAGACGGGAAGCTTAGTCCGCGCTTCACACGAATTGTGTCTAGGTCGGTGCAGTGGCCTATCGATTAGACTTACCGCCTACGCTCGAGGGAGTTCATAACGTGTTCCACGTGTCGCAGTTGAGGCGGTACGTGGCAGACCCTAGTCACGTATTGGATCACTCCGAGTTAGAGGTGGGGCCTACTCTCCGCTATCCAGAGCAGCCTGTGGAGATTCTGGATTGTCGGAAGAAGGTGCTCCGGAGCCAAGTTATTCCTTTGGTTCGTGTCGCATGGAGGCATCACTCTCCAGGTAAGTCTACCTGGGAGAGAGAGGACGAGATGCGGGAGCGTTACCCTTATCTCTTCGAGCCTTGAGGTATTTTTTCCTCTTTGTTCTTGCTAGTGTTAATGTTCTAGTTTGCTCTAATTTCGAGGACGAAATTTTTTTAGGATGGTAGATTTGTCACCCCCACTTTCCTGAATATTATTTCATTATTTAAATAATTATTTGAGTTATTATAGCTAGTGTAATAAGTATTTCCTTTTTGATAAATATATATATATATATATATATATATATATATATATATATATATAGAGAGAGAGAGAGAGAGAGAGAGAGAGAGAGAGAGAGAGTTTTATTTATAAAAAATTTAGTATACTTAATAAATATAAAATATAAAATATTTAGTTTTTTTTAATAAATAAATCTAGGTTATTTTACAATTTTAGTATTTTATTATATTAGGGAGTTTATATATTTATGGATATATAAATAAATATTTATAAAGGGGTTAGCTAATAGGTTTATTATATACATATACTATGTATTGTGTGCACATGTGTATATATATATATATATATATATATATATATATATATATATATATATATATATATATATATATATATATATAAGGTATTAAAGGAATAGAGAAAGAAATAAATCAATAAATGAAATCAAAAGCAACAAACAATCAAGCAAACACACACACACAAACCAACGCCCACACAGCATTGTTGTTCTCAAGCCGAGCACAGCCCAACCAACTGGGCTTTTTCCTTCTTACAAACCGAACACCCATCGTTCAGCCGACCCCCCCCCCCCCCTTTGGTTTATAATTCGTGAGAGAGAGAGGGAGAAATTTTTATCGAAACCCTAACCCAAACCCAGCGCCAACACCCCCGCCGCCTTCCCGACCACCTGGGCGACCACCACGACCACCGGAGGCCGCCGAAAATCGCCGAACGCGCGCGTAGTGTCGACAGCGCACAAGCAGCAAGGAACCTATCTTCTCCGTTTTGTATCTACGCACACACTCGATCAAATCGAGATCCAAAAATTCTTACGTGTAGTCTATATAACCCTCTTAGAATCCTGACAAATAGATTCATATATAGCTAGCCCTGTTGTCCGGAAAATCGACACGAAGTTGCCGAAAAACCACGAAAAACAGGACATAGAAACTGTCCCGAAACCCCAACTTGGCGGTCGATTTGCGACCAGAATATCGCGAACTTTGGAAAACCATTTGAAGAGACTTGTAGACAACATATACGAAAATTAAAACTCATCTTTTATTTTCTGATTTCATTAACTGTGCGTCACAAAAATCAATTTCCAAAAAACGAGAAAAAAACTATTTTCAAAAACTGAATTTTTAGAAAAATTGTTCCGATATGACGTGCGCTCCGACAAACCGGGCGACGTGGTCACGAACTGAAAGCATCGAAAGGTGCGTATCGACATCGTGGACGTGTGGGATTTGACGAAATTTAAATTGGTCATGTGTGCGCGTCGAATTTGATGCGTATCCGTCAAAATTCACAGTATCGACCTTTTTGCAAATTTGTCAATTACTTTGTGCACGTTCGTCATATCGAGACGAAACTTGCGCCAACAGGACCGTATCTTTTTCTGATCCTGTATGCCAAGTTTGGTCCGATTCTGAGGAGGTCGATCGAAACGTTATTTTGGCGGACCCGCGACCCGATCCAACGGACAAATTTGTGCACGGCCCACCGGAATCCAACTTTGGACATACAGTTGGGTTCGTCTTGTCAAACCGGAGCTGTTGACATATAATTTTTTGACTTTAGAGACCGTAGATACCGGTACGTGTTTTGGTGCAAAGCGGGTCTAACGGCGGATATCGTTTTAACCCGAAATTACCGTTTTGTTCCTGTGTCCATAATTGGACTTATGGATAGGCTATTCTAGCTAATTTGACCATTCTGAAAACGTTGGTAATGTTCGTTTCAGCATTAGAAGACTGTTGTGCGAGTTGACCGTTCGTGGCTCATTGAATGGTTTGTAGTTTTGATTTCCTCAGCTCAGAACCTCAGGCAAGTACATTCTCTGATAGTTTTCATTGCTTTGATATCTACTATATTCGATTCAGTTTTAGTGTTATACTTGATTCTCGACACGAGGATACACGGACTAGTATACGTGAATCTCGTCATAAGATGTCATTCCTGGTTTACCTGGTATATGAGTACATTGTTCGATATTGTTTCCTGTACTTATATAGACACCAATTTGGGAGTGGGTTGGCCCCCTGCTCTTCGAATCCCGTGTCATGACGTGTCATGTCTGGAATCATTATACTACTCGGGGATAGAGAGTTATTAGAGGTTATGTGATCATTACCCCTACTTGTTTATTACTTGTGTATAGCTCCAGCCTCACCACACGAAGGGTGTAGCCTGACCTTATACTACTTGTGCATAGCTTTCCATTTTGGCCGGCCTGATCCCTATACTATTATACTACATGTGCATAGCCGGTCAAATGGAACAGCCTAATCTTCACCCAAGCCGATCACATAACGCTTTAATATCTCATGACACTTACTTTATAGGTTTACATCGTACATCAGATTACATTTACTGCTTATTCCAGCTTTACCTTACATCTCACCCATGATATGCTATTTAGTTCTTTTATACAGTTTTACTTCCAGTTTTGACATTCATCATTTATTTCATTATAATTGTCTCTTATATTATTTATCAATTCACATGAAACTGCTGTTGGTGTTTGTACTTGCTCATATCCTGACAGGATAACCCCCGTTGTTTTTCAGAGGATTTAGATGTAGACTGTCCGACCTACTACGAATTTGGCATAGATGGAGTCTACGACCAGGACCTGCTTGTGGATTCGGTGCTCATAGAGGACGCACCGCCTGTAGTGACTTAGTTTAGCTAAATTTTGTCTGGATTATATTCCAGCTTGATACTTTGAGACTTGTAGTATTTATTTAGGATCTTGTGTTATGTCTTTAAATTATGAACTTGTGATTGTGATTCAGCATTATTTCAGACTATTTGTTTCATCTTATCTTTATCTTTATCATTGTGCTTATCTTCCTTAAAATTATGTGATTGAGTTGTGATTATATTCCTCCGTGCGGAGATGACATGTTATATTATTGTCTTAGACACTATATGTTCTAGATGACCCTTACAGCGTTCTACCGTCGATGTTGCGGCGTAGGCTGGACGTACCCACGTGCTCGTGCCCCTAAACAGGGTGCGGGTCGTGACATCTTATGCATAAAATTATAGGCGTCACAAATATGCTTTGTCGAGAGTTGCAGCAAAAATCTCTTGATATTTTGAATGCAATGGATTTAGTATCCTCGACAAAATCATTGCTTCAAACTCTACGACAAGATGGTTTTGATATTCTTTTTGAGCAAGTGGAATCAGCTTGCAGAGAGTATGATATTGATATGCCTGATATGAATGCTAGCTACAAAGGACGTTCACGTCGCCATCAAGTAGATTAAATCGTAATTTGGCATCACTATCACTTTGATATATTCAATGCTGCAATAGATCTTCAGTTGGAAGAGTTAAATAGAAGATTCAATGAAGAGACAATGGAACTTCTTATTCTTAGCTCTGTTCTGGAGCCTAAGAATAACTTTATATCATTTGATGTTGATCGTATTTGCAGACTTGCAGAGAAGTTTTATCTCGATGATTTCAGCAGCCAAGAAATGCATTATTTGAAAAGCCAGTTGGAGCACTATCAAGTTGATGTACTGAACCATGCAAAGTTTCAGAATATGACCACCATTACTGAATTATGTCGTGGACTAGCTGAAACAAATAAAGCACAATCTTACAATTTAATAGACAGGTTGATTCGACTCGTTTTGACTTTGCATGTTTCTACGGCAACTACCGAACAAGCATTTTCAACTATGAAGTATGTTAAGAGTGCTCTTCGTAGTAAGATGGATGAAGAGTTTTTAACCGATTCAATGGTTATCTTCATCGAAATAGAGATATCAAAGACAATCGATTCAGATTCGATAATAGATGAATTTTATTCTTTGAAGAATCGAAGAGTCCAGCTTCAATAGAAAGCATCTCTCTTGTATGTACAATTAATTTCTTAAACATGTATGCGTATTTTGATCATATTTTTATCAAGTTATCTATAGTTTATTATCATCTTGTTTTGTGCTAGTTCAGTTAAAATTAAAATTTCTTAAACATGCATGCGTGTTTTGATCAAGTTTTTAGTTCAGCCCAGACAACTTCAATTCCTAGTTCCGTCCCTGGCTATCTTGTAGACAAGGAACAACATCCTGAAAGTCTCCTCCACCACACCGCTTCAATCTAGAAGTTTCTAACTCTAGGGGTGCAACTTGGACGGATTGGATCGAGCTTGAGGTCAATTCGAGTCCAACCCAATGAATTATAAGCCTAGTCCGAGTCCAAGTCCGACCTGACTTCGGGTTCAACATTTGAAAACCAAGACCAAGTCCGGAGGATCGGGTTGGGTCAGGTCCATTGGATTTATCGGGCTGTAATATAATATTTAGATAATTTTAAACAAAATTAATATTAAACACATAATCAAATAGCAATCAAGTTTCGATCATCACAAAATACAAACTAAAATGAGATTTGGGATAAGGAGTTGAAAAGTTCGGATGAAAAAATATAGAATTTAAACTTTTTATTTAAGAAGTATTATATATATATATATATATATATATATATATATATATATATATATATATGAGGAAAATGTACCTAAGGTCGACCTTAGGTAAGTTACCTAAGGTCGACCTCATTTTTCTCACTTTACAACATTTTTTTCTTGAATTTTTTTTTTGGGATTCATCTACACCTTATTGATTGGCAACATACCAAATTTCAAGAAAAAATAATATTGTTTAGCCCCCTATCAACAAGGTGCAAAATCGACGGTGTAGCAGCAAAGTTTTAGACCGTCGATTTTGCAAGGGATAGATAGGGGGCTAAACAATATTATTTTTTCTTAAAATTTGGTATGTTGCCAATCAATAAGGTGTAGATGAATCCCATAAAAAAAATTTCAAGAAAAAAATGTTGTAAAGTGAGGAAAATGAGGTCGACCTTAGGTAACTTACCTAAGGTCGACCTTAGGTACATTTTCCTCTATATATATATATATATATATATATGTGTGTGTGTGTGTGTGTGTGTGTGTGTGTGTGTGTGTGATCGGGTTGATTTATCCGGCTCTAATATAACATTTAGATAATTTTAAACAAAATTAATACTAAACACATAATCAAATAGCAATCAAGTTTCGATCATTACAAAATACAAACTAAAATGAGGTTTGGGATAATTAAACTTTTTATTTAAGAAGTATATATATATATATATATATATATATATATATATATATATATATATATATATATATATGAGGAGGGATCACATCCCCTCATATATATATATATATATATATATATATATATATATATATATATATATATATATATATGAGGAGGGATCACATCCCCTCACTTTTGCATCCCCTGTTTCACACCCATTGGATCATGTTTAAGTCATATAATTTTAACCATTGAAAAATCAATGGTTACGATTAGATGCCTTAAAACAAGATCCAATGGTTGTTATCATGGGGATGCTTGGGGGACGCAAAAGTGAGAAAATGTTGATCTCTCTCTCTCTCTCTCTCTCTCTCTCTCTCTCTCTCTCTATATATATATATATATATATATATATATATATATATATATATATACCCATAAGCTAAAGCGCACACCCCCTCCTCCCCCCTCCCCCCCACCACAAATGCACGACGGTGTTACCAGTACACCATAGCTCGATATATATATATACTAGTCATAACCCGTGCCCATAGGGCATGGTTCATTTAAGGTATTTCCCCTCAAAATCTTGGACCCCCAATTTTAAACGAACAATAATAATTATGAGGCCCCCATCAAAATATTAAATTCCAACCACTGTTGGATGTGAATTTTCTTTGGATTTCCCATAAAATCCCACTCTCAATAATGCTCATCCACAACCATTATGAGCGCAAATCCCACTCTTTGGATTTCCCATAAAACCCCACTCTCAATAATGCTCATTCCCCATAAAATCTCACTCTCAATAATGCTCATCCACAACCATTATGAGTGCAAACCCCACTCTTTGGATTCCCCATAAAATCCCACAACCGTTGATTCACCAAGATTAAATCCCAACCACTCTTTATCTTGGCACAGAAACGAACAATAATAATTATGAGGCCCCCATCAAAATATTAAATCCCAACCACTGCTGGATGTGAATTTTCTTTGGATTCCCCATAAAACCCCACTCTCAATAATGCTCATCCACAACCATTATGAGTGCAAACCCCACTCTTTGGATTCCCCATAAAACCCCACTCTCAATAATGTTCATTCCCCATAAAATTCCACCCTCAATAATGCTCATCCACAACCATTATGAGTGCAAACCCCACTCTTTGGATTCCCCATAAAATCCCACAACCGTTGATTCACCAAGATTAAATCCCAACCACTCTTTATCTTGGCACAGTCAGCCCTAGGATTCAAAAACCTTTGTGTTTTATATATATATATATATATATATATATATATATATATATATATATATATATAGAGAGAGAGAGAGAGAGAGAGAGAGAGAGAGGGATCGGGTTGGGCTCAGGTCCATTGGATTTATCGGGCTATAATATAATATTTAGATAATTTTGAACAAAATTAATATTAAACACATAATTAAATAGCAATCAAGTTTCGATTTGGGATGAGTTGAAAAGTTCAGGTGAAAAAAAATTAGGAACTAGACATTTTATTTAAGAAGTATATATATATATATATATATATATATATATATATATATATATAAATCCGACACATGAACTCGAGTCCAACCCAATTTTCAATCAGGTTCAAATATTTTAATCCGAACCCGAGCCCAAATATTTTCAACCCTGAACCAACCCATTAAAGGGCTTAACCAATCTGCTCAGTTTTAGCCCGTCCAAGTTGCCCCTCTACGTAACACTCTAAAATCTTTTAGGTGACGTTTGGGCTTTGTATTCCACTTTCCATGGAAAAAGAACTAAATACTTCCAAACCTATGTTTCGTTAGGGTAGGAATACATAGTCCGAAAAATTCAATTTTTCATTACCAAGTAATAGAAATCTAGATTTGTTTAGTTTTCTATAAATACTCGTTCATTAATTTTACGATATAGTTGATGGTTACACAAGCACATGAAATTGAAACTTCCCCAACTCATTTTCCTTTTTTTAATAACATTTTACAAACTGGTTAGTTACAATGACTTTTTTCAGGGAAACGCTGAGCTACGATATATCCCAATAACGAACGTACGCAAGAACCAAATTGGATAACATCATTTCTGGAAGAAAAATTGCCACTGTGCTTCCACTTCCATGCGAAACTAAAACTCGTGCAGCAGATGCCAACTCTTGAAAAGCTTAGGTAGAAGAAAATCAAAAGGGCACAGTTACACAACTGTACCACAATGGCTAGTTCACAGAATGTCGTCAAAGATGCTTCGTGAACCACCGGTACATTTCGTTGCACTTACATCACCCCCGTGAAGAGGCACACTCCGATGCCATCGATCGAGCATACCAAGCACGACACTAGTAGCAACAACAACGATCACAGTAATCACCTCAAGAAAGAACACGACAAAGGCCCAACAGACCACATACATACACCTATTCACTAATCACAGCCTTTTCGCAGCCTATTAACTATCACACTTTTGATCAGAAACTGCAACTTTGCATAACAGAAGGCCCATACATTTCTTGCTAGCTGATAGACATTTACTGTCTATCTCAACTCATAAAAGCGAACATTCTACATAAAAGCCAACCAGCCAAGCATCCAGTCTCACAATTTTGTACCAACTTCTTCTGAAACCGTCTTGTACCTACATAAAGATGTGGCATAACACTAATCTGGTGCAGAAAATATCTTTAGTGCTCTACATACTTCAATAGAAACTTCTGTTGCACGTCTCGTCCTTCATTTCTGTACATGAGGAACCAAATTCCGTACAGTAGATTATCAAAATTAGCTCAGCTTCCCACCCGATTAGATTCAATTTGACGAAACAAACCAAAACCCTAGGAAGCATAGTTTCCAACTTGTTCCTCAACACAAAAGCTAACTTAAAATCTTCTCTTCACCAATATGAAGAACATACTCCATGCCGCAGAATTTCTCCACATATAACTGTATTTTCCTTCAAATTGGTACCTAAATCCTCCTCCTAGCCTGTCAGAAAATTCTCTCGAACCACCAATAATATCTAACATCTCCATGATAAGACTTACTAGTGAACAATGAAAATTCGAATCCCATACTAAACTCAAACACAATGACAATTCAACTGCAACTTCAAATCATCCGGAAAAATCAGCACTTTCACCCATGATAGTAAGAACAAGCTCATATATGGACCCCAAAAATGTGGCAGCAATGAAAAAGTGATCACTCCTAACAATCTCACAGAAGACCATCAATTAACAGGGGCAGAAATGTACTCAAGCACAATAGTGAGCATAGGAATAGCAACAACATTTTTATCAACTTCAACTTTTTCAACTGTCAAGGCTGTTGGAATACAACCCCCTGGTAGTTGGCTATCAAGAGTATGGATAATAATAATAGTATATTTATCTATATGTATATAGTCAAGGGTAGAAATGGAAGAGCAGCCCGACTATTACCTCTAAAAGCATTCTTACCATTGTGGAGGACTGGTGAACTCCAGTAGACAAACATTCTTGGCCTCCTTCCACACAGGGTGAATAAACACACACCCAATGCATCATTTGGATAACCAACACAATTGATGCTTTCTTCTACATTATGGTGCCAACTCATTCTATTTACAAGCCTCAGGTTCCCATGTCATCTGTTGTATGGGAACTCACTATCATTTTCTGTCACTTTGAATGGATGCGGGTGTCCACCAGAACAGTAAAGGTTCCACATTTTGAAGTATGCCCTCTCAAGATTCCGCACCTATATAGTTGGAAACTTATCAACCTTTTTGTACTACTACAATTTGTAACAGAAACAATAACATGCATTGAGAGAGAGAATTACCCAACGTGTGGTGTCAAATAAGGGGCAGGTCAACCGAGAAGCCTTCAGTTTATTTCTAAGTGCTTGGAGTTTCAATGGGTTTTGGGCAAAAGCTACTGCCTTCTCTTCATACTCCTTTGTGCTGTAACCAGAAACAGAAATTCAATATAGATCAAGTATCAAAGGCTAACTCACAATAACATCAAATACATAAATGGAACTTACCTGCTAACAATCATCTCCTCTCCAACACCAGTGGCAAGACACAGTGAACCAGCCACTCGTGTAGCCATTTTCTCCAAGGGAAGTGTTATCATTGGCAAACCAGCCCATAATACATCCGTGCCTGTAGTATGGGCATTGCACAGGGGCCTAGCCATTTGAAACATCAAAAAACTACTCAGATGGGACCAGACACAATGTAACATGCATATTTTATAGAAGACAAGGACGCGGGCACACTCACGTGTCAAGGAAAAGATCAGCTAAAGCACCACGTCTGATATGCTCATTTTTCATAGCAACGTCTGTAAATATGATTTGATCTTCTCTAACCCCTTGTTTCTTAGCATCTGTGAAAGCCATAGGATTATTCAAGCAAATTCAAACTGAATTCATGATAATTGTATCTTGGTTGGACTCAAGATAAATGTCAACAGTTTGATATCACTTGTGTAAAGCAAATGAATGCACAACCAATGACCACCTGACCAATAAGTTCCATAGACATATACTTACACTCACGAAGTCTTCTCTCACCAGCCGCTGGGAATCTGAGTAGCCACAATGCACTATTCGGAACACGCTTCAGAATATTGCACCTGAAGTTGACAAGGGGAAAAAACAACAATTTACTAAGTAAAGTACATGTCTGACAAAGCTCCTACAGAAGGTAATAGACTACAACTGTCAACTGTATATAGACTTATCAAAAATGAAACCAAAGTAATCAGTTACCAAGTATTAAATATATCTGGATCCATCTTGTAGAGCTGATTGAAGCAAGCAAAAATAAATTTGTCTTCTGGCAAACCATAGTCTGAGCGCTTGTGTCGACAAACCGGATCCAAAACATCAAGGTTTTTCTAAATAAAATTCACTTAGAAACATTACTAATCGCCTCATAATAGCAAAAACAATAACTGAGTACAGGTTAAAAGTTTATTACCTGTTTATAATCATTGACAAAGTAACAATGGGGAAGATGCACAAGCTTCTCTGAATAAATATGCGAAAAACGAGTAGGAGAAACAAACTGCACATGGAAAAGTCATTAACAAATGAAAATGAAGCACAAGGACAATGGTAAGAAAGAACTGAATCTCACCTCATCAGTAACTAAATAGTCGATGTACGTAGCTCCAGTGGTTCCAGGAAAACCCATATAAGAAACTTGGATAGGTGCCGGTTGCATAGCAAAAATTTCATTTCTTGCACCCTGAAAATGTAGGGATATCAGGATATATAGATGACATGATGGAGGGAAAAGAGAGATTGTTACAGCTTGCATTACACTTGCACTTCTGCTAACATTGCCATCTAAAGCAACTCTAGTTCTCAAATGACATTGCACAAGAGGTGAAGGGATGTACTGATATTTGTAGCAAATGTGATTGACCAGAAACACAAGGTCATAAGATAAAGTGAAAACGTTCAGTCTTACTATAATAATTCAAGCCCATCAGAATGGAGTCCAGTATGGAGCATGAGAGTTCCATAAAAGAAGTATAAGAAGTTCTATGACCAGCTAATCGTCAACAACCGCCCCCCCACCCCCACCCCAAAAAATAAAGTTGCTAGCAAATTCCAACCAAAGTAGCTATGAGCAAAAGAGGGCTGGCCACAGAACCTACAATTGCAGTTGGAGGGTTGGCAGACCTATCTTTTTTGGTCATGCAGTTTAAGCTCATGCAACCAAGGAGCACCCTTCAACTTCCCCTAGACTAGAAAAGAGTCTACAGGAAGGAATTAAAACAATAATAATAGTAATAATAATATTAAGACGATAGAATTTTACAATGGGGATTTGCATTCATGTCCATGGTACATTAAGCCAAAAGGTGACAAGGAACATGGACAAAACCCAAAATGCAAGTTTTATATGTTATTAGAGCATGGACTTCTACTGTTTGGTTTGTCAAATTTGTCATCTTAGACAAATCATATTTGAAGGGCTAAGCGCTGGATAAACAAGTTACAACTTTAGGTGAACCTACATATGTCGAGATCAAAGATTAGGACAAACATAAAGCAACAAATATCACATACAGTTCAATGAATCTGAACTTTAAATGGAAAAGAGGACCTGTCACAATTGCAAGTAACTAATAATTCGATAAGCTTTGTGAAATCTATACAAATGTGTAGGTATTCTAGATTAAAATTAGAAACAGAATCTGGCTTGACATATATTTGCATATCATTATAAAATTTGTACAGGGAAGACAAATGAGGCTAGAAGATACCTTAGTATAACCATTAAGGTTGACTAAAACCTGTATTTTATCCTCATTGATCATTCGAACAATCGCATCAGAAGACATTGAGGACACATCAATGAAGTGCTCAGCTTCAGACTGAATCCGCAGCCTCCATTCAGTGCCATCATTTTGACTCAAAGCATAACAAAAAACCTGTAGAGTAAGTTTACTAATTTCAAATGGGGTATGAGATGAAAACTACATACACCATCACTATCAAGAAAATTCTCATATACAACCTCAACATTTTCTCGGTCGTGCATTCCAAATACCGAACCCATAAGATGTGATAGAGGGTGGTTACCGAAGTCGCTACTCACATAACTGCAACACCACCAACAGTTAAAAGAATATTAAACAAAACAAAATCTGTAGTGTGATAAAAAAAAACCTACCCAATCTTCAGTCGTGTATTTCCACCCTCACTCTTAACAGGAAGAGGAAGGGGACGAGTAAGTGCAGGAAGCCCAAAACGAGAAGCGATAACCATGCAATGTGCTGCATATTTGCGGCTAAAGAAAGCCGCCATAACAAAGGGTGGCAAGACATCAGAACCCACCCATAAAGTATAGGATATATCATATACAAAGTACATGTCCCTTGCTCAGTATTCAGAATGGCAACCTGATTTCTAACGCAAGCATAGGATCAGTGGGGTATGCTATAGCATGGAATGGTTGCACACTTGGAAGAACTGACAGCTGAAAGAATAAGGTCGCATTAGTATATAATCGATGATTACTGTTAAAAGTAGCAATAAGAAAAAGATGAAACACAATATAAAACCTTTATCTGTCTTCTAATGATTCCCTCAACTTCAGCAAACTTGCTCTCGCGATCTTCCCAGTCACAGACAAACTGGAAGAAAATTGATACGTATAAGATTTAAAAACATATCTTAATAGTGCCTTTAAGTTGATTCAAATTTCCCTCTTCCTTGGTTGTCCTCTAATTATTTAACTAGACAAACCTGAAGCACTTAATTAAATAAATAAGGCACTTAATTCTAGAATATTATTGAACCATCAGAAAGTAATAAAAAAGACTAGAGTTTAAGATGGTTATCTAAGATGGTTATCTTTGGTCGATGACAGTTTCTCAATCAAGGCTCACATTAATGTAGCCCTACTCACCTGCAATAAAAGCAGCCAATAGACTGTTTGCAGGAGGTACATTACCCAGAATATCTCAATTTGCATTTGATATACCCTTGTATACCAGGAATCCATAATATCCTACCCAATAATATAAGCTTCTTCCTATAGAGAGGATAACACAAGATAAAGTAGATTGATGCACCAGAAACAGTCATGAAATCATTGCTCTGAGTTTACCTGTAAAGTGTGTAGAAGGTTGCAAGTTGCTTCCGGAAAATCAGGACGAAGAAGCAATGCTTGTTTATAACTCAAGATAGCTTGATCCACATGACCACTGCAGACAATTCAGTCAAACAAGGTGAAGTCAAGTAAATGATTGAATCAATACAGCACTTCCCCATTTTCAAGCATGAATCTGAAACTATATATATATATATATATATATATATATATATATATATATATATATAACCTGTCCTTGTACGCAGAAGCCAAATTTGCATGAGCTTCAGCCATTGTTGGTCTAATAGAAACAGCCCGAATGTAGTCTTGGATCGCATCACTAACTCTGCCAATCTCCTTGAATGTATTCCCCCTATTAACAAGGCCATCAGCAGCCAGAGGATCTATACGGAGGACTTCATTGTAGCATGCAATGGCTTCAGCATAATTTCCCTGTTATATTGAAGGAAAAGAGATTATTAGTAGGATACCCAGATACAGTTGATGCAAAAAATTGCAATTTCACGTAACAGAAGGACACAGCTATTAGCATTAGTATCCTCATCTAAGGTACAACTGAATAGGAATAGAAGATACTTGATCTGAAATAGCAGGAAACAGAAGGAACAGCAGGAACCTGTTGTTTGTATATTATTGCCAAATTACTGAAGGGAGCAGCAAGTCCAGTTGTTATGGACAATGTTGTCATGTAACATGAAGCAGCAGCACTCATCATGTTCCTGATTTACAGAACTAGTTTTCTTAGAGGCATGTCAAGGTTAACCCCTGAACAGAAAAGACATCTGAAAAATATTAGATAACTTACTGTTCCATGTATATGTTTCCAATGTTTGTAAGAGCCTGTGGATGGTTAGGTTGGAATGCAAGACAAGACTATACATGAAACGAAAAGAAAAAATAATCAGGAAAGATACTAAAAAAATTATTAAAGTTCCGAAGACAAAGGATAGAACCAGTCACCCGATAACAATTCATAGCCTCTTCTACTTTGCCAGCATCTTTTAAAGCATTTCCCTTCAATAATTTTACAAAATACAAAGGAAATGAGTAAAACTTGTTTATGTACAGAATTCTATGCTGGAAAGGCTACAATCTAAAACTTATAAAACACCAACCAGATTATTATATGCCTCGACGAATCCCGGGTCACAGGTGAGAGCTTGTTTGTAATGCAGTATAGACAAATCCAGCTGACCTTGTTCATAATATGTACTAGCAATATTTCCTGCATCAGATGCTAATATAGTTAGCATCCATTTCAGCAACTCTCTTCTTTTTGTCTTCTTGAGAAAGAAGACGATCCCTTTGAAAAGTCGAACATCCATTTAATAACAAAGAACCAGGAAACTGCCGGAAGTGAAATGCTTACCATAAGCCATTGCATAATTTGGTCGTGATTGCAGAGCACGTTGATAGCACATGATAGCCTCCTGAGGCATTCTCAAAGCCTGGAAACACCAAAAGAAATTTTCATTTTCTGCAGAAACCAGCTCCAGAAAGCACACGACACTATAGGGACTTACCTTGTAAACATTCCCTTGATTCAGGTAGGCATCTGCGAATGTTGGCTTGTATTTAACTGCTTCCTGAAAATGGAAAGGACTTTCAGAAGAGCAACTGAGGGCTAATAACTATGTTCTGGATGACATGTAGGAGACATATTCTTCTTAGTATCAAATGAACCAAACCTAGACAGATTACAGCAAGTGAAAATTTACATTGTACTACTAGTAGCTAGGAAAGAGACTTGTTTGGACAAAATTCAGTAATAACAACTGAATGTACATGCAGAAGTTGCGACAATAAATCGGTCTATTTTTAGGACTTTGGAATCTCACATGGAACTCAGCCATCCAGAAGGATTGAAGAATACCAGATCTGATTACCAAAACTTGTCGGTCCTTGGATGTAAATTTCCCATGACCTCCAAAGAATTATTAACATGTGAACCCTGACCCTAATGAAATGACACTTCCTTAGCCAAGTTTCTTCCTTACTAAATAGACAAATCGACCTATTGTGCACCCATTCCTCCCAATAAGATTTGAGTGAAATTATTCCACTCTGCACTAACCTTTACATATCATCTTATATGATGTTGCCTTTATCAATTAATTCAAATTTTATCTAAGAATCTGAAAAAATACAAAAATTTAACTGTGAAGCATCTACTAGGGACTAGACCCTTCGACAAACATCTCCATATACAACAAAATTGACCAGGTTACAGTAAGATAGTATGGGCCAACATATGTGGTGTAACTTTGAAAGTGGAAACGAAAAATATAGATAACATATGCGTTACAAAAATAAACAAAGGAAACATGGACAGAGGCCATAAGGATGGGTAGAGTTCTTGTTAATTACGGATGAATTCAGGGTGCACTTGCCTTATAGACCAAGCAATTCCTGGCAAGAAGTGGAAGTAGCTCAAAATTACTACTACAACAAGTCGTTACCCAAGAATTGGGGCCAGCTGCTAGTTCATAGCTACTTACGACAAAAACTTGCAAAGCAAGAGTGTGGAAAATATCTTGCTTTGTAAAAGGAAATAAAATAGAACACAGTCAGGTTAGTACTATGAGAAGGCAGTCAGATGAACATTGAACCTTTTATACAGTAATAAAAATGAACTTATAGGTCATATCCCAATTATATGTGTTCAAGAGATGTGATATAATTTTAGAACCACATTTGTTCTCACAGCCTATATACAGTAATAAAAAATGAAATTATAGGTCATATCCCTATTATATGTGTTCAAGAGATGTGATAGAATTTTAGAACCACATTTGTCAGAGGCGAAGAGCACTATCAGGCTCCAAGATCCCTTGGAGCCTAAGCACAAAGGCAAGATGCAAACCTGAGGAGAAAAGGTGCACGCATCATACAAAATGTATATGCCATAAATAATACCTAATTCATAGCCATAAATAATCAGAAATACAATATATTAATCCAATATTTAGGGGAGCATGCCAATAACTACGTCGTCGAGAAGATAGTTGTGGCACGGACAACCAACGGCGAGAGAGGATGTCAAGGAGGAGGTGGCTTTTGTGAGGAGACGGACGTTGGCTTGTTGCGAGGAAACGTCTAGTAGATGGTTGCTGATGATGAGGAGATATTAGTTGTCGCGAAGAGATGTCGAGAAGATAGTGACTGTTGTGAGGAGGAAATTACAGTTGAAGGCAGCAAGTGGTGAGTGCTTCAGGAGACGAGTGTTAGGAAAGTTGCTGGTGGCAGCGAGGAGCTGGCACCAATGGTCCAGCTTCAAGTCGGCAAGATTCGCAAGAGCGAAAGAAAGAGATAGGAGGCGTTAGTGCTTGATTACACAGAGAGAAATCACATAGTTATGCCTATTTAGTTAACAGGTTGAAGCCAGATTAGGTTAGAATTGGTTCAGGAAGAATTCTAAAAGAACTTAGCCGGGTCCGGTTATACAAAACAAGTTTTCTTCTTTCCCGACGCTTTTGCCACTGTGTCTCTCCTTGTTTGCTTCAAGCCTAGGTATGCTTAACAACTATGATTAGAACCACTGCCTGCGGTATCTGCAGATAACTTTATATAAACTGCACCAGTATAGGTTCTTATTTTTGTTCATATTTATAACGTAAGCTTCTATAGTGATTATAGTAGTCATATAACTTTAAGAACTCAATAACAATACTAAATAAATAATATAACACCCATTTATTTTTATTCTTTAATTTTTTTAACATTCAAATTCCATATCTACCCCTGCATTAAATATGACATAAATTTGTGCATGCATGGAGGGAGGAGTGTAGGATGACATTTTAGGAGTGCCAATAATGTTAATGCATGGACAAATTTGGAATTTGAATGTTAAAAAATTAAAGAGGAGTGCCGAATGACATTTTAGGAGTTCTAATAGCAGCACCCTATTTAAATCGTAAGATTTTATAATGATTATAGTAGTCACATAACTTAAAAAGCTTAATAACATTTATAAATAAATAATATAACAATGTATGTTTCTGAATAGCCTCATAGCTCTTCTTGCTGCTGATTCTTGATTCTCACATATCACCTATTCTCTACTTGTATTTTGAAGGGATTATTACCAGAAGGCGTACTCTTATATATTAGAATTTAGAAGGATTTGGGAGACCTACACATGCGTAGGATAATATATGGATTGTACTAAGACAAGGACATTGCGAGCACTACCTACACTTCCAAACCAAGCACATAGTATCAGCAATTACAAAACTTGGGCACTCATTGAAACCAACTAAGGTATCTTTCACAGATTGAAACCTAATGAAACTTGGCTTCATGAGGTTACATGAAGCCCAATAAGCCAAAAAAAACAAGGTGGAAAAAGATGCTTGGAAGGTTCAGACTTTTGTGAGTATGCTGACACAACATTGAAACCAACTAAGTTATCTTTCACAGATTGAAACCCAATGAAACTTGGCTTCATGAGGTTACATGAAGCCCAATAAGCCAAAAAAACAAGGTTGAAAAAGATGCTTGGAAGGTTCAGACTTTTGTGAGTATGCTGACACAACATTAATAAGAAGTAATTTTTCAAAAGTTCCAAAAAAGCTTTCATTTTTTTAAGTTGAATCATCCTCCCAAGAACTGCGGGCAGTTTTACTTATTTATGGACAAAATGTATCCCAAAAATAAGTTTGTATATATTTCGATGGCCTTCATCCAAATTTGCTTGAAAGACGTGAGGCCAATTTGGTTGAGTGTCACCATGGCAACAACGATTTTTGTAACCCACGGAAACTAGGTTTCATCAACTTCCAAGATTCCAAAAGGAAAACACCTACATGAGGCTTCAGCGTGTTTCTTGGTTTCACCACGGGTTTCAAGTTACCATTATTTGGGAGAAAAGAAAAGAAATGAGACAAACAAAAACATAATATCACTATGACAAATAACAGATAGCTACATCCACACAAAAAGTCCCTCGTGTGCATAGAAGATCTTCAATCCAGAAAGAAGATCAAACAGCATGGAACATAGAATTTACCTTGTAGTAGAGAAGGGCTCTGTGAAGATCTCCAGTCTCCATGAAGAGTCCAGCAAGATTGGACCATGCAATAGCAAAAGTAGGTTGTATTCGCAAGGCTTCAACATAGCAGTTGTATGCCTAAAAAGAACATAGCATTATACAATAACAAGCCAATTGCCCAAAGTGCAATGCAACCAGTGGATCTTTGCTTAATTTCAAAATCTTTCTAAGACATAATATTAATCTCACAAGATGATGGAAAAGTTTTTAAAATAACTTCATCTTGTCCGACATATTCTGGAGAAGAAAAGTAACATTAAATGAACAAAGAAAGATTTAAATTGAATATAAAGAACCCAAACTACCTAAAGCATCACAGTAAAATGTTTAATAATAACTGGCATAAGCTCAGTATTCTTTTATAATATCTGTAACGTTTTCAGATAGACTTGAGTACAGAGAAAATCAAATTCCTGAATCATTTGTTAAGAGAAGAAAAATGGGCAAATAGTGACAAACATCTATAATGCATTATCTTACTTCTTGAATTAGTCCTTGCGCTTTCAAGAGATTTCCAAGATTACTGTGAGCATCAACCTATTTTAGCAGAGGGCTATTAGGCACTAACTTCATGCAAAGTGAAGTCAAGAAGAAAAGCATAGAGAATATTGTGAGTATTCACCATGCGTGGGTTCAGTGCAAGAGCCTGGCGACAACACTGGGCAGCCTCATTAAGTCTTCCTTTGCGTGTATAAGCACTGGCCAAGTTTGACCAAGCATCACAGAAATTGGGACGGAGCTAAAAGAATACACAAGAAATAGGAAAGAAAAAGGGGTTAAGAGTTAGTTTAAGTTATCATTTTTCACTATCTGAACTCAAAAATGACAACAGGTAATTAATTATCCAGCCAAGAGACACTTGCATAGGATAGGCATCTGCATGCGAAAATGGGAAAGATAAGTTCAAACAAAAGTCAATCAAACTCCAATTATCCTTCAACAACAAACGTACCATGAATGCAATATAATTAGATTATCAACTATTATGAACTATACTCAGTAGAAACTTGCAGCCACTAGTGTCCTCAATATGATCTTCTAGTGACCAAATGACGTGTATTAATCTGTACTCCATCAGCAAAGTAAAGAATATACTTGTTTGCATCTTTGTCCTTTTCTATCACCTGCTTTAGTTGTCATAACTAGATTATTGCCAGACACATCAGACAAACCCAGGCACGATAAGTAAGCCATAAATACACCGTGTTCCACCTACGTTAAATAAGATACAAGTCATATGACTTCAGTAGCCCAGTTGTGGATTTATGTGTAGCAACAAGAAACAAGTTGCAGAAAGAATAGAAGACACAGCAACCTGACAAGGATTACTAGTAAGTCTCACTGTCCTCCTGCTGCTTTCCCTTCCAATTTTTTTTTACTTTTCATCAAAGAAAATCTGCTTCTATAAACTCCCTCCTACTTTCCCCTCTCTCTTTATATACTGTTTAAGAAAGAAAAGTTGTTTCTATAATCCCCCCTCCTCCACGTGCACACACACAACACTGGCTAAAACTCATCTGATCCAAAAATTTCAGGCCAGTTCAATACACAATTAATAACAGGTATACATGATGGATACAAAAGAGAACCAATAAACATCTAAATCTTATTGCAAACGGACTGTCATTTGATGATACAAGGTCTCCTAAGTTCAAATAGGAGTCCTGAATAAACTTCTGATAATTTTATCCTATATTCTCAAAAATCAACCAAAATAACAATCAAGTTAACAAGTTATAATATAAAAGTTCAGAAATTAAACAAGACCGTATACAAATTGAATCAATGTAACCTCTCTTTTAGATATGAAGTACAGATATGTTGCATGGATACTCCTTGGGAGGACACGTATTAGACACAATACTTCCATGACACTCCAGTCAAATATGGGCTTGCCCACATTTAGGCTCCAAAAGGAACCAAAAACATAGTTGAAGTGATTTTGGCACATCTGTGATAGCGCCAGACATAATCAAGATATGAGAAAGTAACATTTCTTTTCAGTTAATAATCTATAGAATTTTTCGAACCTAATTACTATTCGAAATATGCTTATATATCGACATTATTAAGATCTAAAGTATAGAATATGCATAAAAATATGTTTTCATAAGTAATATAGTCGTATCCATGCCGCACCCATATCCCAATATTTTCTAAAATGTCATAATATTCCAAATCCGGCAACAGGTTCGTACACGAACTTTTGTCTTTGTCTATGCAAACCTAGAAGTACACAGATGAATAAAAATGGCCACAGTGCCTTGTAAGCTCATATCGACATGGTTGAGCAAGAGCAAGAATAAACTACTCTGAGTGAGAGTAATTCATAGATAAGACTGATTTATGTATGAAAAACCATGAGCTCCTAAAAGGTAACTGAATGATTAAAATTGCATACAGAACTCTTGATTTCCAGATCTAATGTATGAAAACCATAAGCCCTTAAACTCCCTAAACTTAGCTGAACATTTAGAAATTGCTTATGGAAGTCATGTTTTATGGAAGCACATACTCCAAAATAGTTAGCAGCATCGGCTGATTCTGATCCGATACGGCCGATACTGATACGGTTTGGCATGTTCCGATCCGATACCGACATTGGGGGTCTCTTTCCAGTCAATTCGACAAAAAAAATTGAACGAAAAAGACCAAACAGTAAGGGTGTAAAAGCATAATAAGGTTGTAAAAGCATGTAAACGAAGAAAACTTATCGATCACATGTAACCCAATCGGCAAGGGTGACTACTATTTCATTCAATTTCAAAACTACTAAGAAACAACACTGAAAATACTTAAAATTATGCCTAAATGTATAAAATATATTTTTCTAAAACGTTAATAATTATTTGTTTTTCGATACAAAAATATCCTATACTCCGATCCGAACCCGCAGATACTATCGATACCGCTGATACTCATAGGAATGATCCGATACCGATACTGTGAACCTTGCTCCAAAGTTGTTCAGTGTTTGCGTTAACACGAAGTGAATACAGCAAATTAAAATTGGACACCTATATTGTGTGTGAATTTTCATGCCCATATTTTTACGGTGAGGGACTCAAGACAGTTCTTAGACCAAATCTGCCTCTTCCCAGAAATCTCAAGGTTCCATGATGTAGGATTCTTCGAATTTATCCCATACTACTCATTCTTAGTTTTTATGGCCAAACATTATGAATATTCAGCGATGAAGTTGTAGGGCAACTTGGAAATTTGTCAATTAGATGGAATATACTCGATTCATAAACTAATATCTAGAGTATCCTATATGGCCTAGGGTTGAAGGCTGGTGTTTGAAAATTCAAGGACAATCGATATCTACAAACTATTGTGTGCCCCATTAACCTGCATGTCTACTACTACCCAGAGTTTGTCAGGTGTAGCATATCGTGGATAATGATCGTAAGCAAAAAATGACAAAAAAAAAATCAGGGATACAAACCTCAATGGCAGTAAGATAATAACGGATAGCAAGATCAATATTGCCTTTCTCCTGCACCACATAGAAGGAACCATATTATCCATCAGAGTTTGTTTAATATGTACAATATGAAGCATAACCAAGAAATCTATTACAGCATATCATGGATAATGATTGCACAAGACATAACTACTTGTCACACTCTCTCTCTTATTATTATCATTTCTATATGTTATCCAATTTCACCTTCCAAGCATTTGCCATGTTACCATAGCACTCCGCAAACTGTGGGTCGATAGCCAGGGCCTCCTCATTCCTTGCAATGCACATGTCAAAATTTTGAAGCTGAAAAACGAAAAATGTTAAATTTTCCGTGAGCTCAGACAAACAAATGATATCAATATAACCATAAGAGGATTCGACAATGAGCACTATCAACCTGGTAATAGATTGCACCAAGAAGTAGAAGATTGTCAGTGCGTTGTGGGTTCTTCTCATATATCAAGTTGCTGTGCTCCAATGCCTGCTGATAGTTCCCAACTTTGTAGCTTTGATGAGCAAGTGCCAGGTGTGTTTCATCGTCAACTAATCAATGCAACACACAAACACAATCAAATTTCAATGAACTAAGACGGTCACAGTTTGCTTCCTAACCACACCAAACTTAAAACCTAAATAGCAAAACTAAACATGCTCAAACGAGTTCATCTTCAAAAAACAATTTTTGAACCATGATCACTATTTTCATCAAAAAACCAAAATATTCTATAAAATATGCAATGATCAGAAAATCAAAAGAAAAGAGGTGGGACTCAAATAATAATTCATCTTAAAAGCAAAATCATGTGGTTTTTAACTCAAATATTAAAAAAAAACAATTGATCTAGTACGAAAATCACCAGTATTTCAACTTGAATATCACAAATCACTCTGATCGAATGAACCATAACATACTTAGGGCCTATGAAGATGAAAAATAACAAATTAAAAAAGAACTTTCTTCTATTCTGACTCAATCCGAGAAAAAATTAATGGGTGTAATCAATAGCCTGATTTGAGGCTGATTTGCCTGATTGTTTAGAAACCTGATTTTGGCTTCATTTCATTGTTTGTCAATATTTTATCCCAAGTTCATCATGTTTTGTCTGATTTCACTCCTGATTTTACCTTGATTTCCAAACTCAAATTTGGATTACTTATTTGAATCATGTTTGAATCCTCAAAGGATGAACTTATGTTATACCAAAACAATTGAAATGGCAAGGAATAACCAGAGAAAGCAAACATGAATAACTAGAGTGCCTTGTTTCATCACTTTCCCTTGTCTTTCTTAGAGAGAGGACTTGTACGCAAGTGATTAGGAAGCTCACCCACACCCAAAATCTTGAGAATTAGCACATTGATTACTCCATCTTGACACATTAAATAAACAAAGTATTGAAGTGTGTATGTTATATAACCAAGAACAAATGTCTAATTCCACACGTATGTGTATCTCCCTAGTCAAATGTGTTCAACTTAGCCTCTGTTTATCACCAATACATCTCCTAAATCCACCAAGGAGGCAAAGATGATGGTTGTGATGTTGACATCGTCCAAAAAAAATTTCTTTGTGACATGAAGCAAAAAAGTTCTAACTTTTCCTCTTGATCAACTCCATTCCTATACACACACATCATGCCCTTCATTCATCTTCACTGAATATAGGTTTCTAATATATAGAAGTTTGATATACCATGGGGTTTCCATTGGTTATGCCAAAGAAAGCTACAGACTCGCTGCAGTTGTTTCTGTACAGAAGCCAGAAACAAGCTCAGGAGACGAGCCTCCTCGAACAAGTTCCAAGTCAAGAGCGATACTCAGCATGGCCAAGTGCTCAGTAGAGGGGAGAGATGACCAAGTCAGAGATGATGAATTTGTTTAAAAAGTATAAGCAACGAATATTTTTTATCAAATAAGCCAATTCAAACAAAGAGTGAATTCTGAAATCAGGCAAGTTTTGCTTGATTTTAGTTAAGCCAAAAATACTTTTACAAGCCTCCAAATCAAGATCAAATCAGCCCAAATCGAATCAACTTGAAATCCACTCAATTTCTCACAACACCCAATTTTGCTTGATTTGAAAATTCGTCATTTTTTACTTCATCCAATTTCGGAAGATCTGGGTGATTCACGAATCACAAAATTTGCCTACACCCGATTATAAGTGATTTCACAATCGAACGAAATCGGGATGAAATCAAGATACGACTACACCCCTTAAGTGGACTTCAATTGATCAGTTTCAGGATTTTCCTTGAAATAAGAATTCATCTTAAAAGGGAAATCGGTGTTTTCCTTGAAATTAAACTATGATCACCGTTTTCCGAAAGAAAAAAAATTCATACTTGATGAAAAGTGGGAACTCAAATAAAAATCACTCTGATTCATAACAGTTCAAGGAATTTTCAACAGGAAAATTAAACCCAAAAAGAAAGTTCTAATACTTCTACTCCAACCACAGATCTCGTACGAGAGAAATCAAACCTTCGATCTGGTTCACGATCTGGACGGAAGAATTAGCATCGGCCGGCGGATCGCTCGGCCGAAGAGAGAACCCCGAGAGAGACAGCTCATCGACGGATCCGAACGCCGGGAGCGGCGGCGGGAGGGGCGGCGCCACCCCATGCTGCTGCTGGTGGAAGTGGAGTTGCTGGTGCTGGTGCTGGTGATGGTGCCGGCTGTCGGTCTGCAGCGAGAGCATCGTTATCGCCGATCAAAACCCTAGGACTGGCCGGTGATCGAAACCCTAGATAGAGAGAGAGGAAAGAGGAGATTTTATTTTGCGCAATTTCGTCTCGATTGTTCTCCTACTTGTCACCAAACTATTTAAGGAAAGGTGTAAAGTGCGGAGGTTTCTTCATATATATCCTCTTATTTGTCATCAATTACGTTTCCGTCCCTGCCTAACTTCCAGCGGTAAATAAAAATAGAAAAACAGAAGCAGCTCATTCAAGCTCATTATATGAAGTGGCTAGGCTGACTCGGACCTAGTCGCCAAGATTTGACCGGGTCTCGATCGGACTAAACCAGCTCGGTCTTGTACATCGGTCCAAAACCAGCTAGACGGGAGACCAAAATTTCAAATTCAGACCGGCATAGAACATGTCTGAGCCGGCCGGACTAGACCGGTTCGGATCCGACCGACCAATCATAAAAAAATATTTGGACTTAGAACCTTCGACTAGACTATTAAAAGAAGTAGTAGTAGAAAAGAAAAAGGGAAAAAATAGTGATTTTTATTTATTTGATAATTTTATAATATTCATATTTATTTTTAGAAAAATTAGAAGAGTCAAAGTACAAATTTTACCTTCAATTTGGCCTTTAGTCTTCATGTCTAGCTTTTTTCATATCCAACATTTTGTTTCAAGCTTTGATGACGGTCTACGATATCTTACGATATCTTCAAATATTCAATTTTCAGATAAATAGATTTTATTCTACAAGACTTTGCGTCTCAGTGCCATATATAGTAAGAGCTTGAAAGTCTAGTTCATTAATGTCGACTTTCATCTCTTAAATGTTGAGTCCGTTTTTTCGCACTAATCTATTCTTGAATCCAAAGACAGCCTTTCAAAATTTCTGGTGACATCATGCTTATCTTATTGGTTGGCATTCTTGAACCTGCATCAAAACAAGATTCCAATACTACCGTGGACATCACAACCATTAGAACATCATGTTAAAATTGAAAAGTATGATCCACAACCATCATTATCTTCATCATAGGAATTCAAATACAAGAATAATTCTTGAGTTGGAAGTGAAGGATATTTTTATTTCTTCCTTTGTAGTATATACTCTTAACATGAGATAACTTCTGCTACTTGTTTTTGAACGAAAGAAAAGTGTAATAAATCTCTTTTCGAAAAACTTTGAACTTATTACAACTCAAAATCGATTACAGAAATGTTGAAATGTAAAAAAAAAATTTAACCAAGTTAAGATTTTGGAGAGATGTGACGATGGAGGTCGAACTAGCGTGTGATTTCTTTACTCCATTGACTATCTGACGAACTTTCGGATGTCCTTCGATGAACATAAGCACCGTTGGGTAGAGGATTCTCACAAAAAAGATTAGACTGATGATTACGAGATGGCTAAATGTTGTGTATGCTCCATGCGTATGCTATCCCTGGAAGCACAAAAATCGAGACTATTTATAGCCGGAGAAGTCTTAAAAAGATTAATGTTGAAGTCTCGCAGGAAACATTGTCCCTGGGGAAATGATTGCTACCAGGAAGTACTGTCCTATGAGCAGAGTTGGTTAACCCATATACGTACGGGATTAAAGGAGATGTTGCCACATAAATGCACGTTCACATGGTCTATAAGGATATGCAGTCAGCAGCAACTGTTATACGAGGAGTGGGGCACGTTTTTATGCAGTAGAAGTCACATCCTGCCATGTGGCTTCCTGTTACTGCAGTTGTACATCCCCATGAACACACGATCACTGACAGTTGTCGAAGAGCCGCCTCGATCTTAGTAGCTTCTCCATGTTCTTTGTGCACTGACACTAACACATTGAATTGTCATAATATTCAGCCTTGTAGAAAGCAAAGTTCTAGCGGGGCATAGACGGCAAGAGCAAGTCTCCGAGAAGCTAAGTTTACAAGAGGCAAGGATTACAGAAAGCATAGATTACAAGAGGCACAATGCTATGACCCGCTGTCATGCCCCGGTTCCATAGAATCGATCGTCCTCGCATGGACGTGATGCTGAGCGAGGCTAAGTTGCACTCATGCAAGGTGTCACGACCAGCAATCACATGTTCGGGTATGAGTGCGTGGATACGTCCAGCCTACGTCGCAGAATCGACGGTAGTGAGCTGTCTATATATGATAATCATCAAAATTATCAAATAATCGATTTGCTCACCACAACTACTAATCATGTACCTAAAATCAAATCACCACAATATCGCACACATTCTACTATGTTCTTTTGTACATCTTTACATGGAACACCCGGAGACAAATTCGATAAACTATATCCTCCAAAGATAACATCTGGTACACTTGTCTTATAAAGAATTTAATACAATAAAGTATTCTATTATAATCTTCTAGGACCCTTCAGAGATCGTCCAGAAGTCATCGTCCAATCCAGTGCCATCCCCATCCTCTTGTCCTGGTCTAATATGTCAACGATCCAGTCAGAAAATGCGCAAAGTACAATCACAACATATACACAAGTAAAGATGCAATAAAACGTGACTAACATGAATCACCATAGATGCATAATCTACTGAAATATGAAAAAAGAAGATCATGACTTGTTGTCACACCTAAATCCCAAAATGTGAAGGACTAGGATACGTAAATATGCAAGCTATGTATTTAACCAGACTCTAAACCAACTCAAATACGTATAAGTTGTATAAATCAGAACATGTGCCCATGTAATCATAATAACATCCACAAAACTAACTAAACTACTATAAACTAAATTAAAAATAACTACGCAAGATAGAATGAGAAGGCATCATCGAAGTTGTAGCTCCTACTATGCCTGTATCAATATCTCAGCAATAACCTGGACAGACCACCAGATCCTCAGAAGGGACGTAGCAAGATACATAATATACATACCTACTACGACAGTAAATAATATGCATGGAAAGACATGAAATAGGGAAAGAAATAAAGACCGACGGCTAAATAATACAAAGATGAAACATGAAGATAATGGCATGCCATCGAGAATCGTGCTAATAAACATGACTACAAGTAAATCGGGATAACTGCAACTCAATGGGAGCTAACAATCCTATAGTAAGTAGGCCAATGGAGACTCCCTAACTATAATAAGTTTTATCGCAGCCCAATGGGAGCTCACGAACGAGAATAGTCAAGTATAGTCAATGTCTAATACCATGTCAAGGTCAAGTCAAGACAAATACAGGTAATCGGATCAAGTCAAGGTCAACGCACAAGAACATGGGCAATCTAATCAAGTATAGTATAGCATAGATCTAATATGTGACAAAAAAAGAAAGACATATGGCATATAAGAAAACAAGTAAGAAAACATCATAAGGTACGTACTAGAATCATTTGATAGTACGAGAAAGAAATAGACATGAACTAGAATGACTAAAAATAAACATGCATAATATTGTACAAGTTGGCAAGATATACTTGCTTGGAGTTTTGTCCAATCTGTGCTGAGACTGCGGTACCAAATGTCATATTCACGCCTAGGCAGATGCTATAGCTCACAAGAAAATCTACCAAAGCCCAAAACATACAACCAAGAATCAACACACCAAAGTAGAACTATAACTAACAACTCCTATCTAGAGACTTGGGTCATTCTAAGTCTCATATTACCAATGTTACCTAAACCATTTATTAAGCATAATATCTAGATCTAGGTTACACCAATCTCTATAACTATTATTTATTTGTTAGAAACATGAATTGCAAGTTATATATTTAAAATATTAAATTTTTATCTTGTAATTCGTACCAAAAAATGATACATAAATCGAGATAAGATGATCAACCACAAGATTAATAATCTTATATTGGCAATCCATATGGTCACCTTGTCAACTCAGCGATATAAGATCACTGGAAATGCATGATCTCAATTTCGAGGCACAAATTCCAAAATATGGACATAATATAGATTAGTTACAATTAATGGTAATACAGAAAGTAAAATCTAACAGATGTCGTCAGATAATGAAACAGATATCACCAACGTGTCCACAATAGTCAAATCATCTAGGATAGCCTACCTATTGTTACGACCAGCGCCCACAAGTTAGGATACGGGTGCGTGATGCACGTCCAACCCACGTCGCAATATCAGCATAGTAAGCTGTCTAGACAATCACTAACTAACTATCTCAAACAGATATCTAACTCCAAAGAGAACAATGATACAGAATAACAATAATACTCAATCACAAGATCTAATAGGAAGATAACGCACAAATAATAAAAAGAGAAGAAATCCCAAGGTCACAATGTAGGAGAAATACATACACCAATATAATCCCAAGTCCTAATCCAAGTCTAAATAACCAAACATCTAACATCTAAGAATGCATCATATCCCAAAAATATATACAATCCAAAATATAAATATTCCGGAGACAAATCTGATCATCCTAAGGTGAATAGTCTATACTGCATCTATATATCAAAAGTAAACAACTTAGGGTTCCTTCCACTGGGTATCCTGGGCTCCGTAATAGGTAGGATACAGATCCTCGTACTCAGTGTCTGAAAAATGGATTATCCAGTCAGGATTGGAGCAAGTACAAACTGTTGGCCAATACAGCCATGGTCGAACCGATTTCGATACTTGACTTAAAACTCTGACTTGGATATGAAAAGAAAGAAGCTCGCAGCAGATTTCATCAAAGCAGTTTTTTTTAAATTTATTCTTTTTTATTGAGTTTAGGAAATTGTGAGTCGGGATCACTGACAACCTGGAAGATTTTCCTCACAAAATCCTTATTCCTAACCCAAAACAAAACCTAATCCTCACTACCAAAATACAGTAAATTAGCGACGAAAATTATCCGTCGGCGTTAGCGACGGCTTTGTGGCAACTAGCCGACGGAGTACCGACGACAAGCCGTTACATTTTTTATTTTATTTTTAGGGGGAGAAAAGGTCGCTTATCCGTCGCTAGGACGTCGGAGATATAGCGACGGATATTTAACCGTCGCTATGAAGTCGATTATTTGGCGGGAATTATGGAAAGAATTGGCGGGACCATTCTTCGACTACGTAGCGACGGATATTCAGTCGGCAAGTATCAAAAAGAGCGACTAACGGGCGACGGATAAAAATCTGTCGCTAGTCCGTCGCTAAATATACGTTCCAGACTTAAATTGAAACGACGGGGGAAACTTTTCGCATTTCCCCCAAATTCACTCTCTCTCCTCTCTCTCTCTCTCTCTCTCCCGCGGCTGGAAAATCGATCGTCGTCGGCGTCCTCTCCTCTCTCTCTTCCAAAGATAATCCCCCCTCGATCTCTCTCGATCTCTCTCTCTCTCTCTCTCTCTCTCGCGGTATTGTAGGGGCAGCGGGGGCGACGGGCTTGGGGCGGGGGCGTCGGGGGCTGGGCGGCGGTAGTGGGCGGGGGGTTGTGGGTGGCGGGGCTGCGGGGGGTGGCGGGCTTGGGGCGGGGGTGTCGGGGGCTGGGCGGTGGCGGTGGGCGGGGGGTTGTGGATGGCGGAGCTGCAGGGGGCGGCGGGCTTGGGGCGGGGGCGGTGGGCTTGGGGCGGGGGCGTCGGGGGCTGGGCGGCGGGCTTAGGGCGGGGGCGTCGGGGGCTGGGCAGCGGGCTTGGGGCGGCGAGCTTGGGTCGGGGGCAGCGGGGGGCTTTGCTTCTCAATTTCTAGTTTTAATTAGGTGTTTATATCGACTAAATAATGTGTTATCAATATTGGGTGTTATCTATTAGTTTGGTGGTGTTTGGATTAGTAAATGTGAATATGGGATTTGGGTTCATGGTGTATGTTCACTGTCTCAAGGACTGTGCGAGTTCTTTATCTGCCTTCTTTGTTAAGAATATCCTTGGGACATTCGCTTCACCAAAGTCACTGAATAAGTAAAGTTTTTTCTGGAAAACCGACCCTTAGAGTGTATCAGTTATGTGCTTCTATATAGATGTATATATCTATATAGAAGAGGGGGGTCTTTGATTTTTGCGTTCATCATCATTAGAGGGGGCAGTACTGGAAAAGTTGTGACATTGATAGCATGAGAGAGGGAGAGGGTGAATGGAGGGAGGGAAGTGGCTGCATGCCTTTGGCTCACTCGAGCGGTATTTGTCCTCCGACCCTCATCCCTCGACAATGATGATATGACAGCCTATCACTATATCTTATATAGTAGTAGATGATGTCTTAGTATTACATTATGTGAGTTCATCTTGATTCTGTTACATTCTTCAGATACTAGATACGATAAGAACATATACTACACCATATGTACAGAACATAGATGATTCACACTAATGTATGCTAGAATAAATTTTGGGTTGTGTTCTGAGCCATTCGTTTCCATACTTGGCAATTAAGCATGTGAAATAGAACTGATTATGTTTAGTTTGTCTTACGATACAGATTTTCACATCCAAATTGAAATGGATCGTTACTTCGTTGATCGTACGTGGATGTACTAGCGGATCAACCTCCTGGACCATAGGTACTTATAAGTATTGACCGTATCGGATTATTATCGATCTATCGTTTTGGTATGGGCCGTATCGGTTGGTATTGGTCTTAGCGAATTGGTATCGTCCTATCCGATATGTATCGGCCGTATAGCTAAGATTCATATTGGCCTTATCGATTTGGTATCGGTCATATCCGATAGGTATCGGCCGTGTTGGATTAGTATAGACCATTTTGGATTAGTATCGTGGAAGGTTTAGTAACAACTGTACTTGGATTTCTCTCTTCTAGAGCTAGATTACCATTGCAAGAGAGTCACGAGAGCGTAGCTGGCCAGTTACAGAACATACATACTTCCTTTTCAATCTCGCTTTTTCTGATGGAAAAGGAAGCATGTATGTTACTGTAACTGGCCAATCACGATCTGGTGACTCTCTTGCAATGGTATTCTAGCTCGAGAAGAGAGAAATCCAAGTACAGTTGTTACTAAACCTTTCACGATACTAATCCGAAATGGTCTATACTAATCCAACACGTCTGATACCTATCGGATATAACCGATACCAAATTGATAAGGTCAATATGAATCCTAGCTATACGACCGATACATGTATATATCGGATAGGACGATACCAATTTGTTAAGGCCAATACCAATCTGATACGTCCTATACCAAACCGATAGACCGATACTAATCTGATACACTAGATACTAAGTACATCCGGCCTATACCAGCGGATCCACCAATTACTATATGATAGGCCCAACGACTCCAGTTACATCCGTTTATTGGTGAGTACATGATTACATAGTAATTCTGTTAGTCTTATGATACAGATTTTTACTCTCTTATGCTACCAACATCACAACTTTTCCAGTGCTGCTCCCTCTAATGATGATGAACGCAAAAAACCAACGTCACAACTTTTATAATTTGAGTAAATTTCTTTACCCTATATGAATTTTTTTGTTGTCAGAGAGATGGCTCCTAGGACTCGCCGAGGTGGTGCTGCTAGTCGAGGAAGGGGCCGAGGCAAGAAACCCTTAGAGGTCGACACGGAGGAAGTCCCTATCGTCAAACAAGAGCCGGTGACTGTTAAGGAGGAGGTGTTACCAAAGGTCGAGGTCAAGGAAGAACCGATGACCATCAGGGAAGAGATTGCTCCCAAGGTTGAAGTTAAGGAGGAGCCACCGTTAGAGAGTAGTAGCATCGGGACCGACCCTCCTGTCCCTACAGAAGACCTCAACCAGATTGAGCCTTCGTATATAAAGTGGCTGATAGAATGGTACATGCCTCAACGCAACTATGATCTCTGGCTGTGAGGATTCATCGTCTGACTTGCGGTCTTTGCTGAGGCCAAAGTCGATTTTCCTATGTGTTTTGGAATTTTGGAATATTTGTGAGAATTTTGGAATATTTGTGGGAATTTTGGAATATTTGTGCTATGATCGGATTATAACGACGGATATTAGGTTACTCTTCAGGATAATTGATGTCTATTTTATACTAATTTGGTTTGGTCTATATGATTCTTGGATAATTAGTGTGCATTAAATTCATATGTGCATATTTGGTCTATGTGATTCTTGGATAATTGGTGTGCATTATATATTTGGTCTATGTGATTGTTGGATAATTGGTGTGCATTATATATTGGTTTGGTTTATGCATATTTTTGCGAACAGGGAAAGTGCTGCAATTTTTTTTCAAAAAAATCTCATTTAGCAACGGACTAGTGACCGGTTAGCGACGGATATTTTCAGTTTCTGACTACTATTCGACGACATATCCGTCGCTAACTGGAGATTTGAAAATGTTTACAGGTAGCGACGGATGGTCAACGGAGTATCCGTCGGCAACGTTCTGGTGGTATATAGTTCGACGGAATGGCGACGACTCATCCGTCGCCATGGTTCTGGAAATGCCAAGCATTTCCAGAACATGGTCGACGGATAATACGTCAGTATTCCGTCGCTACGCCGTCCTCTGTTAGTGACGGCGATCGACGGAATAGCGACGGAACGATACACTCTGTACGTTATTACGACGGTTTACCGACAGACCATTACGTCGCTAGTGTCTACACAGTTCAGTATTTAATACTTGAAATAGACGAAAGCTCGTCGGAAAGTCGTCGCTAATGCTTCGTATTGTGAAGTCGACAAGCCGTCGCTATTCCGTCCCTTGACGACTGCTTAGCGACAGACCGTTATTAGCGACGAGCTGATTGCCGACGGATTATTTTGGCCAAGATCCGTCAGTGATCGGTCGCTAATACAAATTGCCGACGCGGGGGGGGGGGGGGGGGGGGGGGGGGCGACGGATCTGGCCGTCGCTAAATCGACATATTTTGGTAGTGCCTTTGATTATCTAAAAACTCCACAAAAATAAAAAATGACCTAGAAATCCCCTAACCGAACTCGGGCCGAGTTCTGCCCGAACTCAGTCTTCTCAAACTACTCCTGGTCATCAGAAAATACCTATTCTTGTGGATCTACAACGTTTAAATTTATGAACGTTAACCCTACCGAGTTCTGCCCGAACTCTGTCTCAAAAATTCCTATATAAAAAGAAGAATTTGTCATTTCTATTCACTCATCCATTCTTCATCTTCTCTATCTATTCTAAAGCCTTTCTATCTACAAAAAACTTTAAAATTCCTACTTCCAAGACAACTCATATTCTTCTAAGTGTCAGTGGTTTCCAATTAGGAGTATTCGAGTTGTACAAGCTTGGAGTATAAAAACTTTCTTTAAAAGGTATTGAAGTTTGATCGTGGGTTTCGAATAAAAATACGACGGTGTTGAAGTTAGTGTGTTCTTCGGAGTAAAGCACACGATGTAACCTCTATTTCAAATAGTGGATTAATAGCGGACAAGAGTTCTCGCGACTGGACTAGTCCTCTCATAGGAAAACGAGTATAAACCTTGGTGTTTGCGTATTACTTTCTTGCCTCCACTTACTTATTGCTTTACTTTATTGTATTTAAGTTTTATATATATATATATATCTGCCTTTACCTGCTTAGTTTTTTTTGGAGAATATTTTTTCGTTGCACTCTATTCACCCCCTCTAAAGGTGTCATCAATCCTACAATTGGTATAAGAGCACGATTTCTCTAGTTGAATTTAATCTCCTTGAGATATGGCATCATTATACACAAGCAATGGTGAAGGCCATTCTACAATAGGCCACCCCTATTTGATGGCACAAACTACAGGTATTAGAAGACATGCATGAGCTTTTACCTCAAGTCTCTTGATTTCGATTTATGGTCGATTGTCATCCATGATTATAAGAAACCACTACCTATTGTGGTAGATGGTAATCTAGTTGAAACACCTCATAACAAATATACTGACAATGAAAAGAAACAAGCAAGTTGTCAAATCCCTATTTTTGAAAATAGTACTTGACTGTATTTGTGTATTTGGAGGATTTTTGAAATTTGGGTATTGTTAAAATTTTATTGATATTTTTTTGAGGATGAATTTTATTCATATTATTATTCTTGCCACTATTGTTACTATCATTTTATTATTATTATTTTATATTCCTATACCTAATACTAACCCTAACCCATACTCTCTCTCACTCCACTCTCTCAGCCGCCCCCTCCCATCACTCTCTCTCTCCCTCTCCCGAGAACAGCACACCCCCCAAATTTCCTCTCTCTCTTCACTATTTCACTTAACCCCCAAATTTCCTAACTCTCTCCCTCTCTCGCTGTTCCCGACGCCTGCCACCACCGCGGCCAGCCTCTCCGGCCACCACCGCCATCAGTCACCACCACCACTGCCCCCTTTCCCCTCCGGCCCCCCGAGCGTCGCCGTCGTCGTCGCCTCCCTCGTCACCACCGCCTCCATCTCCGGCGCCACCCCGTGGCCGCCCCCTTCAGCCACCGCGACCACTATCATCGTCGCCATCTCCTCTACCTCCCCCTCGCTGCCGCCAGCACCACCTTCGCCACCACCATCATCGTTGCCATCGCCGTCTCCCCCATGGTCGGCCACCACCACCACTTCGTCACCACCCCCGTGGCCGCCGCCCTCACCTTGGCCGCCACCACTTTCAGCTTCCCCTTCCCTTCTCTGTCCTCCAGTTCGGCCCTCGACCACTGCCATCGTCGCTGTCTCCGACTTCCCTCTCTCCCTGTCTTCTCTAGCGGCCGCACGGTCTGCCGCTGCAGCCTTCGCCGCCGGGAGCCGCAGCCTTCGCCGCCGGGAGCCGCAGTCCCTGCTGCTGCCATCCTCTCTCCTCCGTCGGTAAGCCAGCCCCGTCTGGCCGAGCTTTCCCGGTGAGCTCCGCCACCCTCCTCTCTCCCCTCCTCGGGCTGTGAGCTCCTCGGGGAGCGAGCCCTTCGATCGGCGTACCTCGGGCAGCATGCTGCCTTGAGCAGTGTGCTGCCTCATACAGCGTGTCACCTGGGACAGCGCACCCTCGGTTGGTGCCCTTCCTCATTCCCCATGTTTTTAGGATGCGTGCACCTCGGTGTACGTGTCAGTCTTATTTTTTGTACACCTCGGTCTACGTGCTGCCTTGGGCAACGGGACGCCTCGAGCCCCGGTCTGTCTCGGGCACCTTACCATCTCGATTTGTGTACCGCCTCGATTTTTGTGTATCGGCCTTTGTGCCTACTTCGTGACCTGTGCCGCCTTGATACGTGCACGCACCGATTTGCATGCCGTATCGATTTGCGTGTCATTTGTATCTTTTGTTGCCTCAGTTTGCGTGTACGCACCAATTTGCATACTCGCTCCGATTTGTATGCCGTATTGGTCTTTGTGTCGTCTCGATTCGCGTGCACGTCTCGATTTGTGTATCGTATTAATTTGCATGCTATCTTGATATTTGTGATTTCCTCGATCTACGTGCACGTCTCGATTTACGTGCACGTTGTCTCCAGTTCATCTCGATTCTCTTGTGCGTCTCGATATATGTGCATGTCTCGGGTTGCATGCCCGTATCGGTCTGTGTGCCTTGGTTTCTGTGCCAGATCCCTGCACTACTTGCGGGACCCACACGGTATAGCCTCCTGCCATCCCCCGTGATTTCTTCTATTATTTTATTAGTTGATGCTAATGATTGTTCATTGTGTGTTCTGAGGATCTCGATGGACGTGCTAGCCTGGATCTCGATCACCGAAGACTTGCTTACCTAGCCGAGCCCTCTAGGCAAGTATCCCTTGCTCATCGACGGCTCTTGCCCTCTCTCCTGGATTTTATTGTATTTAATTAATTGTAAATGTATAACCATGATTAGTGTAGCTTAGCAGTAGAACTGCCATGATAACCTAGAATAGCTTGGTTCGATACCGGGATAGACCATATCGGACAACTCGGATGGGTCATCCACACCGCCGAGGACACGAGCACGATTCACATGTATGGATTGTACCTGTATGCCCCGTGTCCGACTCGCGATCGGGTAACGGCTTGGCGAACTATTCTTGTGGCTATGATTGCGCTTGGGTTAGAATTATGAACATGTGCTATGATGCACCATGCGAGGCGGTTATTTTATTATATTATGCATGTTGGCTTGGCGCCCAGTACGCATCGTAGTGCTGCTGGAGGTCGGGACTTAGTGGTCTCGGGTTCGATTGGTTTCCAGTACGCATCGTAGTGCTGCTGGAGGCCGAGACTTAGTATTCTCGGCTATCGATTTGTTCCCAGTACGCATCGTAGTGCTGCTGGTAGCTGAGACTTAGTGTTCTCAGCCTGCGATTCTGCGATTCTGCGGCCGATTGCGCCGAGTGGTTTTAGCCCCAACTCGTAGGGTGCTCCCGTCCAGATTACAAATGAGACTCTGCCGAATTTTTCCAGAATTCCCAGTTGGGAATTTGGTTTGAAGGATTAGGCAGAACCATTCCTTTGGTTTGCTGGACTGGATTCATGCATGTTCATCTTGGTATAGTATACCTAATCCCATTGCCTGCTAGGTAGACTTCATACTAGATTAGTCGCCTAGCTCCTGACCTGTCTTGTCCGTCGGATAGCGTAAGGAGAGCGGTTCCACTCGGGAGACGGTCTGCAACCCTGGTCCTTGTTTGGTTTAAAGGTTATAGATTTGCTCCAGAGCGGTCCATGTAATCCTTGCCACTTCCGGCGACATTTATTACCGGACTATTGTCCCCTGACCCTTCCTCCTAGGAGTTGCCCTAGTCTAGCCATATAGAGCTGACAGTTGTCCTATGTATTAGGAATTATGACTTTTGGATATGTCTGAGGATTGAGTATTAAGGAGAGTACGATCTCGAGGATATTGACTTGGTGGATCTATGTGGATTCTTGGATTTTGGTGATTTCGAGTGTTTCGCGGAACGAAAAGAACACTGAGGGTATCCTTATATGATTTTTTTACTCGACTTCTCAAACGCCCAAAACCTCGTACCTTTGTGTATTCTGGTAGTTGGGAAAACCTGGTTTGATTGCTATGTCTTGGTAGTTGAGGGGCTCGTTTTCTAGTGGCTTGTGATCATTAATTTGGAGGATTCTTGTGAGCCAGAGGGCCTAGCATTGCTTATAGTGATTAGCTTGGTATTTGGTTATTGACCTTCCTGACATGATATTGATTCCATCGTAGAGGGGAGACTCTTGATAGATTGATCTGGTGGATGGAACAACTTGAGGATTGGAGCTGTAGGCTCCCATGTATGCTTGACATATTATTATAGTAGAGATCTCGACCTTGTACATGACCTGATATCCATGCCACGATGTGGGCAGATGAATCCATGTGATTGATAGATTTGACCCCGTCTTGACTTGACTACTTATATCCGATCCATGATTCCAGTTTACCTTTTGAGGTACTGGCCCTGACCTTGCACTTGAGCTCCTTGTCTACTGGCACTTTGAGGTTGTACCTGATTTTATGGTACTGTAGTGCCATCCTGATATTCCAGCCATATTGCACGATAACCTGGACCTGTCTTGATTCTTGATAGTGGCCCGTCGAGGCGCACTCCTGACTAGCACTCTGGACATGAGTAAACCTGACATGTATATCTTGATTCCTGATAGTGGCCCATCGAGGCGCGCTCCTGACTAGTACTCTCGACATGACATGTTTACTCTTGATCGCTATTGCGACAGCCCGTCCTGACTTGCTAGGTATAACCTTATCTTGACACCATGGTTGACTTTCCTGATTGTGCTTGTACAAACTACCTGTTCCGTCTAGCATCATGTCTAGGACATGGATTCCTGGTTACCACGGTCAGGAATCCGTAATGAATCTGACTAGGCTAACAACTAGACTGATCAAGTAGCTCATATAGATAGAGGTATTCCGGCTACAGGCAATCCCGTTATCTGGGTGCTCATGTGGATTTGTAGCCTACCGTCGAGTAGGGCACATTTTCAGCCCACTGTCATGTGGGTCACCCCTCCAGCTAGCTATTAGGGTACATTTGTCTCCCGGGCGATGTACCCACTATATATATTCGTCCTGGATAACCTGGATAGTCTACAGGGCTTGTGGCCGTAGGAATACCTGAATTGCATCTTGCTAGTAATTAGGTCTGTGATAACCCTAGTTAGCTAATAATAGCAAGCCGTAGGCACTGTATGGCCGCTTATTCTTCTGTATTGTATGGCGTGTGCAGGTATTAGTGGATGTTAGGATGACTGTGATGATTGTTGGTTACTTACACTAGTCATGGATTGTTATCGTGCATTGGTACCGCGCGATTTCCTTACCTTATTTACTGTTTTTAGATGCTATTCCTATCATATTTTATCCTGCTGGTTTTTTCTTCATCCGTCCTTGAGCCTTCCTTTCTGGTACTTGCTACGGTTGGCCTGACCAACCCTGGATTGTTCCCAGATTGCATGTGACCGACCCTGTGGATCTTCCAGACTCGACTTAGAGGATGTGCTTCAGTTCCGACCATGCTAGAGGAACTGTGGGAAGGTATACTCATCTACATTATTATCCTGTACTGTAGATTTCCTGATTATCATATGAGTATTTCCTGCTTTCCATATGATTCTCTCTCTTGCTCAGTATTTTATTGTTATTGCCTGTGGATATGAGATCGGATTTAGGCCATAGATACTTGCATGCTTGGATACCCAGCAAGATTGACAGCCGTCATCGCCGTATAATGTATTCGTACCTTATACGGTGTAGCTGGCCGACGTCTGTCCCTGTATTTTGGTACTGGGGTGTGACACAAGTCTTGATACAAAAGCTATCAATGCTTTATTTTGTGCAGTAGATAGAACTGAGTTTAACAAAGTATCAACATGTGTCATGTCTCACGAGATTTGGAAACTTTTTGAGGTAACTCATGAAGGCACTTCACAAGTGAAGGAGTCCAAAATCTCATGACTAACACAAGAGTATGAGGCCTTCAAAATGAAGCGTAATGAGACTATTACCAATATGTTTACTCGGTTTCTAGATATTATTAACCCTTTATCTTTCCTTGAAAAAGAATACAACAATCATGAGAAGATTAGAAAGGTACTTCGCGGGCTGACAAAGAACTGAAATTCCAAAGCGACGACCATTATTGAAGGAAATGATCTGACTACGATGACTCTTAAAACTCTTATGGGAAAGCTTATGACACATGAGCTGGACCTTAAGGATTTTGAAGAGCCAACACCAAAAGAGAAGGCTATAGCATTCAAAGCTCTCCATAAAATAGCCTCCGATGATGAGAGTGAATATGATAGCTCAGACAACGAGCAAATGGCTCTCATGATAAGGAACTTCAAAAGATTCCTTAAGTATGAGAAGACAAACAGAAAGAAAAAAGATTCCAGAGACGGCGAAGAACCAATCTGCTACAGCTGTAAGAAGACAGGTCACATTAAGAAAAACTGTCATGTTGTAAAAAAGGGAAGCATACATGATCAGTCAAGCAAGAAAAGGACTTCAACAAGAAATTATGCAAACACTAATATCTGGTGTGAAAGTGAGGCTAGTGACTCTGAAGATGAAGAAATACTTTGCAACACAATAAATCTCTACTTTATGGCTACAAATGCTAAGGTAATCTCGAATCCTCTCTATAAAGAATTTACCTTTGATGAACTGTTTGATGCCTTCACTGATCTACTGGAAGATCAGAGAAAAATAATGGATTTGTACAAAAGTGCCAAGAAAGAGCTGAACTTTGTACAATCTGAGTTTTCTAAGCAATATCATATGTTAGAGGATATTAGAAACTCTTCTAGTAATACGGATGAGGTTACTTCTTTAAAATTGTGTCTACATAACACACTTGAAAAGCTTGAGAAAGTTAATCGATAGAATGCAAAGCTTAATGATCTCTACGAAGTAGAGAAAAAAAAGTATAATATTACTACTCAGAGATTAGATGCACTTACGGCCAAGTACAATGAATCCTGTGACGTCTCTAAAAAGTTAGAGATTAAGCTAGGCAAACATGTTGTTAAACCTGTAGCTAAAGTAAACACAAGTCACAAGGCTAAACACAAACACAACACGACCAACACTGCTAGAACTGCTAGAAGTCATTCATACATGTATACATTTTCACATAAGAAATCACACACATCTTCAAAAACACACATACATGATCTTCGAACAACACCTAGCACTAACACTTCTGCTACATGTCATTATTATGGTATAAAAGGACATGTATTACATTAGTGTAAGATTAAGAAGCTTGTAGATATGCATGTATATGTTTGGGTTTCAAAAGCTAACAAATCAGGACCCTCAAGAAAGTGGGTACCAAATGTTACATCTTCAACTTGTGTTGTAGGTAGACCTTCCTCCTCCTACTAAAAGTAAGTGGATCCTCGATAGTGGTTACTCCAGGCATATGACAGGCGACAACACTTTATTTGCAACTCTATCGATGAAGAAAGAAGACTATGTCTCCTTTGGAAATAACTTGAAAGGACATATTATTGGAATTGGCGACATAGGTACTTCTTCTTCACCCATTATTAAAAATGTATGTTTAGTAACAGAATTAAAACATAACCTGCTAAGTATTAGTCAATTGACTGATCATGGGATTAATTTTGTTAAGAATAAATGTTTTGTCTATGGTAAAACTTCGAGAATAACTTTCTTTGAGGGAATAAGAGAGGACAACATATATGTCTTATATCTGTCAAAAAATACTAACAGTACAGGAAAGTATCTATTCATAACTCAAGGCAAAAGCTGGGTATGGCATATGCATCTTGGACATGCAAACATGGACACTATTGCAAGATTATCCATAAAGAAACTGGTAAGAGGTTTACCCGTTATTACTTTCAAGAAAGATATCGTCTGTGCCGAATGTGAAAAGAACAAAGCATTTAGATCATCTTTCAAATCAGTAAACGTTGTAAGTACCTCTAAACCACTGCAATTGTTACATATGGACTTATTTGGTCAAAGTAGACTCGCCAGTCTTAGCAATAAGCTTTATGCTTTTGTAATAGCCGATGACTATTCATGATACACTTGGATTTAATTTCTTGCATATAAAAATGAGGCATTTTCTGAATTTGTATCTTTTTATAAAAAGGTACAAAATGAGAAAGCATTCGTGATTACTCGCATACAAAATGATCATGGAGGAGAATTTGATAATCATGACTTTAAAACCTTCTGTGACTCAAATAGTTTATCACATGAATTCTCTTGCCTCAGAACTCCTCAACAGAATGATGTTGTAGAGAGGAAGAATAGAACTCTTGGTGATATGGCCAGAGTTATGCTGAACCAGCATAATCTTCCAAAGTATTTTTGGGCAGAAGCTGTTTATATAGCATGCCATATTTTGAATATAGTTCTTATTAAACCAATATCCAAGAAAACTCCGTATGAATTATGGTTCAATAGAACTACTAACATAAGATATTTCAAGGTGTTCGGTTGCAGATGTTTTATTTTAAACACTAAAGACAACTTGGGAAAATTTGATAAAAAAGCTGATGAAGGCATATTTTTGGGATATGCTGCAAAGAGCAAAGGATATAGGATATTCAACAAAAGATCACTGATCGTTGAAGAATCAATGAATGTTACATTCGACGAACTGAACAGTCAACGCAACAACGACAATAACAATGAAGAAGAGATAACTTCCTCAGTTAAAACATCTAAAGATACACCATCCTTCTAATTGGAAAGTCTGTCAAAATGATTACAGTTTACACCAAATCATTTGAAAGAACTTGTAATAGATGATGTACCAAAAGGTATAAGTACTCGCTCATGCACAAGAGATATAGTTGCTAATGTCGCATTTATTTCTAAAATAGAACCTAAGAATGTTTTTGAAGCTTTTAATGATTAATTTTGGATTTCTGCAATACAAGATAAACTAAACCAATTCGGACGAAATCAATTTTGGAAACTCGTTCCTAGACCTAATATCATCCGATCATTGGTACCAAGTGGGTGTTCCAAAATAAGTTAGATGAGAATGGTTCAGTCATACGCAACAAAGCACGTCTAGTAGCTCAAGGCTATGCTCCATTTGTATGCTTTACGCTTTTACAAGTTTTTCACAGTTTTAAAAATTTTCAAATGGATGTCAAAAGTGCTTTTCTAAATAGTTTTATAAAAGAAGAAGTTTTTATAAAACAACCTCCCGGCTTTGAAGATTTTAAAAATCATGATCACGTATTCAAGCTTCGTAAGGCTCTCTACGGTCTCAAACATGCACCTCGTGCATGGTATGAGCGCCTTAGTGTCTTCTTACTTGAACACGGTTTTTCAAAAGGGAAGGTTGACTCTACTCTTTTTATAAAATCCTTAGATAAGAATATTTTACTAGTGTAAATATATGTAGATGACATAATCTTCGGATCAACAAATGAGATGCTATGTAACAAGTTTGCTAAGTATATGCAGAGTGAATTCGAAATAAGCATGATAGGAGAACTAACATTCTTCCTTGGGCTACAAATCAAGCAAAGTTCACAAGGGATATTCATTAATCAAGCAAAGTATACAAAATCTGCTAAAGAAGCTTGACATGGATAACGTTAAACCAATTGGAACTCCTATGGCAACGTCTACAAAGTTTGACATAGATGAAAGCGATACACCAACTGAAATGCATAAGTACAGAAGTATAATTGGTAGTTTATTATACATAACTGTTAGTCGACCAGACATTATATTTTTAGTATGCTTATGTGCTAGATATCAGGCTTGTTCTAAAGAATCACATGTGAGCGCCATTGAGTGTATCCTCTAATACCTTAAAGGTACTTTAACAACAGGTCTATGGTATCCCAAAACAGATTAATTTGACCTGATAGGTTACTCGGATGTGAATTTTACTAGATGCAAGGTTGATCGTAAAAGTACTAGTGGCACATGTCATTTTCTAGGAAAGTCATTAGTCTCCTGATTTTATAAAAGCAAAATTTTGTTGCATTATTAACAACCGAGGCTGAGTATATAGCCGCAGGACGTTGTTGCGCTCAGATTTTGTGGATGAAGCAAACTTTGGAATACTATCAGTTATTTTTAACCACATCCCTATTTATTGTGATAACACTAGCTCAATAAATCTCACAAAGAATCCTGTATGTCATTCTCGCACTAAACACATAGAAATTAGATTTCACTTTCTTAGAGACCATGTATTGCAAGGAGATATTAGCTTATAATTTATTGACGTTGAGCATCAATTCGCTAACATCTTCACTAAGCCTCTAGTTGAAGATCGTTTTAACTTTATACGAAGAGACTTAGAAATTTTGGATGTTGAAGTCATATAACTAAATATTAGTTGATTGAAATTCATAAATTCGTAGAAACTATTTTGGTTATAAGCCGAAAGGGCCCTTCTGTCACACAGGTGTAAATAACCTGAAGCGACATAGTATACTAGTCTTCGGACTACCGCTAGCTGGGATCCGGCCCCTACGGCTAACCCAAATATTCTATACGGTTTGTGTATTTTGGTTAATTAATATAAATTATTCTTCTTAAAATACAAGTATTTCTAATTATACTTCACATTTATGTTAAAATCAATATCAAACTTTCCAATTCTATCCTGGCTACCGAGTGACCGAACTCGGACCGAACTTTATCCGAACTCGGGCCGAACTTGGTCTGGTGTAATTCGAACAGAAGCTGGACAATCAGGTTTTCTTCTTTATATACACCCTCAACCATCGTCTTCCTCATCACCCATAACCGAAAATACCGAAAACCCTAACCCTAGCAACCCTCTTTCTCCTTCCTCCAAGCTTCTCAAGCCCTAAGAACTTGGATTGAGAGCTCTCCCAAGGTTCTCTTCTACTGTTGCACATCAATTTCGGTATATCTTTACTCCTATACTTTTAATTTCAATGGCTCCCAAAATTCCTCATTCTTCCAAAAAGAAGAGGAAAGTTGGTGAAGCTTCATCTTCTACTGCTTAAGAGGAAGCTTCATTATCTTTGTTTAGTCCCATGATGCCGGACGGAGACTACTTTGATGAATTTATTTTTGTGTCTCAAGATGCATCAAATGATTGGTTTAATGAATTTCATCAAAAACAATTGTGTGGAAAATCCTATTAACTTCAACTTGTTTTTGTAGAGCCTAAAAATCAAGTTACGCCATGTTTTTACTACTCAGCAATCAAGTTGCGCCCCAGAAATTAAGCTGCATCACTGTTATGAAGCTCAAAAATCAAACTGCGCCACTGATCAGGTTGCGCAATATATCAGATTGTGCCCAATCACGTTGTGGCAAAGTCTACGTGGCGCCTGACAATAATTGCCATCATTGCCTGACAGTACTAACAACTGACAGCACGATAAACGAAGAAAATCTCTTCGAATCCTGTAAAGCGTGGCGCTCGAGACGATTTGATTGACAGCTGTTCCGCGCACTCTGCAAGTTGCGCCTGGGCGCAATCCAAATAAATTCTTCTTATACATTCAAAGGCTTCCACGTGCCTATATACTGAGTTGCGCCTAGGCGCAACCCAATCAATCGCAGTCTGGCTCGTTGACTGAAGCTCGCGCAACCTGATAAAGTTGAGACAACTTATATTCTAAAGCAAGATGACATGGCGCACATGCCACTAATCTCTCAAAATATGTCCACTACTCTGTACACGACCATGCGCATCTCAATCATATGATGCCACGCGTCTAAATACAGTTAGTACACGTTTGTGTAACTGAATGGAAGTTGGCGCAACTTAAGGTTAGCGCAACCCAAAGTGGCGCAGTTCAACCTCGCGCACATCAGAATAACTGCTAAAACCGTTATTTCCAAAACTCTATAAATAGAGTTTTCAATCATTATCAAGTTATCACAGAGATCAGAGATTTCTTGCAAAATTGTTGTTGCATTCTCCAGAGGCTCTAGTCTTCAAGTTCACATAGTCCAAGGGATAAAGTGATCGTCTTCTGATCAGATTCCTAAAGTTGTACTTCCCCAGAATTTATTGTACTTTGTACGATTCTTTTAAAGTTTGTTATAAACTTTTTATTTTTTTCAAACAAAATGGCGACTCTGCTGGGGACGACTTTCTCCTTCGACGAGAATGTGACAACTCAATGTGATACTGTATCGATCGGCAAGACGCAGAAGACTTTGGTTGTTCAAGTCAACCAGACAGCCTACGAGGATATGATCAACAATAAGAGCAACAAGCACACTGTGGCTATCACCAAAAATAGAACTGTGTGGACTCCTAAGTCTTCCATAGTTGCTGTTGCCCAGGCGTAACCTGAGCGCTCTGTTGCCCAGGCGCAATCTGTCTATGTGGCTCATGCGCAACCTGCTTCTGTTGCCCGCGTGCAACCCACTCCTTTTGCTGCCAAGGTGCAGTCTGTTTCTGTTGCTCACACACAATCCACCCGTTTTGCTGTCAAGGCACAGTCTATTCACTCTGTTTCTATTGCCCACGCGCAACCTACTCCCTTTGTCGCCAAGGCACAGTCCACTCCCTCTGCTGCCAAGGTGCAGTCAACTCATCTTGCTGCCAAGGCGCAACTTGCTGCTAAGGCACAACCAATAGCCCATTTGGCTATGGCGCAACCTAAGCACTCTGCTGCTCAGGCGCAATTTGCACAACATATTGCCCTAGCGCAACCTAAGGGAACTAGTCTTTTGGCTATTCCCTCTTCTTCTCCAGTTCTGAACTTGGAGAAACAATATTCTAGTGCCAAAACTAGACAGAACAAAGGGAAGGGTCCTTTGACACTTCCTTAACTGGCGTAACCTGCACCTAAGGTGGTTCCACAACTAAACAGAAGGAAACGCTTTTTAGCTAATCCTTCACAAAATAAAGGAAAGTACCCTTTAGTCTTTTCTCAATCTTCCCTAGTCTATGACTCAAAGGAAGATATATCAGATGGTATTCCCTTAAACAGAGGTCTACAAATCTCTGCCAGGGGAAAGAATACTGATCAAAGAGGCATCTTGCCTACTCCTATGGTAACTGCTCAAGATCTTCCAACCTTGCATATCTCAAGATCCAAGCAAGAAAAATTGATGGTATCTCAAACAGAGGCACCAGGAGCAGAATTCTCTGATTTACGCGCTTATCTCAACAGGCGTCAATCAGTATCAACCTCGGTAAAATGCAAGAATCCTATGCCAAAGGCCAATTTACACCAGAAACAAAAGTTTGAAAAGAAGGACCCAGTCACTTATGCCAATGAGTTAAGTACTTCTTTGTACACTCACAAAACTAAGCATCTTAAGAACCGAAGTCATGTTCCTAACATCATTAAGGAATATGTTCCTCCGACTTCTTCTCGTCCTGTAGTGGTAACTGATCTCCGTGAACGTCTTACACAAAGATGGAAGATCACAGAGATGTCTCACTCATCTCTAGATCACTTATTAGAACGCCACTGCCTTCATGAAGTGGTCATCAAGTGTTGTTGCCAATCAGCTAAATGATCTGTCTTCGATCGGCTGAACTATGCTTCAACTCATGAACCTATGATGGGAGATGAAGATGAGCTGTTATATGCTTCTGTCAATATGACTTCCCGAGACACTGGGGGTAGAAAATCCTCGAAGCGTGGCACGTCTCGCAATCCGAGTCAGCAATACTTGGGACAACTCCGTGAATCTAGTGAAGGGGTCTTTCAACATACCAGATAGAAAGATCGAAATTTGGACCAGGATGCTTTTAATAAGGAAGATCTTCCCATCACTCATCTAAGAGAGGATTCTTTGTCCGACTTTGACGTAGATAGTTAAAGCTCTGAACAAACTATCTCGTCAATAGTGGCAAGAGAGGTGACAGCATATGCCATTACAGAAGATCAAGATGCTTCTCGTTTAGCCAGTCAAAAGCAACGAATTGCTGTACTGGAAGACAAATTGAAGACCATGGCTGAAATGGTCGCAAGTATGCACACTATAACCGTGGCTCAACATGCAGTACCACCGGTTGTGAATCCTATTTCAAATCCCGAGCTCATAGCATCTTCTGTACTAGTTAATGTTGGTCTGGGGGTACCTCCTCCCCAGGTTGCTTCTGTACCAATTTAAGCTGCTCCCAGTCAATCTGGTGTTGGGGGTGGTAATTACCATGCTGTTCCTCCTCCTAACAATTCAAATCAGTCCACCAATTCACAGACATCAAGGGATGCTAATGAGGCTATAAAACTCTTACGCACTCAGTTTGAGGCTTTTAAGCAAAAAGACGGTTTACAAAGACTTGGGATAAAACAACCTTATCCTGCAGAATGAAAGGAGGTTCAATTTCCTCCTAAATACAAGCTTCCCACCATTATGCTGTTTGATGGCAGCACTTCTCCAAGTCAGTACATCAATCACTTTGAAGTAATGACTGATCAATTGTAGCCAAATAATGCTCTTCTTACCAGGGTGTTCGTCGGTTGTTTAGTCGGTGTAGCATACGACTGGTACCGTAGCTTGCCTGATGGCTGGATAACTTCTTTTGCTGGTTTCAAGCAAATATTCTTGGAACGATTCTATGAGGGGGTCAATGATATGACTATGTCTGCCCTTATTAAAATTAAACAAAGACACAATGAATCCACAGAGAGTTTCATTGAAAGATTCCGCCGAGAGGCACTTAAAATGCCTCTAGGAACTCCATCTGCTGTAACAATAGACACTTGCAAATCAAACTTATTGCCTATCATCAGCATGTGGACGAGATCAACACAATTCCAAGATTGGCCTTCTTCATTGTGAATGCCAAGGCGGTGGAGGTTACACTGAGAAATTCAAGCAGTTAGGAGTTCAAATGGCTCATCCTAACCAAGATGAACATTCCACACCCGATGGTAATAATCGCCAGAACAATCACAAGGGTAAAGAAACATTGGCCATCAATCTCAAGGGCAAGGAGTCGTTGGCTGTTAATGTTGCTCAGACGGCACCCACTCCATCAGCACCACCACAAAAAGCACCTCGTCCAAAAGAAGAGTATTCTCTTGATGAAGATGATATTATGAGCATTTTCGATTGCTTAATTAAAAGCAATAAACTTCAACTGCCAGAAGTAAAATGACCAGAAGAAGTGGGTAAAACTGACCACCCTAAATATTGTGTTTATCACAGATTTATAGGGCATCCAACCCGAGCATGCTACGTGCTCAAAGGCAAAATCCAAAAAATGGTCAACTCTGGTGCAGTTACCCTCCAACATGATGAGAAGACTGTGACAGCCAATGTCGTCTCTGTACAGTTTGGTGATTTCCCACCACAACTAGTACAAGATGGTATTGTCCCCATTCCGAGGGCTACTCTTGAGATGGTGAATCTCCCACCTCCCTAATATGAAGGTCTTGTTCCATTATCCACTGATAAAGAAAAAATTATGTGGATTCATCCAGATCTGGTAGCAGACTTTAAAGCGCCTTCTTCTTTCAATCAAAAGAAGCGCTCCAAAACTAAATCCAAGAGCTGCAACATGGTATCCTTTGAACCGGTAGCAGAAGAAAAAATTCTAATCGACACCAGATCGGTAAACCTTATCTTCGAGAATATCCCGAAACTCAAGAGAATCCTGCCCCATCTTCTGATGTCCCTCCTGTATCATCTTCTCCTGCTGAGAATATACCATATACATCCTAGCCGGTTGTGGAACCAACTCTTCCCAAACCGACATCAGTAGACAAGGAAAAACAACCTGTCCGCTTTGATAAAGCATTGAAGAAGTCCTTATCTCTCGGACTTGAAAAGCCGTATAATTTTGATATACTCACTACACCAAATAGGATAATTTGAAACATTTAGTATTTTGGACTTTGGAACAGTGTATAAGTGTTCCTAGACCTTGAAACACTTATCAACTGTTCCAAACTGTTAAAGTGTTCCTATAATTAATTTACTTAAAATTAAATTAAAATTTTATTTTTTGAAACGATGAATAAACGTTTTTCTTTACGTTTCATCACACATGCTACTCACATGATAGATAAGAAAAATGTTCTAGCTCCTCACATAGTTCACTCATCCCTAATCTCACAAAACCCTCCGTCCCAATTGCTCTTCCCTCGTGCACCCCGGGTGTCGTTCTCTTCTCATCTGCCAGACGGAACCATTGTCTTTTGATCTCCTCGTCGGCGCCCCTCTCTTCCACGCTCGCCCCACCGCCAGTCTCTTCAACATAGGTCAGTCTCTGTGTGTGTGTGTGTGTGTGTGTGTGTGTGTGTGTGTGTGTGTGTGTGTGTGTGTGTCTCCCCCCTCTCCGTTCCTCTGTCCTTCTCTCCCAACCCCCTCTTTCTCCTTCCTTGTTATGAAATTTTATTCCTCTTATGCATATATTAGGGTTTGCAATTTTTCTTGTTGGCTTACTTCTAGGTCTTTGCATTTACAAAGTGTTTCTGTATGAATATGTTTATAGATTATACATTGGCTTTTTTTCCATCCATGTGGATTAAACTTTCTCAACATAGTTTGTGTGTATGTGGTTGAACTATCAAGTGCAGGATGGCCAAAATTTTAGCGTTCTTTAAAATCTCATGTCTTGCATTATGATTAAATATGTTAACAGATCTATTCGCCTTAAGTAGATACAACTCGCCAAGATGGGTTCACATTTCTCATTGGATCCTCCTTTTCGTGTAAGGTCCACACAATTAATTTCTTTAGGGTCTGCTTGGCAATTATCAGGGTAGCGGTTATGAGGTATTTTCAGAGTACCGGTTATGAGCGGTTATGAGGGGTCCGGTTTTGGATGGTTTTTAAGTAGCGGCTTTTAAATCAATCCAATCCATGCTTGGTAATTCACTAACGAGCAGTTCTGAAAGTTTTTTACACGAATAAATTAAATAGGGAAGGGTATCGGTAGTTAAATTATATCTATTTTTGTGAGGATATAAATGGAATAAAAAAATAAAGCCGCTCAAAATCCGTCGATTTGGGGTGTTTACAAAGCCACCCAAAAATACATTACACCGGTTTTTGGAGGTTTTTGAGCCGACGAAAACCAGTGCCTCAAAAAAATTAACAAGTAGAGGTTTTCATAAACGGTCAGTTCAAAAACACCCCAAAACCGGTGAAAACACCATTACCAAGCAGACCCTTAAGATAGTAAACTGTGGATTTTTTCCTCACTAAGTATACAATTGTTTTTAAACATAAGAGTGACATAATTTTCAATTCTTATTATTTGAGATATTGTTCTATTATTACACAATGGGTTTCAACTACCTGTAGTTGGAGTTGAATAAAATCGTAACTTGAAGTCACAAATTGTGCAAAATTACATAAACGTTTTGCCATAGAGAAGGTTGATTCCATTACCATCACCACCATAATCTTCCTTATCAGATAAACATTTATTGATCAAATAGGGACATACATAATACACAGGATTAATAGGGTGCATTAGTTTACATGAAAATACTACTTTTCTGTTTATAATATTTTAGTAGATCCCAGGCCTCAGTTTAGTATGTCATAAGAGCTCTTATGGTTGTCGTATGTGAGACCTATATAAATATTCGTTGATATATTGAGTGTGCATTTCTCGACTTCATGTGTATGAGGTCTACATGAATATGCATTAATATATAGAGTGCATTTGCTTTTGATTGGAGAAGGCTTGGATGACGATGATGTTTTCCTTTGATGTTGTATCAGTAGCATGCTTTATCATGTACCTAAACTAAAATGAAGAAACTATAAAATCTAGACCATGGATCAACCTCTCTCTGCTTCCAATTTAATTTATACCAGAATTTAATATTTTTAGTTATTTATGTGCACTCAATTTTTGTTTTAGCTTATTCTTGTCCTGGACTATACTACAAATGATTGCATTATTGAAGCATAGGAGAGACCACCCCAATATTTTTTTCTTTTTATATAGTTTTTTTTATATGGGAGTTAGTCCACACCTAGCCCACTCCAACCCACTATAGCCCACCCTAGTATATATTTCTGGATCCGCCCCTGCATGGAAGCACTATTCCCTGTTGTGTAATTTACTACATAGATCTGTTGTAGGTTGGAAGCACACTCCAACCCACTTTATTTTCATATTTTTTGAACCTCAATTCGAACATATATCTTCATTGACTATCTTTGTTCTTTTTATGTATTCTGGAAATGTTTTTTTTTTTTTTGACTTTTTGGGATTAATTTACTCCAAACAACGCTGCTTCTTTTTTTACATCAATGCTAAGTTCGGGAGATATATATGAGAAAAATGGTCTCTGATCATGCTTGGGAGTTTTGGTTTAAGTAGATACAATAATTTTATTCAATACCCGTTATTCAGTATGATGGTTTAGTTATGCTAGCAGTTTGTTGTGAATTAACAACTCTGCCTACTGACAACTCATCTAATGCGTTTGACATTTGTCCACACAGTTCAACCCTCTAATCTCATATTGGATGAAGTAGAGAGAAACGAAATGTTCCCATGTGTCTTTTCTTTTCTTTTGTTATGAATGAAGGTGTAGATACAACTCCAACCCACGGACTTCACAAAATTGCTAGTAAATAATGGCAATTCTTGATTCTCTGGAAATGTTGGTTTAAATGCACCTTTGCTTTATGTAGTTTTATGCTAATTTCTGTTATAGAAATTGTTGATGATATGCGTTTTAAGTTTTTAACAAATATATATGTCATTTGTCTATTACTAAGTATGCTCCCAAGGGTTAAGCATTATGTTAATTTAGGTTGATTTAGTATACATGCAATGAATGTATTATGAGATTGAGATGAGACAATAAGTATGTCACTTGATGAATTATGATACTGTTGTTGCTATGTTCAAATTCAAGATTGAAAGCAAACTTGCTTTTCCGTATCGGGCTATTGTTGAATCTTGGTTTCTACTTATCGTAAAAGGAGGAGCCAAATTCCAGGAACTTGGAACTTTATAAAATGACTATATGCTTCTCTGGCCAATTGGACTACGTTGTTATCCAAATTATTAGCTTGATCCCTGTTAATGCTAGATATATTTGGTTATTTATGATGATCAACACACTATAAATGACTGGCTAAAGTCGATTAATAGTGTCTCTGGCAAGTAGTAAACTCATTCCATATCTCAAAGTGGTCTGCATTGGCAACTCTAAATAGATAGATCTAAGCATTTTCCTTCAATCTTTTGACTCTTTGGCTTGTCCTTATCAACATTCTCCACAACAGAAAACCCCAACCGCAACAGTCCAAGGTATGTTTTTTTTTACTTTTATGTTAAGTCACCACTGACATGTTGTACTATTATTGCCTCTTAACCCATATTAGTTTTTGTTTTTGATCCATTATTTTTTTCTGAAATGAGGTTTTAGCTACTTATTCTACAATATGTTTGGATTCAGGTTTTGATCTTAAGACACCAACCTCAGATCCTTCTCCTTATTGGAGCTGTCTTATCATGTTCTTAGAAGTGATAGAACTTGACTCATATTAACTATTTAATTAAGCACACTTCTCTGCTGCATAGACATGTATAAGTGCTTTGCTGATAAATTCATATCAATTTTTTTCCTGGTGTATATTATGGACGATGTGATATCTATCTGCTTTCGATGCTGTAATTTATTTTCTTGTTTGAGTGTTAATATTCTTGTTGCCTCACATATTGTTTCACACATTCATTGTCATGACAATTGTATAGTTTTCATTATCCATTGTTGATATTAACACAATGTGAAATGGGATTTTAATAGCATGTACTGGAACATGGGAAGCCTCACGACCGCACTGTGATTATAAAAAATTAGCTGCACAAATGGTTCAAATGAGTCAACAAAAGTTTTCTTCAAATGTTGTTGAGAAGTGCTTGACATTTGGTGGTCCTGTTGAACGTCAGATATTGGTAAATGAGATGCTTGGTTCAACTGATGAGAATGAACCACTCCATGTATGCTATCTCCTTTTCAAAAATATCAATAGATGATCCTGATATTAGTGTTAGCTATCTAATGCTTTTTCTACCTTGATTAAAATATACTGTCATTATTTGTTTCTACGACTGAAAAAATAATCCTTACATATTGGTTTGGGGTGCCTTCAATGTCCTTATCTGTTTGTTCACCTCAAGTTAAATTCTCAAGCATTAGCCTCCTGATGTAAATGCCCATTCACATATTATTCTATTCTCTTTCTTGGCCCCACAATGTGATGGCCACATCCTCATGTTATTTATTACACTTTTTTTTTGAAAGTTGTTTCATATGACGCAATTAGATAACTTTTTACGATTTCCTTCTATATCTTGCGATGCTGACATTACTTGTTCATTAACTTGTCTTGGTCTTTCTTTGTTTTTCCTGAAATCTCCTTACCATCCAACTTGCTAACAACATGCCTTGTAGTAGCATTATGGAATTCAGTTGATTCCCTAGTATTTAGTATTTAACTCATAGTTTCTTCATGGAGCAATCTATAAATGTCAGCTTTGATGCATCTATTTCTAGTTCACTGGACATATCTCCTTCGAGACCCAAGGTTATTTTGAGATAGTTTATTGATAGTTTAAGTTTTTCTTTATCTATATCTTTGAAAATATACATGCAGTAGATGTGGGTTCAATATGGAATTAGATCCGTATTACTTAATGGAGTGCCATGGCACTGGAAAGGGGTCTATCCTAACTTTTGTTGCTTAAACCAGAATTTGCTACCTGTAGAGTGTGCAGGAAATGTGCACAAAAACACACACACACGCCCATATGCATACACATATTTCTTGCGGCATACCAGATTCTTGAGGCTTTAATATGGATACAGATGGCTGCAATTTATGCATTGTTCTCACTCTTACTTTAGATTAACTCACTATAAACAGGTTCGACATAGATTTACCTGTGACTAGTTTATCTCCACCATCAATTATCAAATACATAGACTTATCCTGCTATTTTTTTATATAAAAGTATGACATTTTATGTTCACCTTTGCACTTGCATGTAATGCGTCTAGGAAACGAGAATACAACCATTTTATTTCTTTTTCTATTCCTTTCATGACATCTTATCCACTAGAGAATCTAATATTTAGAAAATAACATTGTCTATAAACTTTGTGTACTGACAGTGTGCAATGTTTCCTGAAGGATGTGGATGTTGCTAAGCAAGGAAAGGTTTGTACGGTTTTCTCTAGTCCCTTTTTTCTATATGGAAAAGTGAGATATAAACTTCCATATCTTGTTGGATTGTAGATTATTATCAGCGGATATGCAGTCTCAGGTGGTGGATACGGTATTGCGAGAGTGGATATATCGGTTGATGGTGGCAAGACTTGGACAAGAGCCCTTATATATCAAGAGATTAATGTATCGTACGTGTATGCTGATGATAAGTGGGCGTGGGTTCTCTTTCAAGCCGTACATGCAAGACATAAGCTCTTAGATATCTGTAGATCAACTAAATTTTGTAAACAAATTACCTTTTGAAGTCTAGTTAGATTTTATATATTATTTGTATTTTTTACTTTATACATTTTTTATGACATTTTATAAAGATAAACATTTGGGATATGTTATTAGTTGTTTTATATTAAGTTTGATAGGTTGGGTTAAATTTAATGGAGCTCATGAATGTGGGTTCATGGAATATGTAAATCTTGCACACCTTATTATGTGTTTCAATGGTCATTTTAGGAATTATCAGATTTCTAGTTCAAACTAAAAATTGGAACGTGAAATTGAAATTAAAAAATACACAGGAACATTAATAAATCGTTTCAAAATTAGCCACTAAAATAGTGTAAAAGTGTTCAAATTATATTCAGGAACGAGCGTAAATCGTTTCAAAGTGACATATAGAAACATTTCAAAGACGTTACAAAAATAATTTTGGAACACATTATATGTGTTTCAAAATCTAATTTTAGGAACGTTTGATAGCCGTTTCAGACTAAATTTAGGAACATTTTATAATCATTCCAAATATTGTAACGCCACTTTTAGGAACGATTATGTTATGTTCCTAAAAATATTAGGAACATATAAAAACTGTTCTTAAATGTCTTTTTTGGTGTAGTGACTGGCTCAATTGGCTAACACTCCAGCAAGATTGTCAATCTTCGAACTCTTACGTCTCTCAAAAGAAACTCGAGAAACGTTAAGTGAAGCTTTGATGCAGGCTGATGCTTGTCTTACTCTCCTTAAGAAGCCTGAAAAGGAGCCTGTCAGCTATACACATTGTCATAGTGTATTTGAATTAATACCCTTTTACACAAGATGACATGGTGTTAGAAGACAATCGTCAAGATCGTCCTCTCTACTTCACAGGATATATGGACACCATAAAAGTCGATCGTATTTTGATTGACCCAGGGTCTGTTCTTAGTATCATGTCGAAGACTTTGTTGGATGCCTTAAAGATCCCAGTGCACAAACTTTCTACAACTATCACTACCATCTTGGGGTTCAATCAAGGAAGAAGTGAACCTTTGGGGAAGAAACGCCTGAAACTTCAAATCGGCAATCTTCGTACAAAGGTGACTTTCTTTGTGATTGATAATCATGGTTCATACAATGCTTTGTTATGAAGACCATTCCTCCACGAACACAACATTGTACCTTCTACTCTCTACCAATGTTTTAAATATGTGAATGGAAATGGAGAAGTACAGAAAGAAGTTACAGACCTAAATCCTTTCAAGGGGGTTGAAGCGTCCTGCAATGACTCTCATATGTACAAAAAGAAATTCATGAAGGTGGTATTGGCAATGGATACTGATGAAGAACAGAAAGGTGTGCCGAATGATACTCTGGTGATCCCTATCAAAGGACGTACTTCCTATCAGTCTTCTAAAATATTGACTATCTACCTTCCTTCTCACAAGAAGCAGCCTCCTAGTATTAGTCAGGAACAAAGGGAGCTCACCTCTTCTAAGCCACTTGTAATCGACCTTCGTCGTAAAAAGCCCCCTCCTCCTTCTCGTTCTTCTTCTCCCCCTCTGGTTATCAATCTGACTAAGCCTGTTAAGGTTAAAGGTCCTATTATAAATGATGATGTAAAAATTAATAAAGCATCTCCTTTACAGTATACTGATGTCTCTTATTATACTCAATGTTATTTGGACATGCTAGATAGTTTCAAGCCACTTACAATAGGAGTCGTATCGTCTCTCCAAAATGTGGTATCACTGAAATCAATACAAGAATCGTACTTCCTAGTACCGTCTAGAAAGAAAGGCAAAACTCCTATACTTTTTAATAAAAGTGAAGAACAAAAAATCATGCCCGACAGTGATAATAAGGATGATACAGGAAGGCTACAATTACGTCGCTATAGTCCACAATCCAAAGCAATCTGTCACGCCCCGGTTCCCATGATGACTCGAGGCACGTGATACTTCTCCCCAGGCTACGCAACTGTACAATGAGTACCGAATTGTACCCTACGATTGTCGCCTGTAAGGTCTGGAATAGGCATAGATATAAGGCATAATCAACAGAAATTCCACAAATTTATATTGCATTCATTGTCCATAAAGTTACATCTTGATCAAGATTCATCAAAACACAATTATACATATTCGATTCATTGTTCTTCAAACACATAATTTACATAACCGAAAAAGTTCTCAAAATAAAAACTAAAATCCATTAGTTCCACGTCATTCGTAGAGTTCGTTCTCGGTGTACTCCAGATCTCCATCCTGATCTTCAATAATCCCTAGTGCACAAAACTAGGTCGTCAATACGACGATCAAGCCCTCAGTCAAAGGAGGAAGTTATAAATGTGTAATGATAAGACAGGTGAAAACAAAATATAGTAACTAGAGTAATTAAACTCATACCTTGTGATATCAGTCAAGAAGCAAGTAATTCTCAATTTAATGTCACAAAGGACACGACAAGATCTTTCTAGACCTAAATGCAATTTAGAGAAACTTTTTGGATCACACACACTCGCCTAGCATCTCAACAATAATCCCATTTGCCCGGGATCAGGCTTGTACAAAATGGGTTGGTACTTAGATTCTCCAGCCGTCTGTACTATCACATATTGATGTGATTACAAGCAAGATAACATCATGAGTGGTTTCCAAATCATCTGGATCGAATCATCACATCACGTGTGTCACGACCCGATCCCAACTAATTGGGTCGACTCGGATCATGCCCAGCCTGCACCGTTGTTGAGACGGCGGCAGTAAGCTGTTCAGTAGCAGGTAACCATACAACAACATTATAATTTGTCACAACTCAACATCGGAAAATTTAAAACTTTATTAAACTTTTACATGAAATAAAAAATACAACTTAAACCATTTTTTTTATATATCATGAATAAAAGAAAACTCTAGGCAAACAGCTCAGCAATCTCGAATTCCTCGTCTTGGGATCGCGTAACAAAGCCTCATCAGTGATACCTAAAATGTTGGGTCTCCAGTCAGGAGGGAGCAAAGTACAATTACGAATATCCAATAATTCAAATAATAATTTGAAATTTGCAATGTTAAACAATTTGGAATACTTTAACAATATTTTTCACAATTCTACAATTGAAAACAATGTGATTTGAGTAGGTAACGAACTATGACCGGCTTGGGATGATTCAATTATATCCTAATGATATGGTCCGGCCTATCCTCGTGTATAGGAGGAATCAGCTCGCACAATCAATGATGCAATATAGGGGTATTGGTCATAGACGCTACACTACTCCCCCAATATCCCGAGTCAATTAGATTCAATCAATGAGTCAATATTCGAACTCTAGGAGAGAGTTCCGTGTAGCAATGTGGTTTAAAATTGCAATAAAACAATTACTAGATAAATTACCAAATAGACATAACTGCACTTGCCTTTGTTTTAGAATGACTGGATAGACGAGTCGGTACCGAAGAGGAACGTCAGTTGTAACTTCGAGTTCCTACAGTTGAGAACTCGACTTAGATCCTTGAATAACCAGACTAAGTGTGCTAGTTGCAATCTCTAGTAGACCTGTCCTAGTCAGGTTTTAAGTTGTATTTATTTACAGCTAACGATTACGTCGCAACTACGTGCGTTGATTAACCGATTAATTGGATTATTTGGAAAATCACGAGAATCGATTACAATTTTGGAAAACTTTGTGTTTTCATAATATGTATATAAAATACAGTTTCTTTTAGTGACAAACAGTAAATTAATAATATTTTATTTATTTTAGCTAAACTCGTATTTAAGCCGTAAATTACGTCCTAACTACGAATATGAAATCAATCCAAACCACCCAAATTTACATCCACCAGAAAAGAAAAGAAAACAAACTACGCTACACCAATACATGGGCACAGCTACTGGTCCTAGGGTGGGCTTATGCCCGATACATCTTTCTTTTACATTAAATAAGAAAATGACTGAATTATTAAATAAAATGCAGAATTTAAATGACTATAATATTTAGCCTAAAAATAAAATAATAATTTAAAAGAAAACTAGGAGTCTCAGACTCGGTCCTTTTCCTCAAAATTCGGTTTATGCCTCAACGTCCGGTCGGACCGGTGCGTTTGCATTTCGCCGGGGCCCACAGACCGGTACGGTCGTCGCCCAAAAATCGGTTTAGAAAATCATTTTCGAAAGCCGGTTTTGAAATCAATAAAAATATAATTTTGTAAAAATTGGGCAGCACTTCCTCTATTTTCGGGACAAACCCAAGAACTGGGAAGTGCGCCAACAACTCCTGCAAAATGTCCCAAACCAGGGAAACCCATTTCCAACCCAAAATAGTCCACAGAAATATCCGCCAAAATAATTCCAACACCACAGAATTAATTCCAATCCACCGAATAATTTCCGAAATATCCGGGAATTCCAATACCAACCAATTCACGCCAACCCAGCAAGTAAAACACAGGAAATCAAACTAACGCAGCTAATCGAAATATAAAACGCAGCTATCCGGATTCCCGAGAGGGAACCGGGGGACCGATCTATCATCATTGACTCACGGGAGGGACGAACTACTCTGATTACCAAGAAATTACCAAATTCCGTTGGCGGGGAGCCGCGGGAAAACTTGGGGAAAAACCGAAACGAAGTTCGGACAGCAGGTCGTAGATCCTGGACAGCAAACTTCGCGGATCCGGACTCAGCAATTACTCCATGCGCACCGGACAGTGAGATGAAACCCACAGGGCGCGCCGAGATGGCGCTGATGGCCTGGGAAGTCGGCGCGGGGCGCGGTTGCAGGGGTCGCCGAACGTCGGAAGACGGGCCGGCGAAGGGGAGGCCGGGCGCGCTGGGTGAGCCACCGGGGTCGGGCGACCGACGGACGGCTCGCCGGAGTGGGCCACGGGCTCGGGATGCGCGCTGGTGGCGCGGAAGAGACGCCGGAGTGCAGCGCCGGCCGGGAATCGGTGGCTCGGCCGCGGGGGAGTCCGCGCCCTGGAGGAGGAGCGGCCGCGGGGTCGCACGGTGGAGCGCCGGACGGCAGCGGCGCGGATGGCCGCGGGAGCTAGGGCACGCCTCGCCAGAAAATGGGGGCGCGGAGGAGGAGCTCACGGAGAGCTGCCAACCGAGGAGGAGCGCGCTCGCGGACGGGGGCTCGGGGTCGCACGCGCGCAGGGTGGTCGGCGGAGAGTTCGCCGGGAAAGGAAGATCGCCGGAGGGATTAGGTGGAGAAGTCGGGTTTTCTCCAGGAGGAGAAAAGAGAGTAGTGAGAGAGAGGGATGAAGTTTTTCTCTTAAGAAGAAATAAGAAGAGGGGGTTCTGTGTGTAGTTGAGCCAGGGAGTGGGAGAAGGAGTTAATAAAGAAAGAGTGGTGAATGTGTGAGTAAATAGGGAGGAGTTGGAGGAGTTGAGGGGTTCTGAGAGTGAAAGAAGGAGTGTAACGTAAGGAGAAGGGGAAACGTGGGAAAGGAAGAGGTCTGGTCCACTTGGACCAGATCTAAAAATTATATATTTTTATATATTTTTTTTTTATTTTAAGTTATGAACCAAGTCAAAAATAGAGTTAGGAAAAAGGGATTTGGGTTTGGGCTCAGGCTCGAACTCGGGTCTGGGTCAGCAACCAAAAGCCCAATTTTATTATTTAAAAATAGTTTCAGCCCAATAATAATAATATTAATAATTATAACCTTACTAATAATAACAATATTAATACTTATAATTTATTTAACCAAAGTTTTATCAAATTAATTTTCCAAGGACAATCAAGATTAAAATAAAAATGCATTTAAATTAATTATTCTAATTAATCAAGATTACGGGTTTCACAACCTTCCCTCCTTAGAAAATTTCGTCCTCGAAATTTAAAGTAAGGGTAGGAGAATCAAACGGCTACAGGTACCACGCCCGTAACTCAGGTCCAACAATAAGAATTTTCAAGGCAGTCATGGATGAGACGGTTTAGGGACAAGTTTTATTTATGATATCATCCATGTAGAAAAATACAAAAGCGAACCAAAGTACACGAGGTTGATCAGACCATCATGCACCGGTTCTGATTAGACAATATATTAGTGGGTGCACCCAATAAAATACCGTCATGATCAAGCTTGACAAAAAAATAGCTTACAAAACTAGGCTAACTTCGTCAGCATCAGTCAAGTTTAGAACGAAAAGATAAGAAAATAAGTGATGACTCGAATTCTGATCTTCTTCTTACCTCTGACTAGGCTTGCAACTGGTTTCTCTGGCACTGAAAGGTTAAGTCCAAACTTGAACTCTGAATTATCCAAAATGTGACTCGGATCCGAAGTGTAGCGCGCATCTGAGCTGGCCTCAATTTCCTGCTCCGTCGAAACTGATTGTTCCTCTGGTAGAAGAAACTTCACCAAATGCAATTTGGTCTTTCCAAGACCTACCAAATTTCGAGACGCAACATCTCAAACATCTTCAAGCGTCTGGATTGACCTCTCTGATTGCTTGCCCCGCGGTACTCCATGAATCTGGTAGATGTGCTTCTCGTACAATGCTGCCCACTTCTTAGTGGATAAACCAACTTGAAGGAAATTAAAGTGTGCTGACTTAGTCAGTCGGTTCATTATAATCTAATTGGTGCCCTTCCCTCCTTGGGAACAAGGCAATCCTTACTCAAAGTTCATTGTTATATGCTTCTACTTCCATTCTGAATGGTCCAGCGGCTACAACAAGCTTGTTGCTAATTTCTCATGTTGACAAATTCACATCTAATTCTCATACCTGGAATTATCCTTCTTTATTCCATAACACCAATTAATTGAGGCATATTCTGATACATTTTATCATCTCCTGAATTTATGGAATACTGCGACTGGTACATTTCTTTTATCAACTCGTTCCTCCGTTTGTCAGCCGATACGCAAAGTCGAACTTCGCCATCCGTATCGACCAAGTGCATCAGCGATTCACATTAGCCTTACCTGAATGGTACTGCAGGTTGATGTCGTAATCCTTCATCTGCTTCAACCATCTTCTTAGTCTAACATTCAGCCCTTTCTGAGTGAAGACATATTTCAGACTTTTGTAGTCCGTATAAGTTTTCACTCCCTTTCCATAAAAATCATGCTTCTATAGCTTCCAAGTAAAGATAATTGCAGCAAATTTCAAATTAGGTGTGGGATAATTCTTCTCATGAGTCTGTAGTTGCCTATATGTGTAAGCAATTACTTTCCCATGTTGTTGAAGAACGTAGCCCAGTCCTTTTCCAGAGACATTACTGTAAATTGAGAACTCACCGGTTCCTGCGGGTAGCGCAAGGATTGGTGTAGTGGTAAGTCTCTTCTTCAGCTCCTCAATGCCGCATGGCAAACTTTCGTTCAGAATGAACTCTTCATTCTTCCAAGTGAGCTTCGTCATTGACTCAGCAATCTTGGCGAAATCTTTCACGAACTTCTGATAGTAGCTAGCCAAGTTCAAGAAACTTCCGAATTGAACTTGGGGTATATCACTCTTCAACAACAGCTATCTTCCATCGAAATTTCTTCTCTTGACAACATGGCCAAAAGTTACCTTGTCAACAATCCACGTTCAGATAACTTACTATAAACTTCTTTTTCCTCAAAGTTTCCAAAACTTCCTCAGATGTTCTTCATGCTCTTCTTCAGTCTTCAAATATATCAGAAGGTTATCTATGGGGAAGATAAACTGATTCAAATACTCATGAAAATCTCTGTTCATGAGATTCATGAACACAGTAGAAGCATTTGTCAGTCTAACGTCCTGACCAAAGAAAACTATCCATACTTGGTGTTTGAACGCCGTCTTGGAAATGTCCTCTTTTCTGACTTTGATTTGATGGAAGTCAAATCTTAAGTCAAACTTCGAAACACTCTAACTCTACACAACCAGATCAAACAGATCCTCGATCCAGACAGAAAGTACTTGTTCTTTAGTGTCTGGTAATCGATGCACATCCGTTGTTCCATCCTTCTGGGCACAAACAAGATAGGTACTCCCTAAAGTGAAGTTCCACTCTGAATAAATCCTAGAGCCTTCATTGATCTGGTCCTTCATCTTCTTGGCCAACTTCGGGTTGACTCTGTAACATCCTTTAGAAATAGGGAAATAGCCAGGGACTAAGTCAGGGGTGAATCCTATGTCTAGATCTGGGATAATCCGGGGAGACTATCAGGAAAAACATCTGCCATAAGGGTGTAACTAAAATTTCTATTCATGGGGAGAATTACAGCAAAACTCTTATGATTGATCTAAGGACATCCTGTTACAACTTCCAAAAAGATGATGCTATTCAGCAGTCCTAGGTACTATTCTTCATAGTTCTGACTCTTGCATGAGCAGTCTTCAACTGCTTCATCCTCGAGTATGCATCATGCCTTATTGTAAGGGACAGGGTCTGCTGGATAGGAAGAGGGTCCTTAGATTGTGGCCTAACAGGTGTTGCTGGGATAGGTATTCTGGTATGATGGAAAGATAAGGGGCAATCCTTTACCCGATGTTTAGCAGATTCACATGCCAAACAATGTCCTAATCTCTTGCGGCAACTAACGGCCTGATGATCAGGCCTCTTGCAATAGTTACAAGCCCAAAGCTTCTTACGACAAGGCTGCCGAAAAGTAGAGTACTTGATGGGACCCCAAATATCTTCTAGATTCAAGGGTATCCTTCCTAGGACAAAAGTTCTGCTCTAACTTGGTTGGGGATATCTAAGGCTACATCATAACGTTCTTCATGTCTTCTCTCGTGATATTCATCTGTTCCTGCTGGGCTTCATATTGAACTTTCTAGAACTCCAGGATTTTTTGAAATAGGACAACCATTTGGAAGATGATTGCTGGTACTAGTGGAGCAACAAAAATGAATACTCCACCAAGGAAGTGCAATTCAGTTTGAGATGAGGTAGAAATTGCCAGTGTAGGGAAAACTTCACTGGGTGCACTATGAGGACGGTCAAACAGCCGCAAGGGAAAGGACCCTGGGCTTGGTTGAGGAGATGGGGTATGATCTGGAGATGACACCTCATCGCCAGTAGGATTTGGTCAATGGTCATTCTCTGGAAGGTTTAGGACGCACACATAAGCAAGGTAGCCTACCGGTCTATAATCAAGCAAAAATATTTATTTATAATATATTTCGGTCCTATGTTGTGACAAATTAATGTTCTAGGGTTCTAATTGTTTCTAGGTATGTTTTCCTAAGTTGTTGTTCAGACCTGCATGGGCCACCACTAAAAACATGTCACGACCCGATCCCAACTAATTGGGTCGACTCGGATCATGCCCAGCCTGCACCGTTGTTGAGACGGCGGCAGTAAGTTGTTCAGTAGCAGGTAACCATACAACAACATTATAATTTGTCACAACTCAACATCGGAAAATTTAAAACTTTATTAAACTTTTACATGAAATAAAAAATACAACTTAAACCATTTTTTTTTTATACATCATGAATAAAAGAAAACTCTAGGCAAACAGCTCAGCAATCTCGAATTCCTCGTCTTGGGATCGCGTAACAAAGCCTCATCAGTGATACCTAAAATGTTGGGTCTCCAGTCAGGAGGGAGCAAAGTACAATTACGAATATCCAATAATTCAAATAATAATTTGAAATTTGCAATGTTAAACAATTTGAAATACTTTAACAATATTTTTTACAATTCTACAATTGAAAATAATGTGATTTGAGTAGGTAACGAACTATGACCGGCTTGGGATGATTCAATTATATCCTAATGATACGGTCCGGCCTATCCTCGTGTATAGGAGGAATCAGTTCGCACAATCAATAATGCAATATAGGGGTATTGGTCATAGACGCTACACTACTCCCCCAATATCCCGAGTCAATCAGATTCAATCAATGAGTCAATATTCGAACTCTAGGAGAGAGTTCCGTGTAGCAATGTGGTTTAAAATTGCAATAAAACAATTACTAGATAAATTACCAAATAGACATAACTGCACTTGCCTTTGTTTTAGAATGACTGGATAGACGAGTCGGTACCGAAGAGGAACGTCAGTTGTAACTTCGAGTTCCTACAGTTGAGAACTCGACTTAGATCCTTGAATAACCAGACTAAGTGTGCTAGTTGCAATCTCTAGTAGACCTGTCCTAGTCAGGTTTTAAGTTGTATTTATTTACAGCTAACGATTACGTCGCAACTACGTGCGTTGATTAACCGATTAATTGGATTATTTGGAAAATCACGAGAATCGATTACAATTTTGGAAAACTTTGTGTTTTCATAATATGTATATAAAATACAGTTTCTTTTAGTGACAAACAGTGAATTAATAATATTTTATTTATTTTAGCTAAACTCGTATTTAAGCCGTAAATTACGTCCTAACTACGAATATGAAATCAATCCAAACCACCCAAATTTACATCCACCAGAAAAGAAAAGAAAACAAACTACGCTACACCAATACATGGGCACAGCTACTGGTCCTAGGGTGGGCTTATGCCTGATACATCTTTCTTTTACATTAAATAAGAAAATGACTGAATTATTAAATAAAATGCAGAATTTAAATGACTATAATATTTAGCCTAAAAATAAAATAATAATTTAAAAGAAAACTAGGAGTCTCAGACTCGGTCCTTTTCCTCAAAATTCGGTTTATGCCTCAACGTCCGGTCGGACCGGTGCGTTTGCATTTCGCCGGGGCCCACAGACCGGTACGGTCGTCGCCCGAAAATCGGTTTAGAAAATCATTTTCGAAAGCCGGTTTTGAAATCAATAAAAATATAATTTTGTAAAAATTGGGCAGCACTTCCTCTATTTTCGGGACAAACCCAAGAACTGGGAAGTGCGCCAACAACTCCTGCAAAATGTCCCAAACCAGGGAAACCCATTTCCAATCCAAAATAGTCCACAGAAATATCCGCCAAAATAATTCCAACACCACAGAATTAATTCCAATCCACCGAATAATTTCCGAAATATCCGGGAATTCCAATACCAACCAATTCACGCCAACCCAGCAAGTAAAACACAGGAAATCAAACTAACGCAGCTAATCGAAATATAAAACGCAGCTATCCGGATTCCCGAGAGGGAACCGGGGGACCGATCTATCATCATTGACTCACGGGAGGGACGAACTACTCTGATTACCAAGAAATTACCAAATTCCATTGGCGGGGAGCCGCGGGAAAACTTGGGGAAAAACCGAAACGAAGTTCGGACAGCAGGTCGTAGATCCTGGACAGCAAACTTCGCGGATCCGGACTCAGCAATTACTCCACGCGCACCGGACAGTGAGATGAAACCCACAGGGCGCGCCGAGATGGCGTTGATGGCCTGGGAAGTCGGCACGGGGCGCGGCTGCAGGGGTCGCCGAACGTCGGAAGACGGGCCGGCGAAGGGGAGGCCGGGCGCGCTGGGTGATCCACCGGGGTCGGGCGACCGGCGGACGGCTCGCCGGAGTGGGCCACGGGCTCGGGATGCGCGCTGGTGGCGCGGAAGAGACGCCGGAGTGCAGCGCCGGCCGGGAATCGGTGGCTCGGCCGCGGGGGAGTCCGCGCCCTGGAGGAGGAGCGGCCGCGGGGTCGCGCGGTGGAGCGCCGGACGGCAGCGGCGCGGATGGCCGCGGGAGCTAGGGCACGCCTCGCCAGAAAATGGGGGCACGGAGGAGGAGCTCACGGAGAGCTGCCAACCGAGGAGGAGCGCGCTCGCGGACGGGGGCTCGGGGTCGCACGCGCGCAGGGTGGTCGGCGGAGAGTTCGCCGGGAAAGGAAGATCGCCGGAGGGATTAGGTGGAGAAGTCGGGTTTTCTCCAGGAGGAGAAAAGAGAGTAGTGAGAGAGAGGGATGAAGTTTTTCTCTTAAGAAGAAATAAGAAGAGGGGGTTCTGTGTGTAGTTGAGCCAGGGAGTGGGAGAAGGAGTTAATAAAGAAAGAGTGGTGAATGTGTGAGTAAATAGGGAGGAGTTGGAGGAGTTGAGGGGTTCTGAGAGTGAAAGAAGGAGTGTAACGTAAGGAGAAGGGGAAACGTGGGAAAGGAAGAGGTCTGGTCCACTTGGACCAGATCTAAAAATTATATATTTTTATATTTTTTTTATTTTTTTATTTTAAGTTATGAACCAAGTCAAAAATAGAGTTAGGAAAAAGGGATTTGGGTTTGGGCTCAGGCTCGAACTCGGGTCTGGGTCAGCAACCAAAAGCCCAATTTTATTATTTAAAAATAGTTTCAGCCCAATAATAATAATATTAATAATTATAACCTTACTAATAATAACAATATTAATACTTATAATTTATTTAACCAAAGTTTTATCAAATTAATTTTCCAAGGACAATCAAGATTAAAATAAAAATGCATTTAAATTAATTATTCTAATTAATCAAGATTACGGGTTTCACAACGTGTTATAATAAGAAGTTCGTATGACTTGGACTTTTCCAAGAATATCGAACCCATTCATTAGAGAGCTGAGCTGAACTCAGGGCCTAGATATCTAATGAATTAATAAGTATTCTGAGCTGAAAACTCAAGGTAATGTGCAAATGGATAGCTGAGCTGAAACTCAGGGCCTGGATGTCCAATTGCGATCAAGAAAGTGAGCTAAGCCTCACCCCGAATATTCGTGCGGCCGCACGAACACCGTATCAGGGACTGATCAGTACGAAAAATAAAAATTATATTGCAAAATAGTCAGCCGGGTGTGATCCAACGGTTTCTCTCCCAAATCCCATGCAACCTATTCTAGACATTCAGACTTCAGAGAAACTATCCCCCAAACGGGAGTCCTAGAAGTCAAGTCGCATTCAAATAATAGTTTCGTCTTTACCAAAACTGAAGTAGTCTGAGAAATGTTGGAACCAAGGTAAAATTCCAAGGTATCTAATTAGACATGATTTCCAAAAATCCCTCCGATATTATAGGTCGGAGATGGATGGTTCAAATGGTCTAGAACTTGAGTCAAAAGTTTCTAAAGAGTCCGAATTGTCAGAAATAGACTAACTCTGGAAATTCTCAAAACTTTCGGCAGAGTCTCCTTTGTATTTACTGACCCAGTAATCAATCCGATACAAGTAAACACAAAAGAATAATATATATGGGCACGCCGACCCCTTCGGTGGAGCAACCCTCAACACCGGCAACACGCAATTTATATAATCGGGTACGCCGACTCCTTCGGTGGAACAACTCAACACCGGACCACGCATTTAAATAAAGCTATGCAAAATAAAGCTTTCTTACCTTAGCAAGCAAGGAAGCGTGCAATTATTCTTGGTTTACAAGGCTTTATCAAAAATGCTAAGCAAGTCAAGGACAATATCGAGTTTTTGTTTAGTAATAAAATGATTTTAGGGAACTACTATTGACTAAATACTGCATTTAACTCATCAAGAATATATAGAAAAGTAATTTAAGACATGTAAAGTTAGCACGTAGCTACCATAGTAGACCGGTATACAAAATTATCAAGTTAAACCATGTTTTCATGACCAAAAGGTGATTTTAAGCCTAATTAAAATTCTGGACAGAATTGAACATTTTGCTAATAATAAGTAACAATCATCCTATCACAAGGTTAATTTAAGACATCCCTAAGTATACTTGAATTCATGCTAATAGTGGATTAGTCCATAACACATGCAATCTATCTATAATATGACTTGTAGGATGGTTAATTAAACATTTTAAAGTTAAGCAAGAAGTTATTGCCACATTTCGATATATTCGTAAAAGTCTTATGTAGAAGTATCCAACAGAAAGTCTTATGTAGGAGTGTCCACCATTTGTCTGAATTCATACAAGTAGTGTGATATATAGAATTATCATGCAAAAACAGAAATAATTGATAATTTACATGAGAAGATTCAAGAAGAGGAAGGAGAGAGAGCTTGCCTTGCTCTTAGAGTGTGCTTCCTAGAGGAAAGTTCTTCCTAAAGCTCCAATTCAGAACTTAGGGCACAAATTTGGGAATTGGGGTTAATCACAAAACCTAGAAATATTTTCTCAAAGAAATTGAAGAGGAAATAGGGAGGGAAATTGGAAGAATGAAGAGGAAGAAGAATAAGAAGATGAAGGGGGTCGGCCGGTGGCCGACCGGGCGGCGACGCCGGCGGCGCCGACGGCGGCGCAGCAGCCGCGGCAGTAGCAGCAAATGCAGTAGCAGCAGCGGTAGCAGCCGCATAAGTAGCATCAACAACCACAATAGGAGGGGGAAGGGAAGAAAGGAAGGAGAAGAAGAAGAAGAAGAGAATGGGAAGGAGAAGTATGAGAAAATCTCACCTGGAGGAAGAAGGAAAAGAGAATGAATTTTCTCTTTCATTCCAATTCATTTTAAAAGAATTGAATGAATAAAAAGGGAAAAATACTAAAATGCCCTTAAAGATTTGTCATGAGACATGAATGCCATTTGGCACTCTACCATGCATGTATGCCACATAATCCTCTAAGTAAGAATGCAAAATAAATTTTGCATGAGGGACATTTTGAGAAGGAAATTAATTTCATTTATTTACACTATATTTTTTAAGAAATAATATAGAAAATAATTTTGAAAGGTTAAAAATAATTAAAAATACCTAAATTAAAAAAATAACAAAAATAAAATAAAAATTAAGGTTATGACACAATCATCCGTAAAATGGGTTATGATTTCAAAGCCGGTCTTAATAACAATAAAGAAGATGAACTCCTATTCGTATTTCTGTGTCATGACCCGATCCTAAATTGTTGGGTCGAATCGGATCATGCCCCGCCTGCACCGTTGTGAGACGGCGGCAGTAAGCTGTATCAAGCAGTGAAACACAACACACAAAAATCTAACGGAAATAAAAAATATTTTATTGAATTGGAAAAGGGTCTGGAAAAAAAAACAAACATTAACAATATTTAATAATTACAATTGTTTTCTGAAAAGAAAAAATAATAAAGAAAGTGCTAAGCCAACATTCTAGGGTTCTTGGGTTCCTGGTTCAGCCTCTGCGGGACCCAAGTCTGTCCCGTAGAAAATGTAATAAGGCAGCTCCTCTTCGTCGCTGTCACCTAAAAATGTTGGGTCTCCAGTCAGGAGGGAGCAAAGTACAATTTATGCTAATTTGACAATTGAAATAATAATAGAATCATGCACTTTTAAACAATTTGAAATAAACAGTTCTCCAGCAGTTAAAATATTGTGATGTGAATAGGCAATGAATATGACCGATTTGGGTTGTACAGTGAATGATATGGCTTATCCTCGTGTGTATGAGGGGTAAGCTAATACAGTTCTAAATTATTACTTTGGATGTGGTCATACTCATTACACTACTCCCCCAGTCCCCAAACAGTTATAGTAGTTACGGTAGTTACAGTCAGTGCTCTCAGAGAGAGTTCCGTGTTGCATCGTGGTTTAAACTTGCATTAAAACGATTACTAAATAATTGTAAACTAACACAAAATGTACTTGCCTCTGATAATCCCTTGACGTGGAAAGCGACGAGTAGCAGGTAACCATTTGGGCTTAGGGTCCCGAACCTACAGATTCGTAACACCAGGTTCAGTAGCTAGAAATAATTACACTCTAATCCTTAAGGGCAACACCAACTAGTTAATTAGGGCTAAGTCTGGTCGGGTTGAAAATAACATAATTTTGTTAATAACGTTGAAAAATATTTATATTTTAGATACTAAGTTACAAAATAATCGTTTTAGTAAAAATACAAATTTTTAACGTACTAATTAAGGGTAAGAAAATTATTATTTAATCGTATTATATAAATTAGTATTTTTTATGTAATTACCAAATTACGCAAAAATACGATTTACTAAAAACCAAATTTTTGACTATTATTCACAAAATAAGGAAAATAATATTTTAACTGTATTTAATAAATTAATATTTTACCAAAATTATGATTTTCCTCCAAAACTAATATTCTAATATTTTAATTAGCTAGAAATCATTTTCCGGTTATTGTTACTAAAAATGTTATTCAAGACCAAAATAATTCATTAATGAACATTTTTATTATTAAGGGAAATTATTTACCGAACAATATTAATAAAACGATTTTTCTTAGAAAATATATATTTTAACCATTTTTCGTAATAAGGGAAAATAACTTTTTGAATACTAAATATAGTACTTTATATATAAAAATACGATTTCTTGCCAAACTAACGGCTTTAAATTAATAACAAAACTTTTTTTTCGATTAAAACCATTTATTTAACGAAATTAATTATTTACAGTTAAACTCATTTATGGAAATAATATTTCTATTATTTATTTTAATTATTGAGAGCTTTGGTATAAAACATGTTTTGGAAATATATATATAAGTTTTCAGACATAAAATAATATCTTTACCAAAATTACTAACAAATTCTTTTTTCGTAATTATTAATAATTCTAACCAATAATCATTAAACATTATGCCATAAAAACTAACATTTAGACAATTAAATATCCAAACATTTTCATAAACAAAACCTAATTCTTTTAAGAAACATTTTTTTTCTTTTAGAAACAAATTTAAATTAATTAGAAATATGGTTACGTTCTCATGACAATTAATTCCATAATCCTACTCAATAATTTAAACGCTACAACTCCCACATAACAAATTAATAACATTATTACAGCACTAAAACTAATTCTAATTAAACAGGAGACACAAATTGGGTTCTGTGATAAAATGACAGAAGGTGATTGGGAAAGGGGTTACCAAATGGTTGTACGAAGGAGTACCGAGGGGAGGCCTCGGACTCGGAACAATGTCGGGATGACGAGCACGGACACGAGCGCGCACACGGGCGGACACGTAGGAAAGACACCCGACGACGGAGCACGCGCGGGAGACAACGGCACCGGCGGAGGGCGCGCAGAAGGCGCCGGGGACGGGCTCGAAAGGTGGGGGAGTGGGGTCTGGATTCGGAGAGGACGACGAGACAAACGCGACGGTGGTCTCGGATTTGGATTTGGTGGAGTAGGGAGAGAGTTATGAGAAATTTAGTGAAGGAGAAGAAATGACGTTTCTGTGGAGAAGAGATTTCTGAAGAGTTACGTAATGGTTGAGATTCAGAGAGGGGGGTGTGCTCGCGGGTTCAGGGGAGAGAGGGGAACGTGGGTTTGAATGGGTTTGGGTATGGGCTTGGATTGTGGGTTTAAGTTATTGGGTTGGGCTACAATGATTTGAGGGCTTGGGTTTAAGGCTTAACAAAATAACTAATAAAAATAAAATAAAATTAAGCATGGGCTTCACAACCTTCCCTCCTTAGAAAATTTCGTCCTCGAAATTTCAAAGATGAGGGCCGGGGTATAATCAAAATCACTTAGCTTGATTAAAAGCAAAATTTAAATTATCAGACACGATCGGATTCTAGGCATGATTACTAGGTACAATGATAAAATATAGGCACGATCAGAATTATCTAGATATGATCTGAGATAGAGTTGGAAGATTGTTGTGAAAAAAAAATTAGTCACGAGAAAAAAAATCTAGGTATGATTAAAATATAATCAAATGATTAAAGATAGGAAAAATCAAATGAGGTCTCGTGACACAGAAAAGACAACAAAGAAACGAGCGTCAACAGTTTATTAAAAAGGCAAAAAGAAATGAGATCTTCTGTGATGAGGGACAAAAATTCCAAATCAAATTAGAATGGGTTATAAGGATTTGTGACGCAAAAAAAATCAACAAGTTGTATGATAGTAGGATAGCGAGGGTGATTATAATAATATAACTATGATGTGAATGTAATCGGATAAGATATTTTCGTTGAGAACTGAGTGATAATCAAAGGGCATTAGAAAGAATATTGTTTCACTATTTCAAGAGTCAAAAGATAGGGTATACAAAAATAAAATGACTTACAAGATAAAATCTTATTAATACACATGCAAAAACCACTCTAACTCGCTAAACTAGCTGAACTCTCAGGATCTACAGAAAACTAAAACAGCTGCCAAGGTATTAAAACTAAACCTATTTGGAATCATAAATCATCTAAATCAAACTTCCATCCGTCGTTGTATGTAACGCATATGCCAAATATATTTCAAATTTCAAGTATTTCTCTCGATCAAATTATTTTTCAGACATCAATTTTTTTTCTTTTTTGTTAGTCATTCTTCCAAAACTGACTACATCAAAGTCACAATCTTCACTTGTTATAGTAAATCCTTAGAAACTTGATCCATGATCTATATTCGAGAATTTTTAATTCTTGAAATCAATTGACCAAATTATAATCACTGATCAAATTTTAATCTTTAATCATGCACATGTCAATCATTCTCATCCAAACACAATAGCAAAAATATCATAAAATCTCAGTTACTTTTATGATAACTAATATGAGTCTCCAATGTGGTAGAAATTGTAAACACAATTGCTTCTTTCCAAAGTTGCATGCCAATAGTCTTATCCCAATTTCTCACTGCTTATTCCTTCTCTAGAACCTATCATTCCATTTCTTGTGATATTTCTTTCCATGGTTATATTCGTCCCTTCTGGGTACAGTAGTCATCTAATCATAAAAGTTAATTTCCGTCAAATATCCTTTACTTGATACTCATATTCTCATGTTTATATATTATCCAAATTCACTTCCTCCATGGGAGAATCTTACCAAATCTTAGACTTTCCTCGCTAACTCTACCTACGTCTTTCTCTATCTTCCATACTCTTCTTTAATTATAAAATTCAAAGTCGTCAAATATCTTCATTTGTTTGAATGAGGTTTAAGCGCTAGTGAGCACTACTAACAGTTCTAACCCAATAAGCCACAAGTTAAAATATACCACTCTCTCAAGACTAGCTTACCCAAGTTATTCTTCTACCTTTCTATCATTTAGCTAACTAATATTGATCCCAAGATGCCCTTAAAATGAGATAGGTAATAACCTATGTTTCTTCCGCATATAGCTATACACTATATACATATAGTCACCCATAAGATGTATATCAACTATTAATATATAAAGCTATCCACAACTATCTATAGCTTCCAAAATATGTAACAAAATATATGTAATGCACTAAAGTTGAAACAGGAAAGAGATTGAGCTAATAGAGATCGATATGGTCCTAATAAGTTCTAGGAAGATCAAGTAGAATTTCATAGGAAATATATTCCTTCAAGCTTATGATAAGAGATTTATGAAAATAGAGACAACCGGTAGAAATACAAATCCTCTAATCGGCAAAAGTCAGAATAATTTGATGGTACTAAAATGTTGGAAAACTGTCCTAGAAAATCAAGTGGAATTCCCATATGAATCCTATAGAAATGATTTCTGAAAATTTAAACTAGTCGCTAAGATTCCAAATAATCCAAAATTTAAACGAATCAAGATAATTCTTGTAAAGTTATCAATGGTGATAAGAGACCAAACATGATATATTTATAACAGGGATATAGTCTCAATAGTACCCGGAACCATACATGTCCGAAGTCATTTTGCCTCTAATTCATGCCTCGCCAGAGTGCACCTGACTGCAGTGAATTTTTGGCTCCATAACTTGAATAATAATAGGTTTTCGAGTAGTCTATCAACTTTATCAATTTCACGACTGAGCAACGTAGGGACAAATCTGATGCATTTAGGACATAGTCTCAATAATATTCGAAAACCTATGAATACCTAAAATCACTTCAACTTAGAGTCTATGCCTCGTGTCACGCCCCAGAACCAGAATACTGGAGAGCGGGGGCAGACATAGCCAGCTACGTATATTAAAGTGCAACCCACCTCGCTATACGGTCACGGCTGTCTAGATACATGAGGGTTTACTACAAGCCAACAGTCTCCTATGGTCATGAACAAGCCTAGTGTCTCAATCACAAGCAAGTAAGTAAATGTTACAAGATGTATGATCATTAAATATACAATAATAAGGCGTCCCAAATATTACATATTCAGCTGATCATGAAGCTAGTCGTTACAAAATGTTAGGACTAGCAAGAGTTTAGTCATACATGATCAACCCTAGGATCTGTTAATCATGCTACAGCCCGTAGGCAGACAGTAAGTAAATACAATCGAGCTAAACAGGTGCTCGTCGGCTAAACGCCTCAAAAGAATATTTTTACAATAGAGCGGGAGAGCCAAAAATAACCCACTCGTTGCCAGGGTTCCGTCTAGTATCCACCATCTGGCTGGAAGGTCGGTAGATCCTCTGGAGCTGCTCCGAAATCTGGCCACACAAAACCAGCTGGGTCAGATCCCAGAAAGAGCAAGTGCCACAAAGGAAGCTTCACTTAAGAACTAAAACCAGCAATCAGCACAGGAATATAAATAATATAATAGAAGACGGGAAATATAAATAACTGTAAAACTGGAAATAAGAAAGGCATGCCAGGATGATATACGATGAGATAACTATGGAACTATTCAGATAGCTAGGTTACAACCCGTAAACCAAACAAGGACCGGGGTTGTAACCCTTCGTCTGAACGGAGCTTGGTTTCTCACCATTTATCGAGAAAATAAATACAAGCATGCTGGTCATGTAACAGTCTGGAACAAGATCAGGGCAAGACTAGACTTGTTAGACTCCATCCAATCATTTCACGGCCAAGCAAGAATTATGGCTTGATACTTTAACTAACTAGGGTTATCACAAGCCTAATTACTAACAAGATGCAGTGAGATTATTCCACAGCCACAAGCCCTGCAGTCCATCCAGGTTACCCAGGTCAAAATTAGGGGTTGAATTCAGGTGGGTACACCGTCCAAGAAACGCATGTACCTTTAAGTAGCTTGAAAGGTGCAACACATGACAGTGTGCTGGAAATGTGCCCTACTCGACGGCAGGCTACAGATCCCAGGCGCGCCCAGGTAACGGGATTGCCTGTAGCTGGGAAATCTCTTCATGACTAATGTGTTAATCTAGTTATTAACCTTAGTCCATTTCAATAGGTACTCCTGACCGTGTTACTCAGAAGCCCCCTCCCTAGACATGATACAAGACAGGACTGGTTTATTTGTACAAGCACAATCACCCACGGTGTCCATGTTTTTATACAGGTCATGTCATGTCAGGTAGCCGTCGCAACAGCTTATCAAGATATAACATGTCAGGTCATCATGTCAAGTGTACGAGTCAGGAGTGCGCCACGACGGGCCACTATCCGGTCATGTCAGGTCATTATGTCAGGAGTGCACCACTACGGGTCACTATCGTGTCATGCTCAATTATCAATTCCAAACATATCAAGTAAATTCATGATTATCAAGTTCAGGACAAAAGGCGTAAGGATATAAAATGGACGTTAAATATCTAATAAAATATCAATATACAGGGCTATAGAAGATCAAGGGTAATCAGGCTACGCTCAGGCTAGCGTACGCTCAGGTCTGCGTACCAAAGGATCCATACACTTCCAATGGGAAGCGTATGCAAGGGTCAGCGTACACAAGGACACGCTCAAGCTACAGGTCAGCGTACGCTCAAGCTAGCGTAGGAAAGGGGCCAGCGTACGCCTTGCTCGCTTAAGCTAGCGTATGCTCAAGACACGCTGCCAACAGGCAGCGTATCAAGGTGAGCATACGCTCACTAAAGAGCAGCGTACGAAGGCTAGCGTACGCTCACTAAAGAGCAGCGTACGAAGGCTAGCGTACGCTCACTAAAGAGCAGCGTACAGCTCAGCGACATAAGCTAAAAATCTAGCTCACTATTCACTGTCTTCTCCAAATCGCAAGAACAGCAAGAACAGCAAGGACTCCATGGATGGAACCCAAAGCTCCAAATGCTCATAACTTGGTCAAAACAAGTCCGAATCCAACTTTCCAAAGGTCAAAATTGGGTAGAATAAAATTCCCTAAAACTTGGAACCATCAAAACTTGAAAACAATAGAGTTTGATAGATCAAAACCACCAAAATCCGAAAATAGTAAAATTCTAGATCTACGAAAATTAAAGCCTCAAAATGGAAAATGACAAGTTCTAATGTGGTTTAGAATCATGAGGAGAAGCTAATGAAACCATCAAAAGGAGTTCTCTTGTGGAAGCAAGTTGCACTTGCCTAAGGGTTGGAGAGTTGTGGGGAGGAAGGAAGAAGAAGAAGAAGAAGAAATAAATGAGAGTTATGGAGGAGAGAGAAGGTTGGTGGGGAAATAAATATCATGGGCGGTGGTAGGTAGGGGGTTCACCTTGGTCCATGATGGACCAAGCAACCAGCCGGCCAAACCAAGAAAACTCAAACCGAGAGTTAAACCAAGCCAAGAAAACTAAACAAGGAACAATACAAGAAAATACGTACACGTATTTCCAAAATACGTAATACGAACCACAGGCATTACAACTCTATCCACCTTAAAAGAATTCTGTCTTTGGAATTTAATTAAGAGGCTAGAGGGACAAGAACAAGCTATACTATTCACAGGCAATTATACTAGGCAATCAATCAATCATGCAAGCAAGGAATTGATGGCATGAGGCATAAGAAAGATATTATACCTCACGAGTCAAACAAGTCAGGATATCGCGATCGGATATCATCCTCACGCTCCCACGTTGACTCACCCAAAGAGTGATGACCCCAAGCAACTCGGACTAACTTGATAGTCTTGTTCTTGAGGATCTTCTCTCTCCGGTCCAATATAGACACGGGCCTCTCCTCATACGAAAGGTTGGTACCAACAACCAATTCCGAATGATCTAGGATGTGGCTCGGGTCCGGGATATACCGTCGTAATTGGGATACATGGAACACGTCATGCACCTCGCTTAGCGACGACGGAAGAGCGAGACGATAGGATACATCTCCTACTCGCTCCAGAATATCGAACGGCCCTATATACCTAGGACTAAGCTTTTCCCGTACGTCGAAACGAATGACGCCACGGTTAGGCAAAATCCTCAGGAATACATGATCGCCGACCGAAAACTCGAGAGGACGCCGATGAGAATCCGCCCAATGACGCTGGCGATCTTGGGCAACTCGAAGGTGATCTCTGACTCGCCTGACTACTTCAACGGTCTGAGCAATCATTTCTGTACCAAGCATCTGCCTCTCTCCAACATCATCCCAGGCTAGCGGGGATCTGCACTTCCTGCCATACAGTGCCTCGAACGGTGCCATCTGGATACTGGCCTGGAAACTGTTGTTGTACGAGAATTCTACCAGATGCAAGTGATCTTCCTATGAACCACCGAAGTCAAGTGTGCAAGATCGCAACATGTCTTCAAGAGTCTGGATTGTGCGCTCCGACTGGCCATCTGTCTGCGGGTGATATGCTGAGCTAAACTGGAGGTGAGTCCCCAAACTCTCTTGCAAGCTACGCCAAAAGTGCGACGTGAATCTTGAATCTCGGTCTGAGGTGATACTGACTGGCACACCGTGCAATCTGACAATATGCCTGAGGTACATCTCTGCTAACTGAGCCGTCGACTGACCAACTCTGAACGGGAGAAAGTGAGCTACCTTGGTAAGCCTATCCACAATGACCCAAATAGCATCCCTACTAGCTGGAGATCTAGGTAATCCAGTCACAAAATCCATGGTCACATGCTCCCACTTCCATTCTGGAATCGGTAAGGGCTGAAGAAGTCCAGCCGGTCTCTGATGTTCGGCTTTAACTTGTTGGCAAACCAAACACCGAGAGACAAACCAAGCTATCTCCCGCTTTATGCCATTCCACCAGAAGTGCTGACGGATATCACGGTACATCTTCGTACTGCCAGGATGGATGGAATACTGAGAACTGTGCGCCTCTGACATGATCTCCTGTCTGATATCTCCACTGGGCACACAAAGACGCTTACCATGCCTAAGTGTACCATCCTCATGAATACATAGCTCTGGTCTTCGTCCCGCCTCACACTCTGCTCTGAGTCGCTGAAGCTTGGAATCTGTCGACTGTGCCATCCGGATCCTCTCGACTATAGTGGACTGAACTTGCATACTGGCCATCAATGCCACACTGGAAGGAAGAACAACTTCAATATCCATCTTCTGAAGATCTGCTAACAGCTCTGGTTGCGCTGTTAGAAAATAAACTCCGGCTCTCCTGCTCAATGCATCTGCTACGACATTGGCCTTCCCAGGATGATACTGCAAGCTGACATCATAATCCACAAGAAGCTCCAGCCATCTCCTCTGACGCATGTTAAGATCCTTCTGGGTGAAAACATACTTCAGGCTCTTGTGGTCGGTGAAAATCTCCACCCTATCTCCATACAAGTAGTGCCTCCACAACTTAAGTGCAAACACTACTGCTGCCAGCTACAAGTCATGGGTTGGGTAATTTCTCTCATGATCACGAAGTTGTCATGAAGCATAAGCTATTACCTTCCCATGCTGCATCAGAACACATCCTAAACCTCTGTCTGAAGCATCACAGTACACTGAGAATCCTCCGGTCCCATCTGGAAGCGTGAGAATAGGAGCTGTTATCAGGCCTCGCTTTAACTGCTCAAAAGAACTCTGACACTCAGCTGTCCAAGCAAACTGTGCATCCTTGCGGGTCAACTGGGTCAATGGCGCTGAAATCCGAGCAACGTCTGAAACAAACCGCCGGTAGTAGCCGGCCAATCCAAGAAAACTGCGAACTTCTGCAATGGTGCTGGGCACTGGCCATGACTCAATAGCCATAATCTTCTGGGGATCCACTTCTACTCCTCTTTGAGTGATGATATGACCCAAGTACGAAATGCGATCGAGCCAGAACTCGCATTTACTGAACTTGGCATATAACTGGTGCTCTCTGAGGACCTGAAGAACTACACGAAGATGCTGCTCATGCTCCTCCTCACTGTTGCTGTAGACCAGAATGTCATCCAAGAACACAATCACAAACTGATCCAAGTAAGGCATGAAGATGCGATTCATGAGGTCCATGAATACTGCCGGCGCATTGGTCGCCCCAAAAGGCATAACAAGGAACTCCCAATGCCTATATCTCGATCTAAAAGCCGTCTTCGGGATGTCCTGCTCTCTGACTCTGATCTGATGATAACCTGAGCGCAAATCAATCTTCGAGAATACTGAAGCACCCTTGAGTTGATCAAACAAGTCATCTATCCTCGGAAGAGGGTATCTGTTCTTGATTGTCACTGAGTTCAAGGTACGATAATCAACACATAACCTGGACGTACCATCCTTCTTTTTCACAAGAAGCATCGGGGCTCCCCAAGGCGATCCACTAGCACGAATGAATCCCTTGGTTCTGAGTTCTTCAATCATCTTGTACAATATCTCCAACTCTGACGGTGCCATCCTGTAGACTCTCTCTGACACGGGGGCTGTCCCGGGAATCAAGTCTATGGTGAACTCGATCTCCCGCTCTGGAGGCATACCTGGAAGCTCTTCTGGGAAAACATCTGGGAACTCATCCACTATCCTGGACAACTGCACTGCTGCTACTGCCATCCGCAATACTGGAGGAGAAGGTTCAACTGCTCCTCTGGAAAAGAAAAACTCTGGCTCGCCTGGAATGCTAAAAACAACCCTACCAATATGGCAGTCTATTCTAGCATACTGGTTCCTCAACCAATCCATCCCTAGGACCACATCATAATCGGCCATCGGGAATTCTATCAATCTAGCGGGGAACTCTCTACCGCTAACTACGATCCGACACGAGGAAAATACTCTATCTACTCCCACAAGTCCGTTACCAGTAAGTATATTGAGCCTTACTGATAATGACTCGGGCTCCAATCCTATCCGTGTCGCGAATCATACAGACATAAAAGAATGCGATGTACCAGAATCAAATAAAGCTGAAGCTGGAAATGAGTTGACGAGAATAGTACCTGCCACTACCTCACCTGGTGCCAATCCTTCCTCCATGGTCAACATCATAGCCTGACCGTGCCCTCGGGGTGCTGGTCCCCTCTGCTGAAATCCTCGCTGCCTATTCTGACTCAAGGCCTGGGCTTGAGTATACTGCTGGGGTTGTTGCTGCTGGAATACATGGGACTGAGGCGGCAAGGGCCTCGGCAATGGATACTGCGGCTGCTGGACCGGTACTGGTCCTCTCACCGAAGAGCTAAAAAGGTTGGACGATGATGAACCACCCCTATTCGGGCAGGATCCAACCCTGTGGTCTGCTGCTCCACAAACCAGACACAATCCCTGTGCCCTACGACACTCTGCCACTACATGACCTGGCTTCCCACAATGAGAATATCCCACTACGGAAGACTGCTTCTGCTTCTGTTGCTGCTGAGGGTACGTCGGGGTGGAATACTGAACCGACGTTACTGAGGCCGCTCGCCTCGGAGCTCCAATAGTCAAGGCCCTGGCTGCCGGGGCTGGTGCTGAAGACTGATTCATCTGGCCGTGAGATCTCTTTCGACCTCCGGTCCTATCCACAATCCTCTGGGAGGTATACTCATGCCTCCGAGCTGCTCTCAAGACTGCATCAAAAGTCTGATGCTCAAACTGCTCGACTGCCAACAAAATTTCCAGGTGAAGTCCCTGCTGGAATCGCTGGGCTCTATCATACTCGGTTGCCACCAAGGTGGGAGCAAACCGACTGAGTCTCGAAAACTCGGCCGCATATCCATCTACCATCTTGCCTCCTTGCTTCAGATTGGTAAACCTGGTCTGCAGATCATACCGAGCCACGGCATCGAAATACTTGGTCTGGAATCTCTCTCTGAATACTGCCCAAGGAATGGGTGCTGCTAATCCAACGGCCTGCACTGCCCACCAGCTGCGGGCAAGATCTAACAACTGCAGGCGCACCACGGCTACCTTCTCGTTCTCTGGAGTCCTGGCTGCTTCGAGAATCACCTCAGTGTCCTGAAGCCAAGCATCTGCCGCGATAGCATCTTCACTACCGTCAAAGAAGGGAGGGTTCAAGCGCTTGAAGCTGTTGGCCGCGTTGTTCCCTGGATGACCACCTCTAGTCAAAGCATCCGCCACTGTCTGTTGTAAGGCATCTCCACGACGATCTTGAGAAGCTATCAAGGTCCTGACGAGCCTTACCAAAGTGCCATCATCAGGCTCGATAGGCTGAACTGGCTGAACTGGTGGCTCTTCTCTAATAGGCTCGACTCTGGAGGCTACTCCGGAATGCTGGGCTTGATCTCCAGGTTGCTGCTGGTCCGCTGGAGGTGCTCCGTCTTGCTGGTCGGTAGGACCACGAACAATGTCGCTGAAGAAGACGACATAGGGAACAATAAGGAAGGACCAGGACAGATCAACGATACAAGCATATGATCAGGACAAGAATCCAGGGATTCAGAAGATACGAGCAGAGATCAAGAACGAATACTGATTGAGACATCTATTCGGTAAACCCTCACATATCTTGATTTACAAGACCTGCATGGGCCACCACTTAAACCATGTCACGCCCCAGAACCAGAATACTGGAGAGCGGGGGCAGACATAGCCAGCTACGTATATTGAAGTGCAACCCACCTCGCTATACGGTCACGGCTGTCTAGATACATGAGGGTTTACTACAAGCCAACAGTCTTCTATGGTCATGAACAAGCCTAGTGTCTCAATTACAAGCAAGTAAATAAATGTTACAAGATGTATGATCATTAAATATACAATAATAAGACGTCCCAAATATTATATATTCAGCTGATCATGAAGCTAGTCGTTACAAAATGTTAGGACTAGCAAGAGTTTAGTCATACATGATTAACCCTAGGATCTGTTAATCATGCTACAGCCCGTAGGCAGACAGTAAGTAAATACAATCGAGCTAAACAGGTGCTCGTCGGCTAAACGCCTCAAAAGAATATTTTTACAATAGAGCGGGAAAGCCAAAAATAACCCACTCGTTGCCAGGGTTCCGTCTAGTGGCCACCATCTGGCTGGAAGGTCGGTAGATCCTCTGGAGCTGCTCCGAAATCTGGCCACACAAAACCAGCTGGGTCAGATCCCAGAAAGAGCAAGTGCCACAAAGGAAGCTTCACTTAAGAACTAAAACCAGCAATCAGCACAGGAATATAAATAATATAATAGAAGACGGGAAATATAAATAACTGGTAAAACTGGAAATAAGAAAGGCATGCCAGGATGATATACGACGAGATAACCATGGAACTATTCAGATAGCTAGGTTACAACCCGTAAACCAAACAAGGACCGGGATTGTAACCCTTCGTCTGAACGGAGCTTGGTTTCTCACCATTTATCGAGAAAATAAATACAAGCATGCTGGTCATGTAACAGTCTGGAACAAGATCAGGGCAAGACTAGACTTGTTAGACTCCATCCAATCATTTCACGGCCAAGCAAGAATTATGGCTTGATACTTTAACTAACTAGGGTTATCACAAGCCTAATTACTAACAAGATGCAGTAAGATTATTCCACAGCCACAAGCCCTGCAGTCCATCCAGGTTACCCAGGTCGAAATTAGGGGTTGAATTCAGGTGGGTACACCGTCCAGGAAACGCATGTACCCTTAAGTAGCTTGAAAGGTGCAACACATGACAGTGTGCTGGAAATGTGCCCTACTCGACGGCAGGCTACAGATCCCAGGCGCGCCCAGGTAACGAGATTGCCTGTAGCTGGGAAATTTCTTCATGACTAATGTGTTAATCTAGTTATTAACCTTAGTCCATTTCAATAGGTACTCCTGACCGTGTTACTCAGAAGCCCCCTCCCTAGACATGATGCAAGACAGGACTGGTTTATTTGTACAAGCACAATCGCCCACGGTGTCCATGTTTTTATACAGGTCATGTCATGTCAGGTAGCCGTCGTAACAGCTTATCAAGATATAACATGTCAGGTCATCATGTCAAGTGTACGAGTCAGGAGTGCGCCACGACGGGCCACTATCCGGTCATGTCAGGTCATTATGTCAGGAGTGCACCACTACGGGTCACTATCGTGTCATGCTCAATTATCAATTCCAAACATATCAAGTAAATTCATGATTATCAAGTTCAGGACAAAAGGCGTAAGGATATAAAATGGACGTTAAATATCTAATAAAATATCAATATACAGGGCTATAGAAGATCAAGGGTAATCAGGCTACGCTCAGGCTAGCGTACGCTCAGGTCTGCGTACCAAAGGATCCATACACTTCCAATGGGAAGCGTATGCAAGGGTCAGCGTACACAAGGGCACGCTCAAGCTACAGGTCAGCGTACGCTCAAGCTAGCATAGAAAAGGGGCCAGCGTACGCCTTGCTCGCTTAAGCTAGCGTATGCTCAAGACACGCTGCCAACAGACAGCGTATTAAGGTGAGCGTACGCTCACTAAAGAGCAGCGTACGAAGGCTAGCGTACGCTCACTAAAGAGCAGCGTACGAAGGCTAGCGTACGCTCACTAAAGAGCAGCGTACGAAGGCTAGTGTACGCTCACTAAAGAGCAGAGATCCTAAGAGATGCTAGAGTCTGATAAAGACATGGAAAAAAATAATCCCCGAAAGCCATGTGACACTAAACGATATATAAAATCAAGAAAATAATATAGACAGTAAAATATATCATCGTACAATCGGCCTAATCCGGGTTTAGATACAAGCATAAGCAAGGTAACCTACGAAACTATAAACAAGCAAAAAAAAATAGATATTACAAATAGATAAATTTGGCCCTATGTTATGACAGGATGAATATAAATCTAAGTGTTCTAATTGTTTCTAAAGTTTGTTTTCCTAAAGTCATATATGGACCTAAGTCAGATTGTAGGACTGTATGCTGGTCTAGACTAAGTTGACTAGACCAATTTTGCATAACTGACCTGCATGGGCCACCACTAAAAACATGTCACGACCCGATCCCAAATTGTTGAGTCGAATCGGATCATGTCCAGCCTGCACCGTTGTGAGACGGCGGCAGTAAGCTGTATCAAGCAGTGAAACACAACACACAGAAATCTAACGGAAATAAAAAAATATTTTATTGAATTGGAAAAGGGTCTGGAAAAAAAACAAACATTAACAATATTTAATCATTCCAACTGTTTTCTGAAAAGAAAAAAAATAATAAAAAAAGTGCTAAGCCAACATTCTAGGGTTCTTGGGTTCCTGGTTCAGCCTCTGCGGGACCCAAGTCTGTCCCGTAGAAAATGTAATAAGGCAGCTCCTCTTCGTCGCTGTCACCTAAAAATGTTGGGTCTCCAGTCAGGAGGGAGCAAAGTACAATTCATGCTAATTTGACAATTGAAATAATAATAGAATCATGCACTTTTAAACAATTTGAAATAAACAGTTCTCCAGCAGTTAAAATATTGTGATGTGAATAGGCAATGAATATGACCGGCTTGGGTTGTACAGTGAATGATATGGCTTATCCCCGTGTGTAAGAGGGGTAAGCTAATACAGTTCTAAATTATTACTTTGGATGTGGTCATACTCATTACACTACTCCCCCAGTCCCCAAACAGTTATAGTAGTTACGGTAGTTACAGTCAGTGCTCTCAGAGAGAGTTTCGTGTTGCATCGTGGTTTAAACTTGCATTAAAATAATTACTAACTAATTGTAAACTAACACAAAATGTACTTGCCTCTGATAATCCCTTGACGTGGAAAGCGACGAGTAGCAGGTAACCGTTTGGGCTTAGGGTCCCGAACCTACAGATTCGTAACACCAGGTTCAGCAGCTAGAAATAATTACACTCTAATCTTTAAGGGCAACGCCAACTAGTTAATTAGGGCTAAGTCTGGTCGGGTTGAAAATAACATAATTTTGTTAATAACGTTGAAAAATATTTATATTTTAGATACTAAGTTACAAAATAATCATTTTAGTAAAAATACAAATTTTTAACGTACTAATTAAGGGTAAGAAAATTATTATTTAATCGTATTATATAAATTAGTATTTTTTATGTAATTACCAAATTACGCAAAAATACGATTTACTAAAAACCAAAATTTTGACTATTATTCACAAAATAAGGAAAATAATATTTTAACTGTATTTAATAAATTAATATTTTACCAAAATTATGATTTTCCTCCAAAACTAATATTCTAATATTTTAATTAGCTAGAAATTATTTTCCGATTATTGTTACTAAAAATGTTATTCAAGACCAAAATAATTCATTAATGAACATTTTAATTATTAAGAGAAATTATTTACCGAACAATATTAATAAAACGATTTTTCTTAGAAAATATATTTTTTAACCATTTTTCGTAATAAAGGAAAATAACTTTTTGAATACTAAATATAGTACTTTATATATAAAAATACGATTTCTTGCCAAACTAACGACTTTAAATTAATAACTAAACTTTTTTTTCGATTAAAACCATTTATTTAATGAAATTAATTATTTACAGTTAAACTCATTTATGGAAATAATATTTCTATTATTTATTTTAATTATTGAGAGCTTTGGTATAAAACATGTTTTGGAAATATATATATAAGTTTTCAGACATAAAATAATATCTTTACCAAAATTACTAACAAATTCTTTTTTCGTAATTATTAATAATTCTAACCAATAATCATTAAACATTATGCCATAAAAACTAACATTTAGACAATTAAATATTCAAACATTTTCATAAACAAAACCTAATTCTTTTAAGAAACATTTTTTTTCTTTTAGAAACAAAATTAAATTAATTAGAAATATGCTTACGTTCTCATGACGATTAATTCCATAATCCTACTCAATAATTTAAACACTACAACTCCCATATAACAAATTAATAACATTATTACAGCACTAAAACTAATTCTAATTAAACATGAGACACAAATTGGGTTCTGTGATAAAATGACAGAAGGTGATTGGGAAAGGGGTTACCAAACGGTTGCACGAAGGAGTACCGAGGGGAGGCCTCGGACTCGGAACAATGCTGGGATGACGAGCACGGACACGAGCGCGCACACGGGCGGACATGTGGGAAAGACATCCGACGACGGAGCACGCGCGGGAGACGACGGCGCCGGCGGAGGGCGCACAGGAGGCGCCGGGGACGGGCTCGGAAGGTGGAGAAGTGGGGTCTGGATTCGGAGAGGACGACGAGACAAACGCGACGGTGGTCTCGGATTTGGATTTAGTGGAGTAGGGAGAGAGTTATGAGAAATTTAGTGAAGGAGAAGAAATGACGTTTTTGTGGAGAAGAGATTTCTGAAGAGTTACGTAATGGTTGAGATCCGGAGATGGAGGTGTGCTCGCGGGTTCAGGAGAGAGAGGGGAACGTGGGTTTGAATGGGTATGGGTATGGGCTTGGATTGTGGGTTTAAGTTATTGGGTTGGGCTACAATGATTTGAGGGCTTGGGTTTAAGGCTTAACAAAATAACTAATAAAAATAAAATAAAATTAAGCATGGGCTTCACATCTGTTCTAAGAGGAAAATCACAACAATACTACAGTAAAATGAAGCGGGGACTAGGTTATACTTCACCAATTCCGACTCTGGAAGCTTCCGAATCTGATGAAGAAGAACGATCTAACTCTTCTGATTCTATCTCTTGGGATTCTGATACCAGTATTGGTCATGTCCATCGGGTAACAGTATCTTCTAATACGGTGTCAGCTGAGTTCTCAGATGGTGACGAGGATGATATTGAAGAAGCTCCTAAGGCAGATCCTTGGGCTCAAAGAATGGACACTTAGTGGGAACTCCGTTTTGAGCAACGAGAACCACCTACTGAGGATCAACTAATCCAGATCGATGTTGGAGAGAAGGGTGTATCACGACCAATCTTTATTAGCAAAAATCTTCCGAAAGATGATAAACAAGAACTGATTCACCTCATTCGTGAATATATCGATGTCTTCTCCTGGAGTTATGAAGATATGCCGGGATTAGATCCTCAAGTTGCAACTCACAAACTTAACATCTTGCCTAATGCCAAGCCAGTCAAACAACAAGAATGGTGATTTAAGCCTGAGATGATGGACGCGATAGATGATGAGGTCAAAAAGCTTACCGCTTACGGTTTTATCAGAGAAGAGCAGCATCCTGACTGGGTAGCTAACGTTGTACCAGTTTTGAAGAAGACCGAAAAAGTTCGGGTATGCATAGACTTTTGGGATCTCAATGATGCTTGCCCTAAAGATGAATTCCCTCTCCCAATTACTGATGTCATGATCGACAATACTTGTGGATTCGAACGAATCTCTTTCACGGATGGGTTTTCTGGATACAATCAAATCCGGATGAATCCTGAAGATGAAAAACATACTTCATTCCGTACTCCTCGCGGGGTATACTGCTATACAGTCATGCCTTTCGGTCTTAAGAACGCGGGTGCAACTTACCAGCGGGCAATGAGTACTATCTTTCAAGATCATTTGTGAAAGACCGTCGAATACTATGTTGACGATATTGCTTTCAAAAGTCGTCTAAAGGAAGATCACATCCAAGATTGCATCAACTCAAAATGAACCCCACCAAGTCTTCTTAGGAGTCTCTAGTGGCAAATTTCTCGGATTTGTCATTACCTCTAAAGGTATACACATTGATCCCGAGAAGATCAAAGCCATTCAAGAGATGCGTCATCCACGCAACTTAAAAGAGCTACGAGGATTCCAGGGTCGACTTGCTTACATCAGGAGGTTCATTTCAAATTTATCTGGACGTTGTAGACCATTTACTCAGTTAATGAAGAAAGGTGTGTCTTTTATTTGGACAGAAGAATATCAAGGAGCATATAATGATATAAAGCGATATTTGATGAATCCACCAGTACTTGTGCCACCGATTTTAGGAATACCCTTCTTAATGTATGTCCGGGCGATGGATCATTCACTAGGAGCTTTACTAGCTCAGAAGAATAAAGAAGGTCATGAACAAGCTATCTACTAACTTAGTAGGACGATGATTGGAGCTAAATATCGTTATAGTCTGGTAGAAAAGGAATGCTTAGCCTTAATGTTTGCTGTTCAAAAGACAAGACATTACATTATCGGCCAAACTATTCATGTGATTTCCTGAGTCAATCCTCTTCGAGTCTTAATAAAGAAGCCCAGTACACTCAATTCTAGGCTTGCTACATGGGCCATATTATTAGCACAATATGATATGGTATATGTTTGCCAAAAGTCTGTGAAAGGCCAAGCACTCGCTGATTTCCTAGCAGCTCATCCTGTCCCTGAAACATCTAAGCTCTATGACAAAATTTCAGAGGAGACATTGGAATCAAATATGGTCTCAGAAGAATTTTCTACTTGGTGTTTATTCTTCGACGGAGCGTCTAGAATTAGACCTGGAGGCACCCTTGTCACTGGAGTGGAGATTGTTTTTGTTTCACCGGATGGATTAGATATTCAGAGGGCTTATTTCTTAGATGAGTTGTGCTCCAACAACGTAGCAGAATACAATGCTTTGCTCATTGGACTCAAATTAGCCAAACAACTCGATATTGAATATCTCGAAGTATATGGTGATTCTAAGCTGATTGTTAATCAGGTTAGAGGCACATACGAAGTCCGACATCAAGATCTGGTACCATACCACGAAGCGGCAATCAGAATAGCTTCTTCGTTCAGAGAGTTCTTCATCGAACATGTATATCGAGCATGCAATACAGAAGCTGATGCCTTAGCTAACCTGGCTGCAGTCTTAGCAATTCCAGTTAAAAGATAACAAATAGTTGTTATCTCTAATAGAGAATTGTTTTGTATTGAAAACAACCACAACATTGAATCCAGTAATTCAACTGAAGTCAATGTCATCAACAAAGAATGGAGAACACCTTTCATCGACTTTACGGTACATAACATACTACCTGGAGATCCTAAAGAAGCTACAAGTATTCGCCGACGATCGCTTCGATTTTATTATAATCATACCACCAAAACTCTTTTTCGACAAACTTTTGATGGATTACTTTTGAGATGTCTGGCTGGTGATGAAGCAAAGCAGGTATTACGCGAAGCTCATGACGGCATTTGTGGAGCACATCAGCCCGGTCCTAAATTACATGATCGTATCCGACATATGGGCTACTACTGGCACTCTATGGTATCAGATGCCATTGACTATGCAAGAAAATGCTGAGCATGTCAGATTCATGCAGATTTCATTCACCAACCATCGAAATTTTTTCATCCGACTGCTACCTCATGGCCCTTCGAAGCTTGGGGCATGGATGTAATTGGTCCAATCAATCCCCCTTCGTCTAAAGGACATCAGTTTATCTTGGCTATAACCGATTATTTTTTCTAAATAGGCTGAAGCTATACCTTTAGCTGAAGTGAAGACTAGCAGTGTCATCAACTTCATCAAACATCATGTGATATACAGATTTGGTGTACCTCGTCGAATCATCCATGATAATGGGTCACAATTCGTTAGCCAGAAGTTTACTAGGTTCTGTGATGACAACAGAATCAATAATGTTACTTCTACGGCCTATAATCCTGCAGCTAATGGGTTAGCTGAAGCATTCAACAAGACTATCATCAAACTCCTTAAAAAGTTTTTTTCTGTTGACAAACGTAATTGAAGCGAGAAGCTTGGAGAATGTCTATGGGCTTATCGTACTACAGTCCGCAATCCCACAGGTTGTACACCTTTTTCTCTGGTATATGGATGTGAAGCGGTCTTACCGCTAGAAATTCAAATTTCATCCTTGAAAATTGCCATCGCTAATGAACTTACCACATAAAACAATGATCGTCTCCGACTTTAAGAATTGGAGGCGCTCGATGAGAAAAGGCTACTAGCTCAACAACATATCGAACTTTATCAAACTCGGATTTCAAAAGCTTTCAATCACAAAGTCAAAGTGCGAACATTTCAGGAAGGCAAACTAGTTCTTACAGTCAGACGTCCTATGACTATGACTCACATAAGCAAAGGCAAGTTCGAGGCAAAATGGGAAGGTCCGTATATTATAAATAAGGTTTTCTCAGAGCCTAACAATTAACAGATATGGATGGCAGAGTTGCTATGATGCCTATCAATGGCAAATTTCTCAAGAAATATTATGTATAAAGTAAAATATTCTTCATTCAGAGAAATGATGTAAATAAAAGTTTATTTTATTCAAGAAGCAGAAAAGAGTTACATAATATCAAGGACGGGGACGAGGACCCGATCCTTCATTATTAAATACATAATTTGCCAGCAATTCAAACATCTCATTGTCTGAACACACTAGCAACTCACAGGAGGCTATCCTCACGGCTTCTTCTTCAGCAGTCTTCCCAGGCTCCACCAACTTGGCAATCAGGTCTTGCTTTAGTGTAGGAACAGTCGAGCCTTCACCCACTTCTTTCTGAGAAGGCACCGGAAGCTCAGCAGGAGGCGTCTCAGTCATATCTTCAATCTTCGGAGTGAGCAAATCTTCGAAAGATATTTTATACAGAAAGAAAAGAAGTTGATGATATCTACAGAAGTTTTGTTCTTTTTATAGACAGAATGACTAGATGATCGGCTTCGAGAACCGATATTACTTTTCCTCTTCAAAAGAAGTCCAACTGTTCATTCATTTATTTATTCCCCCTAAAAGAGATGGCTGTTCATTCATTCATTCTCTTCCTCAAAAATTGAGATGACTGTTCATTCATTCAGTGTCTCTTTCTCGAGAATCGAGATGACTGTTCATTCATTCAGTATCTCCTCTTCGAGAATCGATGTGACTGTTTATTAATTCACTTTTGACTGTTCATATATTCATTTATCAGTCTTAATATTTATTGTCTTTTATTTACTCTCTCGTAAATAAAACTATAGATAATAAATTCTCACATTCAAAATAGAAAAAAAAAAATTCACGTCCTCTACACCTCTGAATTCCGATTATCTAAGTCAGCAACTTGTCACGTCCCTATTACCTCTGATAAAGTTGTCTATTAAAATAACAGTATTTCTAAACATTATATTCTGCCATGTCCACATTACTTCTGAGTAGATATAATAAATATTGTTATTTTCTAAAATCAAAAAATATATCATGTCCAGTACCTCTGAATATATTTTTTTATTCTATTACTTATATCTATAACAAGATATGCAACAAGTAATGAAACCACATAAAAAGTTTCTCATTTTATTTATATTTCAAAAAGAGAGATACATTGTAATAAAAAAGACAACAAATTTTACTTATTCTATTCTGAAGGATAAATAATAAGTTCTACAATATGCTTTTTCAAAACTTGAGATCTTTCATTACAAGAATCTAGCACCCGCTGCCTGGCTTCAACCCTTCCTGACTCGAGATCGAATGGGTGCAGAGCAGCAGTTTGACGTGCTAATTCTTTATTTTGTAGCTGTTCAAATTCTGCCTTCTGGTGCTTCAGAGCATCTATTTTGTTAACAGCAGCCTAATGTAGCTGAGTTTCTTGTTCTATGCCTTGCTTGATAGTCTTGAGCTCTGCCTGAAGCTGGGCAATTTTAGCCTCCAGATCAGCAGCCTTCTTCTCTTCATCTGCAGCCTTAGTTTTATGACTCTCAGCAATAACAGCTGCATCAACAATTTGAATATCTAGTTCAGAGGATTGTCTAGTAAAAGCCAGCAAAAATGCTTCAAAATTAGCTTTACTAGTTTCTGCTTCTCGAGCCATAACCTCATATTCTATGTTTACTAGCTGTTCGATATCCCCTCTTTTAAGCTCCTTATAAGCTTTAATAGATCCCTCCAGCTCATCCAAAATGTGTTCCAAGAAGGTAGCCTAAGCCTCGTCTCCTTGGCTGCGGATGCCTCCGATCAAGAATGAAGGACTTTTGGTTGTACTATGTAAAACCCCTAAATTTCTACTAATTATTTTTTTTATTAATATTTGTACGGATTTAAAATTTTGTATTGTACGCCACGTAATTGTATTTTACGTCGCGCACGAACTTTTATTTTTGCTCAACGAGTGCGAATATGTGCAAGCGTACATACTTTAGAAAAATATTTTATTTATTATTTTATAGTTTCAAGTAAATATAGACAATAATTATTTCTAGCTATTAATTTCAAGTTTAAGATTTTAATTATGAAAACCTTTTCGTTTTTAGCAGTTATTAATAATAAAAATTTTCGTGCAAAAATATTTATTTCATAAATATTTTATTAAAGTTTATATTGTAAATAATAATGTATTTTTGAAATTAATATTATTAGTATTTTTGGAAAGCAGATTTTGAATTTATTGTGGAGATTTAAATCATGATTTGAATCTATGGATTTATTTAAAAAGTTAATATTTGAAATTTGATTTAGTCCATTGATTTTAAACCAAGATATTTAATTTGATTTAAATTGGAAAATTAATTTGAAATTAGATTTGAAATTAGATTTGGATTTGGATTTGGATTTGATTGCTTTAAATTAAATTAGAAATTATCTAATTTGGGGTTTTAAATCTATTCCTAATCCTATCCAAATTGGGAATTTCTAGGCAAGTACTCCTCCAACTTTTCATTATTCTCCACAAAATTTCTTCCACCACAAGTGTACATGCCTCGTGTCGGTGTCCATCTCTTCCGTGTCAGCCGTGACGGCCTCGGGTCCGACCCCGGGTGTCTTTCCAACAGGTTATATTTTTTACATATACAATTTTTCCCTCCTTCGTGTCCAACACCCTGGATACAAATCCCCACAACTTCCCTTCGTGTCCTAACACCAGACACGATACAATCACTAAACCCTAATCCTATTCTAATGGCCGACCCTCGACTCCTGCCACCGTCGTCAACACCACCCCGACTCACCCCCGCCACCAGCTTGCCCGACCTCGCCATCCCGGTCATGGCCCCGCTCCACCAAACTACCACCACCACTACCAGGGCACCCCCGCCACCAGTGACACAAAGAGAGAGGAAAGAGGAGGACAAACCTGAATCCAACGCCGTCGGCGGCTCCCGCCGCCTGGCCGTCTCGCCGGAAACCCCTAGCCTCCGCCTTCCTTCTCCTCTTCCTCTTCCAGACCACCAAGCGCCGAGCTCCGCCGGGCGCGGCTGCTCTGACCGCATCCCCGCGAGCGCCGAGAGCCGCCCATCTCCTCAGCACCTCCGCTACCGGCGCGCCCCCTTCCTCCACCGCGTCCTCCCGTCTACCCTCACCGCCGTCCTCCAGATCTTCCACCCTAGCCACCATACGACGCCTCCACCGCGTCTCGTCCGGTGCCTCTTCCAGCCGTGCTCCTCCGCCGTCGCCACCCGTTCTTCCCCTCCGTAGCCGCCCGCTGACGAGCCCCCGACCGCCCACCGCCGAAACTCGTCGTCCTCCGCCGTGGGAACCGCGACGAGATCTCGCGCCGTCCGCTCCCTCTCAGCTCCTCCACCGAACCCCTTTGCCGATCTCCACCGCTTCCTTCTCCCGAAACCCTCCGTCCTCTCCCTGGTCGCTCCCTCCGCCCGGCCATCAGCCGCCGGTGCGCCTTCCCCTTTGCCGCGAACCGCCACCCTCTTTAACCTCTCCCCCGCATCTGCCGACCTCCGCCTACGTCGGACCCCGGCGATCGTCGCGTCTCCCCGACTCTCTCGTCCCTTCTCCTAACTCTTTCGCTGACCCTCTCGAATTCTCTCTCTCTCTTCAGCCCCCTTGAGTTTTTATCTGTCGGTTGAGGAGAAGAGAACCACTGGGTTGTTGATTCATTTTACTTTTTTTTTCATTCTCTTTCTTAGTCAACTCTTTCTTACTGGGTGCTGACAGTGCTGTGTTCTCCTTGAAAGGAAAACCACAGCTGTGTGTTTTTTTTATTATTATTATTATTTTATTTTTGATTAATAATTATTGTTATTACTATTTTATTTTTATTATTATCATTGTTAATATTAGTCTTATTATTACAATGTTAAATTCTAGGATTTTGGGTTATTATTATTGATTAGTGAGTTTTGGTATTTCATTAAGGTTATCAAATGTTTTCAAATTTTTTATTATTAAATATGAATAAATATTATACTTGACTTAGTCTATATTTCAAGATATCGTTTTAAAATAATAAACAAATTTCTAGATTATTTATCTAGAACTATTTTTACCCTTAAAAATATAGTTCCTAATAATAAAATAAATTCCTAAATACTTATATAGAATTATCTATACTAATAAAATATAGTTTCTCTAGCTATAGATTTTATTTTTGTAACCTTAGTTTCTATCTTAAAATAATTTTTAAGATTTTAAGTACTTTTCTAAAAACTATATTTAAGCTACCAGAATATTTTTTGAATAGCTTTCTAAAAATCATATATATATTATTTATCCAAATTCCTTTAATTATCCTTCTGTCCGAGACCAATCCCATCCTTCCTATTCCTTTACCTATTTCAAGACTACCATATGTCCAACCTAACCAATTTAACCCTTATGGACCTAATGAAACTGTCCGTGCCACCATCAGAGGTCCCCTTGTGTAGTTGTTGCACTAAAGTTGCAGATCGTGCCACCTTGATCATCGCAGCACACCAGGCGCTCTACCAGGCAAGACACCTTGCCATTTGCTATTTACTTATTTTTAGCTCATATTTCATGCATTATTTATTTTCTTTATGCAAAAACTGTGATACATGGCATAACTGTTAGAACTTACTGTTCATTTATTTCCTGCTATGTATTATTTTTCTCACATTAAACCTAGATTTAAGGGACCACCTTGTGTGTTGCATTCATTGGCCTTGACACGTGGTAACACGAAGTTGTGTGTCGCATATAGAACACGGAAGTGCGTGATTGGCTGGCCACCAGTACGTACAAGCCGTGCGATAGGAATAACCGCTAATAGAGATTGCATGCTAGTTTGACTTAGCGGTTATAGTGGTTTGTGATGTGGATGCAACACAGTAGGCATTGGGTGGGGAGGACAATTCCTTAGCGTATGGGCTTCGATGCACTTCCCTTGTGACCCGGACTCTCCGCTGGAGATACGGGGTTGATGACCCATGCTCTTCCTGCTGGGGCCTCTGGTGCCCAAGAGGGGACTATGCCGATCCTATTCAGCCAGGGTCCATGCGTAGGAAGGATTGTTCTTAACAACATTTCACTTAGAATGGTAGGCTACCCTATCCGTTAGGTACGAGTACTTTTGGTTTGGGTACTTGTATCTGACCGTGGCTTAGAACAATAACTTGTCGCGGATTAGTTCGTCACATCTTGTCCTTGTTTGGTTGTACGTGTGACTTACTACTTCGATGAGAAGGTATTGAACCTTGTTGGGGTCCGGATACCATATTGGATTCATAGCATGGGAAGATACGTTACCGTGAATTAGTTTACCATCTCCTGTCCTTGTTTGGTTGGGGGGATGGTACGCTCGTTCAGTAGGTACGTATTGGACCATGTTATAAATTCGATTGACTTATTTATTGAGCAATATTTATTCAGTTTATATGGCATGCTATTATGTGTCTTGTTACGTCCCTCTGAGGACATGGTTGTCTTGCCAGGTGTATGCTATTGTCTTTCGCAGGTGCTTTAGCTCTAGCCGTGTTCGTTGCTATTTTTCGAGGATGATTGCACTTGGATCGTCTTCGCTTCGCTCGCCAAAATCTTTCTTTTGCTTATCATGTATTTCTTTTCCTTATTTTGTTGGTAGTGGATTTGTCTCCGCCCAACATATTGTATCAAAGACAAATTCATTCTTATTATATGGTATCTTTTATTCATTTATTTTGTGTGGATGAGATTAGTATGGTTCTACTGCATTTTACAGCTTATGTATTTATACGAGGCTTCCATATATTGGAGTATACTTCGTATGAATACAGCTGGCATGTCTACGTTCTTAGTCCTACGTATTTTGGGACTGGGGCGTTACATACTAAAAGGAACATCTTCTCTCTCCATCACTCGATGAACTAAAGGCTCCAGAGAGGTGAAGAAAACTTTCGTAAAGGAGGCCACCACAAACTTGTTAGTTGCTATGGCTCCTGGGGTGGCTACCACTTCTGCCGGAGTCTTTACAGTTTTAACATGTGGTGGCACTTCATCTAGAGTGCTGATGTGGGAAGAGCTCCCTTCTTCTGCTACGGTTCCTGTTGGCCATTCTGCAAATTACATATGTCATTTGTATGAGCAATATACGATGCTGAAGGAGCTACGACAAATAGATCATATTTAGAAATTTACCCGAGCTGGGCATAGCATGGAGAGTCTCAAGAGGTTTTGATGTCTCCGGCTGAAGCTTTGATAGGGTATCTACAGACATAGTGGCTTGACTACTGCCCGCTCCTGATTCAGTCTGAAGTGGCAGAGTCATTGGAGTTTGATCTGCTGCCACTCCAGAAATCTCAGGATTTTTAGATGTTTTGGGTTCATCGATCTTGGGACTGGAATGTCCTTCATTAATAACCATATTTTTCTCATCATCAGCAGTTGAATGATCTTCATCAGCTGGGAGTTCCTGAGGTGATGGTACATCCACTAAAGTTTGCCCCTTTTTAGTGGTGTTATTCCAATCATCATCGTAAGATTCATCACCAAAGTCACAATCAGCTAAGGCTTCAATCATCGCCTCTTTAGAATGAGTAGGCTCTTGAGCCTCCGGAGAATCTTGTGGAAGCAAATTCTTCTCAGAAAAGGTGGCTTCCGGAGTCATAGGAGTTGGGGATGGAACCGTTATCCCCGCCGCAGCAAGTACATTGGCGGGAATACGTACCATTACAACATCTGATCTCGAAGATTCTACGGTGGTAGTAGACGGCCGAACATCCGCTGAAGTAGCCCTTGCAAAGAAAGAAATCAATTTAGTATACATTTTTAAGAGAAAAATATATATTAGGGTATATCATAATCTTGATATTACCTTCTTGAGATGGTACCTCTTCAGCAACTACCAACTTTCTCCTGACCTCTCTGTGTGGTGATGCGACCGGCTCTTCAGCAGCTCCAGTGTGATCGTCCTCCAGATCGATTAAAGTGGTAGACGTTCCTCCTTCTGTGACTCTTCCCTGCTTCTGAATAGAAGGAGTAATTTCCTTCTCTCCGGAGGAAGAACTGAGGAGCATATGTTTTGACTGAGAACGAGTCGTTCTTGTAGTCGTTGGTTCATTTATAACCAATGATGTCATTCTCTTTTTCTCCGGAGCCCTTGGTGAGGCAGGTCTACTATCCAGCTGAGGAAGGGCCGTCGTCTCCTTAGCCTTTCTTTTCTTTAACCCCTTGGCAGGAGATTTCTCTTTCCGTACCTTTAAAGATACGTCCAGAGGATTTTGAACTTCATCAGGATAATTCTTCAAAATAGAAGCTTCCAGGGGTGTAATTGCAGGATCCCTGTCCTCTGCATCCCGAAAAGAGTGAGCAGTGTGTTTTCCCAATTTAGATCTCTTCTCACTTGCAAAGCTATGTGCAGGATGAAAGCTTTCAGTAAATGTGTTTGCTGAAGTATAGAAATTTGCGTATGTATATAACATACGCAAGCCTTGTTGAAGATTGAAGGGCATGGAAAATATCGCTTTAGTATCCCTGGCATTATAATATCTCCAAGCCCTAGCCCTATTGATCAGATAACCCTTGACCTGTAGGCAGGTGGTGGCGTTATCCATGTGAAGCTGATCATAGCCGAACTGTCATACAAATCGACTTGGCAGGTACAGTTCTAAATAACATTCTTCCTCAAATCTATAAACCAAATGGATGGACGGATCGCCTGCAACCATAAAAAGATAGGTGGACTGAGGCGGAGTGATTCTGCGTTCAGATCCATCATCTGTGGAGGCATATTCTCATATCCGTGGGAAGGCTGATCACATTGAAATCTCCATCCCGATCCACGATTCAATGCAAGTCTACACTCTGAAAGAGCAGTGTATTGCCAATGAGCGCTGGAGTAGCGCCTGATGAAGTCTCCACTGACAGTTCCCATATTAGGGTTCATCAAGCAGGGATGGTGAAACAATAGCCATCCGAACAAATAGGTGTAAGGCATCTCGGTGCGAGAAAAGTCTTGCCTCGCCGCCTTGCATGAAGTATGGTCTGTACAAAAGAACGCAATCCTGCATTCAAGCGGCATGTCATTATTGAAAGCAGATCCATCTTATATAAAAAAATAAGACATACTGCAGCAAACAGGACGCCCCGATGAAATCTGTCAACTGTGCTGGCTCCTAGAACTATGAAGCATCGTAGCCATATAGAGAGAAAACCCGCTAGTTGGGCCTCTTTGGACATGGGTCTGTAACCCTGTCTGAGATAACTCTGGAGGGTGTCACCTGCCTTAAACTGATGAGAATCCTCTTTCAGTCTGATATCTCTATGATTATGTTGCTCCATCAAATATTGCATGTCGCTTCGACCAAATGGTTCAAAGAAACGAGAAGCACATGCTTGACTATCAAGTGGCTTGTCCTCCCTTATATGACCTAAGAAGAGGTATGACATCTACTTGGTTGTATAGCAAGTACCTGCAGTGGCACTTTTGTAGTAGAGTGAGCATATCTTGTAGTGAAACAATAATTCTTGGAAGACGAAGATCATCTGAGGGTTCTCCTCTACCATAGCATCCAATTCTTTATTTGTAGGTACATATTCTTCGTATGGATTATCGCCCGTCGGAAGATGAGAGAGATATTCCATCTCATGGAGTGCAAGTCCCATTTCTCCACGGGGAGTCATGAAAGTTCTAGTACTTTCGTTATACCTCTCTACTAAAGCCAGGAACATATGAGCGTTCGGACGAATGCCGTAGACTGTAGTCCAGATGGCATTGTAAAGGTCTAGATCCAGGAGTCTGTCCTTAAATTGATCCAAAATCCAGATAGTTAATCTGTTCCAACGCTTCATATATGGGTTTACCAAACCAGTCATACGCATTATATATATATATATATATATATATATATATATATATATATATATATATATATATATATATATATATATTTTCTCTCGATATATATATATATATATATATATATATTTTTGGGTGCTAGGGTTTTCTTCTCTCCCTCTCTCTCGATATATATATATATATATATATATATATATATATATATATATATATATATATATATATATATATATATATATATATATATATATATATATATGCCTTCTTTGGGGTCGGGTTTTCCTCCTATTTGGGTAGGGTCGATTTTTGGGTGGTTGGTTGTCTCACGAGAGTTTTTTTTTCTTTCTTTCTATGTATAAATATGTCCTTATATACACATCCATATATATATATATATATATATATATATATATATATATATATATATATACATATATATATATATATATATATATATATATATATATATATATATATATATATATATATGTGGAAAAAAAGTGTAGATACTAAAAAAAACTAATAAAAAAATTTTAATAACACTTTTTCTAGTGTAGGATTTTTATATACAAAATATATACATACAAATAATATTTATTTCCTAGGAACACACGATAACCAAACACATAGATATTTTTATAATATTTATAATAACAATATTAATAACAATAATAATGATAAAAATTTAAGGTAAACCAATAATAGGTATAGTTTAGGGTGAACACATTATACTCCTACTCTAAATGGGTCCACAGAAAATCGTGCAAATATTCAAAAATGCCAATAAATATTAATAATACCAATATCGTACGTATAACAAATATTTAGAAAATATTTGCCAATCCCTAAAAATAAATATGAAATATTTGCATATACATAAAATATGTCTACATGGCATCTTTGCACATATAAAATCTCTATATGGGCTTAGGTTGGATTCGGGTCAAGTTCGGGCTGAATTGGTACAACCGGATCTACTAAGAAGTCAATAATGTTAATAATAAATAAATTATCTATAGGTTCAAGTCAAAACTTTGACTGGTTTTTCTGGTTAGAACATGCATATGGCTCACTCTTCCCTACCATGGCTAATATACTAGCCAAAGCACACAACTACACTAACCGTGCCAGAATTCCTAGTCGATATGCATCTCAAACTTAACCATGACTAAGGTCGTATATATATAGTATTTAGGCTATTATAAATATAATCATATATATATATATATACAAAGTTGTATCTAAATTTATTTGGCCTAAAATAATTCAAAATAACTCTACTAAGTCATGGCAACCTAACATGGCTCTACCAAGTGGGCCAAATATATTTTCTAGTCAAATCGAACTCAAAAAGTCAACCAATGAATCTCGTGTGTCATTCGCAAACAAATAGTACATGGTAACTCGATTTAGTGGCACACCCATAGTATGTGTGTCATAGGCTCAAAATGTGTCAAAATCATATATTGGATCAACTTGTTTTGATCGATGTCGAGTTCCGAACTCTAGTTAAAAGTTAGGTCTAGAATTATGATAAACGGCCATTTGACCTAAATTGACCCAACGTTATGCAAAGTCAAAAGAATATTAGAGAACAAGTTTGGATGGGACATGATATATCAAATTAAAGATAGACTTGTCTACTTCAATACCCATGAAGGACATTTTGAAAGAGTGGTATTTCTTGTGCTCTAAAAATCAAAGCTACAGAAAAGCACGTATATAATTATAATTAAATATAAAATCAATTTTAGTAAAGAAAAATCATCTAGATAAATAAAAAATAATTCCTAAAATCAGGGTCCTTACAGCCCGTATCTCAAATACCTTAACTATTAGTCAGTATCTTAGTTCTAGGGTCAAACTAGTCATTACCTTATTTCTAGAGTCAAACTAGTCATCCCTAGGCTTTACCTAGGTTTAGGCCCATACCTTGATGGTATTAGCCATACTAGCTAATATTACCAAGTATCAATACATATACCTTACATCTCTACTAGTTACATACTATCTAGGATTACCTTAGCCAATCTACCCTTTATATACCCATAGATGTACCCAATGCCTGTTACCTATACCATTATCTTTACATATCCATAACATATACCAATATGTCCTTTACCCATATCTAAACATTTATTCTTTACCTATATAATATACATATATCTATATATCCTACTATAGACCCATATCCCTAACCATTTACCCATTATCTTAGCTATAAACTCGCTTACCTTGACCAATACCCTTACCTACCTATTCCTAACATATAGGATATACATATGTAGCTATATGATATTCTCATGGGATTACCTTAATTACCTATATATATATATATATATATATATATATATATATATATATATATATATATATATATATATATATATATATATATATCCTGCATCCTAGCACATATATATAGACCATATTTCTATATACACCTATACCCACTATCCCTCTAACAATATCAATACCATATGTTATACCCATATACCAATACCCATATATCATTATACCCACTATCCCTATATATCAATACCCATATTTCTATATACACCTATACCCACTATCCCTCTAACAATATCAATACCATATGTTATACCCATATACCAATACCCATATGGTATCATTATACCCCTATATATATATATATATATATATATATATATATATATATATATATATATATATATATGGGTATTGGTATATATATTATACCCCTATATATATATATATACCCCTATATATATATATATATATATATATATATATATATATATATATATATATATATATATAGGGGTATCATTATACCCCTATATATATATATATGTATATATGTATATATATATATATATATATATATATATATATATATATATATATATATATACATATATACATATATATATATATAGGGGTATAATGATACCCCTATATATATATATATATATATATATATATATATATATATATATATATATATAGAGAGAGAGAGAGGAAAATGTACCTAAGGTCGACCTCATTTTCCTCACTTTACAACATTTTTTTCTTGAATTTTTTTATTGGGATTCATCAACACCTTATTGATTGGCAACATACCAAATTTTAAGAAAAAATAATATTGTTTAGCCCCCTATCAATAAGGTGCAAAATCGAGGGTGTAGCAGCAAAGTTTTAGACCGTCGATTTTGCAAGGGATAGATAGGGGGCTAAACAATATTATTTTTTCTTGAAATTTGGTATGTTACCAATCAATAAGGTGTAGATGAATCCCATAAAAAAAATTCAAGAAAAAAATGTTGTAAAGTGAGGAAAATGAGGTCGACCTTAGGTAACTTACCTAAGGTCGACCTTAGGTACATTTTCCTCATATATATTATATATATATATATATATATATATATATATATATATATATATATATATATATATATATATATAACCAATATATATATATATATATATATATATATATATATATATATATATATATATATATATATATATATATATATATATATATATTTTGGTTATATATATATATATATATATATATATATATATATATATATATATATATATATATATATATATATATATATATATTATCATTATAGGGGTATAATGATAATATATATATATACTATACATAACATTTAACTATGTAATTATTCTACTAGGATATCTAAGCCTATACTCATGTAAAGTTATCTATGTTTATACAAATTCCCTTATGTATCTTTCTTCTTAAACATCTATATGCATTCATATGGCTACATACAATACCTATACGAGTACCTTAGCCTGTCATCTCACTCTCATTGATCAGTACCTTCAGCTATGTACCTTGATACCCTTACCTATATACCTTGATACCCTTTGTATCAATACCGTTCTATGCTAAGGCCTATTATCCCTACCATGCTTGCATATGCCAATACCTATGATATACCAAATTATCCATTACTATACCCTCACACATGTTTGTCTATACTTACCTATGGTGCTAGGGTACTCCATAACTCAAATACTATATATATCCATATACTCCACATGTCATAGTATACCAAGATACCCCATACCATATCTACATGGTATAATATACCCCTTATGCTATATATATATATATATATATATATATATATATATATATATATATATATATATATATATATATATATATATATATATGTATCCTATAATATTATTATCTATATGATACCTATATAAAATACATATATGATATTGTACCTTTGCTATCCTATGCATACCTGTCAAGCTCCGATCCCGGAGGATCGAAAACTAGCCACTGGACGTGATGCCGTACAAGTCTAGATTGTACTTGTACAAGGCAAAACCATTACAGTTTCTGGTATTTCTCAGAAAACAACGACAACGCAGTAAAACCAAGCAGATACTATGAAGTCACATAAGATATGAAAAAACGTATCTCTTTATTGATAATTGCAATGGATTACAAGACTTGCAGCGGAATATAGAGTTTACAACTGATTACAAGACACTTGAAAAGCCAACTGAATATATACACTTGCCCTTTAGGCTACAACTGAATATGCCAACTTCTTTACAATGAACTTACCAATTTGGCTACAATCTTACTGGTACAACTGAGTTACACTATTCCATACATTATGTCCCGTATAGCAAAAGACGTCGTCTTGCAAAAAGAGCTTCTGTACACCCATCCAATTCATCGATGTCAAGTACTGATCAACGGTTTCCCCCATACGTAAGCACCTGTGATATTGCCCATAACGTGGGTCAGTACATCATCAATGTACTGGCGAGCGGTGCTGGCCCAACTCACCTAAGAAGACAACACTAAGTAATCATGTTATAGAACATTATTAACAGTAGTCTTTTTCGTTGCCTTAGGGTCAATTTCATATTTATATCCGACAAGAAGTAAAGCATGCAAATCTCATAGCCAACATAATTTAAAGCATACAGTTATCACCCTTTGGTGATTCTTATCCACGATCGTATAGCCATCCCTGTATATTTATAATACTTATTCAGCCTGCACAAGACATTGTTAGGAATAATATCATAATTCAATATAATTGTCACCGTTCAGGTGATTCTTACCAACAACCGATATCCTTTCCTGTATTTGAGTAATAACTTACTCTTCCTGCATAAGACATTGTTAGCACTGGACCTATCTATATGAAGGTCATTGGCGACACGCCATCTTGGACATTCTTCCAGGTATACGGCGCCCCTTACAGTGCGGGTAGCTAGCCCCACTGAAGGTTCCGTATACCGATGCCAGTACGTCGGCACCAATCCTTGTTCCCCCTAGGATAAACCGGGTCCGTGGCCTCGGATTACCATTCAAGGAACTACCTTGTCGACAAGTTGTCCATGGCCATGCAAGTATATGCAACTTATCTATAAAGAAACATATAATACATGATAAGGAAAACTAAGTAATTCAGCCATCATTCTTATTCGTATTGCCATCAAGCCATCTTTCTAGGGTCTTGGCGTAATCAACATTCTATATCGGCGATGGGATAATAGAATGTTGTTACCCAATCCCTTTCCCACATCTTTGATACTATACATCTTTCCAACAAACTTAACATACTTACCGCCCAATTCTTGGGACTTAGCATCTGTTTTAGCATACATTCATTCGAACATAATTCAAGCATACTCACTGCCCAGTCCTTGGGTCTTAATATCTGTGTTACCATCTATTCGTTGAGCTAAGGCTCGATATACTCACTGCCCAAGTATTTGGGACTTTGCCTTCACTTGTCATGTAATTCATCGCAACATTGTACAAGCATATAGTTCATCGAGCAACAACAGTTTATGGTCATGTGATTAATTATCTTTCTATGCAAGGTGTTATTAAGCAACTCAACAAGAAACATAGCGTACTCATCCTTATTTTAAGCGTGAAGCTAAAGGATCTTCGAAGGGTTCAACACTACTCACATTTATAAGACGATTCCTGCCACGATCGCATAGCCTTCCAAGCGATCCTTCGCATATTTCCAAGTTTAACAAGGCTTCATCGAACCAACCATCCATCATAAGGCATCTTGCGGGTCAGGACGCTACAATATATACCACTCAGAAAAAGTTTCGTCCTCAAAACTTAAAACAAAACTCATCCCCAAAAACTTCAACCGACTTTTATGAAACTTCTCAACGACCAACTTGCACTATTAAACATTTTGTCGCAACATCTCGATTGATTTCAAATAATGTACCATCTCGTCACGGCATCCCAACTTTGATTCAAAATAGTTTACCATCTTTGTTCTTCCTCAAACACTCGTGCAATTCCTTAGCACATGATAATCCTTCCCGTAGCTTCGTTTAAATTCAGCATACCACTTAGTTGGAATCATACACATATTTTAGGCGTCCCAAAAATACATGCACTTTAGCCATGTTCAGTGATAGAGAAAACGAACGAGCTACGGTATAACTCATCTTCGAACATCAGTGATTACTCTGATCAACATCTCATATATTCTCAACTTGTTATTCAATTATCCAACCAACCAATAACATAATGAATGTTACAAATTTTAACTTGAGAAATTTTCCTACAGTCGATCCAAAATATTCCCAATGAAATTCCAATATAGTAATATCAAGTATCCAATGAATTCAGAGTTTCCTTTCAAGTTTATTGTCATTCATGCCACAAAAATTGATAAATTCCATAGCCACATTTCATTTTGATACCCCGATTCTCATCGATCAAATCTTGTACTCGTCGTCGTTCGTATCCATACACTTTGTTTGCAACTCATAAATTTCTCAATTATAATCCATCATCCAAGTTGTACCATCATCTCAGCTCTAGCAAAATTTTCTAATGTCCTCCAACATTTCTCGTATTGATCAAGCCAACATATTATCCTTTGTATAGGCAACTCTCATATTCCAGCAATATTAATTCCGAGGGTCCTTTCAACATTTCATTCGCTCTCGTCGATCTCGACTACATGTACTATCCAATTCTGTCGTTACACTTTTCTCTCTAATTCTAATCTGATTGTCCACCAATGAATTTATTCCGACTGTCTCAAGGCAACTATCGTCAATTTACGCAGCTCAATATTAATCAACCAAATCCAACCAGTTCTAATAATTTTCGGCATTCCAACAAAGGCAACCAAGTTTTCTAAACCAACATGATCCGTCATCCCATCCAACATTATAACACCAAATTTTCCAATCTCCATTCCATTCCGAAGTTTACTTTCCGACACGTCTTACTCATTCCGACTATACCCACGCAACATCAATAGGAACATCCTACGGGTTTCCAACAGTCAACTTAATATTTAGTCAAGTCTCTACGGTAGCTAATCTAAGCTAAACCAGACATTCAGCTAACTCATCTGAGATAGATAGCTATAGGGACATATCTATCTTATCTAAGGAACAATCTATGATCTGACCAACTTAGGGACATGGGATACCACCCTAATCTTATGAACTTATTCCCAACACGGACAACTGAAATGACATAGCTAACCAATCCAAAACTTAGGCAACCAACCGACATTCTAGGCAACAAACCGACATTCTAAGGTCAAGTCTTTCTACCCGTACTCATCCTCGGCTATATCCAACAAAGTCTCACTCTAGACTTACCCACAACCGACGAAATCTATCCAACAATTCTTATGGGCCAATCCCGAAGCTATCATATAAAACTTCTCAATCGAATATCCAAACTTTCAATTTCCACTTGCATAGACATAGCATCTTCTCAATCCAACTTGCATCCTCATATCGTACTCAAATTGTCTATTCAATCGGGTCAACTATTCTGAGTCATAATCCAACATTGTTACCTCAATAGTCTTCTATTTAGCATCTTTTCTACGGTCTCCTTGCGACATATTCATTTCTCATATTTTTAAATCATCGATACGGTCTGTACTCTTTAACCAACAAAATAAGACAACTACATAATCGTATTTCTTTCAAAAGTATCCTTTATGAATTTTTGCCAGCACCCAATACGGTCATCTCTTAGCAATTCACGCTAACCATCAATATTCGTTTTGCATCATCTCCTCGTGATTCCATAAGAAGATTCATTATTCATGCATTGATCCAATCACTATGGCACAAATCATCTAGCTTTCATACCTCGGTCATCCAGTTGAATATGACAAAACTAATTCACTAAGTCATCATCCAACAATTCTATATTCCACCCAAACTTGTTATTCATGCGACAACATCATCTACCGATAGGGTCTATTATATATCACTGCACATCGATACTTATTTGTATCCCAGTCATTCGACTCTCATAAGGAACATCTACTCTTTCATGCATCAAGGGACAAGTACTCATTCTCTATGCCTCAAAATAGTCAATGGTCATAACTAGTTAATTCGGGGCACATCAAATTCTCTTAAGCACAACTGCACAACGTGCATGGCCATCTATTTCCTCAAATCCATTCTCTAACTTTTCGGTCATTGATGCAACTCTCTGCATCTTCCGATAAGTACCTAACATCACCATCAGTTTGTTGATATCCAACATACAATTTTATTTACTCAATTCCAATATTGTTTTATATTCGGTCCACGTTGATCTCCCAAAATCTTTCGATAGCAACACCCCAACATCATTACTGAGCCTACAATTCTTTTTCCCAACTGATTCAAGTCATTGCCTGAATCTAAAATTCATACCATTCCCAACCAAGGCATTCATTTCATATTCTCAATTACCCCGCGCAATGCTAACCGTCAGAGTCTAGCGATGGTTCATCCAAACACATCAAAATCCCGCAACGAGTTATCCGAATTTAATAATTAAGGGACACGCCTAGCCGTTATGTATCAATCGTAATCTCAGCTACGATTCGATACTATCTAATACCTTATAGGTAAAGCAATCACTAAATTATGAACACGTCAAGAGTCATCTTATCGCTAAGAGGGTAAAGCCATATACCACTCAGAGCTCAAGCCATACTAGACACAATATTCCCTTCGCATCAAACCAACGTCCAATATGGACTATCCATCCTGTACTGGTTATGCTGACCACAAATACCGACTCAAGATTATGTCGATTCCTATTCACTGAAATCCATGCATATTCTATTTCTAACATACTATGCCATCACTGACGATCGATTACTGCATAACAATCGACTTCAATGAATCCTACACATAAGACATCCAGCACACTTGTTACCAACTTATTATTGTATCACATCATTATTATTCGGTTTGGTATCTTTTAGGAATTTAACAAAACACACATATCATAGTCCACATATTTAGACTTATTGTATGGAACACCCAGTGAGCGGCTAGAAGGATCAACGGACTTTCAGTCAAGGGAACAACTTAGAATAATTTTAAAATAATACTGAATAATCGTGGAAGCACTTTGAGTCATCGTAGAGACAACTTTGATTCATCATGGACGCAACTTTGAGTATTTACGGAAGCAACTTTGATTCACCGCGGAAGCAACTTTGAGTAATCGCGGAAGCAGTCTTTGAATCATCTTAGTAACAACATTGATTTGAAACAAATCGAATAAGAATCCAAGGACATAAAGCCGTACTCTGATACCATTATGTCACGCCCCGGTCCCGGAGGATCGAAAACTAGCCACTGGGCGTGATGTCGTACAAGTCTAGATTGCACTTGTACAAGACAAAACCATTATAGTTTCTGGTATTTTTCAGAAAATAACGCCAGTGCAACAAAACCAAGCAAATACTATGAAGTCACACAAGATATGAGAAATATATCTCTTTATTGATAATTGTAATGGATTACAAGACTTGCAGTGGAATACAGAGTTTATAACTGATTACAAGACTCTTGAATAGCCAACTGAATATATACACTTGCCCTTTAGGCTGCAACTGAATATGCCGACTTCTTTACAATGAACTTGCCAATTTGGCTAGAATCTCACTGGTACACCCATACATTATGTCCCGTATAACAGAAAACGTCGTCTTGCAAGAAGAGCTTCGGTACACCCATCCGATTCATCGATGCCAAGCACTTGTCAACGGTTTTCCCTATACGCAAGCACCTGTAATATTGCCCACAACGTGGGTTAGTACATCATCAATGTACTAGCGAGCGGTGCTGGCCCAACTCACCTAAGAAGACAACACTAAGTAATCATGTTATAGAACATTATTAACAGTAGTCTTTCTCGTTGCCTTAATATCAATTTCATGTTTGTATCCGACAAAAAGTAAAGCATTCAAATCTCATAGCCAACATAATTTAAAGCATATAGTTATCACCCTTTGGTGATTCTTATCTACAGTCGTATAGCCATCCCTGTATATTTATAATACTTATTCAGTCTGCACAAGATATTGTTAGGAACAATATTATAATTCAATATAATTATCACCGTTCAGGTGATTCTTACCAACAGCCGACATCATTTCCTGTATTTGAGTAATAACTTACTCTTTCTGCATAAGACATTGTTATCAATTGGCCTATCTATATGAAGGTCATTGGCGACACGCCATCTTGGACCGTCTTTCAGGTATTCGGTGCCCCTTACAGTGCGGGTAGCTAGCCCCACTGAAGGTCCCGTATACCGATGCCAGTACGTCGGCACCAATCCTTGTTCTCCTAGGATGAACCGGGTTCGTGGCCTCGGATTACCGTTCAAGGAACTACCTTGTCGACAAGTTGTTCATGACCATGCAAGTATATGCAACTTATCTATAAAGAAACATATAATGCATGATAAGGAAAAACTAAGTAATTCAGCCATCATTCTCATTCGTATTGCCATCTTGCCATCTTTCTAGGGACTTGGCGTAATCCGCATTCTACATCGGCAATGGGATAATCGAATGTTGTTACCCAATCCCTTTCCCACATCTTTGATACCATACATCTTTTCAACCAACTCAACGTACTCACCACCTAATTCTTGGGACTTAGCATCTGTTTTAGCATACATTCATTCGGACATAATTCAAGCATACTCACTGTCCAGTCCTTGGGTCTTAATATCTGTGTTACTATCTATTCGTCGAGCTAAGGCTCGATATACTCACCGCCCAAGTATTTGGGACTTTGCCTTCACCTGTCATGTAATTCATCATAGTATCGTACAAGCATACAGTTCATCGAGCAACAACAGTTTACGATCATGTGATTAATTATATTTTATTATCTTTCTGAATTCCATACAAGGTATTATTGGGCAACTCAACAAAAAACATAGCGTACTCATCCTTATTTTAAGCATGAAGCTAAAGGATCTTCGAAGGGTTCAACACTACTCACATTTATAAGATAATTCCTGCCACGATCGTATAGCCTTTCAAGCGATCCTTCATATATTCTCAAGTTCAACAAGACTTTATCGAACCAATCATCCATTATAAGACATCTTGCGGATCGAGGCACTACAATACCATGACTTACCTTGCTACTAAGTTATTTACCTTTACCCTTAGAATTACTTTAACTACCTATACAAATATATATACACCTATATATAAATATAAATATAAATATAAATATAAAAATAAAAATAAATATTATATATATATATATATATATATATATATATATATATATATATATATATATATATATATATATATATATAAGATAATTCCTTCCACGATCGTATAGCCTTCCAAGCGATCCTTCACATATTCTCAAGTTCAACAAGACTTTATCGAACCAACCATCCATTATAAGGCATCTTGCGGATCGAGGCACTACAATACCATGACTTACCTTGCTACTAAGTTATTTACCTTATATATATATATATATATATATATATATATATATATATATATATATATATATATATATATATATATATATACATATAAAAATATATATATATATATATATATATATATATATATATATATATATATATATATATGACATACCCTATACCATGAAATGTCACACCATATCTATCTTATATCTTATGGGTATTGGCTACATAGGATTACCCATTACCTTAACCAATACCATAACATATTATCCTATATCCTAGTTTCTAGACTAATATATTAGCGAAATACCATTACCTTGACCAATATCCAACATCTTAACTCATACCTTGATACCTAACCCATATACAATACCCTTACCATGGTATCTTAATCCAATATCCAATATCATAACCTTACCTTAGTATTCTTGGATTACCTCATACTAGTTCTAATATTTGATACCAACCCCCAAGATACTATTCCATGACCATAATCTACCGTTATCTTACATCCAAGATACTCACCTTACTCTTGGCACTTGACGTCTTGATATTATCCATTACCTAGTTCTATACCAATATCTTAGTATCTTGACCAATACCTTATCCTCCTAGATACTTACCCAAGTAACTCTAATACTAATACTTGATACCAAATAGGATACTTTACTAAGGTATATATCACTATAATCATGTTATCTAAAATTCTAATACCCAATATCTTGATATGACGATAGAGTTTATAACTAAGATATATACTCCTATAATTATGTTATCTAAAATTCTCATCATGCCAACTGATATGGCTGCGAGAAACTCTAAATTCTATAACTAAGATAAGTATACTCCAAATTAGACTTTGTGTCTTTGCCACCCCAGCCAGTATGGCTGCAATAAACTTTAGACTCCATAACCAAAGTAGAAATTTACCTTTCACACTGTCCTTATCAAATATGGCATTAGAATATACCTTAAATTAGTCCATAAATTTATTTCGATACAAAATCAAAGTCAACAACGAGCACCAAGAATCAATTTCAACAATAAACAAGGAAGAGTACACGAAAACAAGTAGAAACATATTTCGAGATAGGATTTATAATGAGATTATTTGGAGTGGTCCCAGGAATCTCTCAAGGAGTCCTAATTTGTGACTGAGTATTCTCTCATCATAATATCTTATTTCCTATATCCTATCGCAGGATCATAGTAGTATAATTAAGCCGTTGTACAACCACGACATCGCTCTAATTGCAAAGTCTAACCTGTATGAGCCACCATAAAAATGTGTCACGACCCGAGTCCACAAGTTCTGGTATGGGTGCGTGATGCATGCCCAGCCCACACTGCAGCATCAGCGTAGTAAGTTGTCTAGACAATCACTAACTAATTATCTCAACAGATATCTAACTCCAAATAATAATGATACATAATAGAAATAATACTCAATCACAAGATCTAATAGAAAGATAACGCATAAATGATAAAAAGAGAAGAAATTCCAAGGTCACAATATATGAGAAATGCATACACCAATGATAATTCCAAGTCATAGTACAAGTCTAGATAACTAAACATCTAAGCGTGCATCATATCCCAAAAATATATACAATCCAAAATATAAATGTTCCGGAGACAAATTCGGTCATCCTAAGCAGAATAGTCTACACTGCATTTAGATATCAAAACTAAACGGCTTAGGGTTCCTCCCACTGGGTATCCTGGGCTCCATAATAGGTAGGATACAGATCCTCGTACTCAGTGTCTAAAAAATATTATCCAGTCAGGATTGGAGCAAGTACAAATACTGATAAACATTTCATAACATGATAATGACTGTATAATAAGAGTTAGAAATTGTGAGGCATGATAAACAAGTAGAATTGTAAGGCTAAACTAGTATTTTATAGAAATAGACAATAATGATAAATATTGGTAAAGAACAAAAAAATATGTTAATAGACTAGCTAATGAAACTATGCCAAAACATTCCTATCCTCTATGTGCTTTGAAATATCACTTTCGACATGTAAACAACTAGGGGTAGTACGACATGTTGCACGTGAGATGTACAACTGCTATTAGGCACTATTAGACACGGGGATAGTTCTGGGTAGTTTACATGTTTGTTAAGATATTTTTCGGTCCAACAACTAGTATTCACGGATTCAAGTCATATAAACCCCCTAAAATCTTACTATAATTTTATATAATTAATTTATTTTGGTATTGATTTTAGTTTTGATATTTGTACGTTAAGTACGAATATGTAAATGTGAAGCGTATATATTTTAATACAAATATTTTATTTTAGATTTTCTTTATATAGAAAATAAGTATATTTTCAAAAATAGTATAGGTAAATATATTATTTGCTTAAAGTTATAAAATGCGTCGCGTCAAGAAACGTCAAACTTTATTTTATTTTTAAAGGCTATATATTTTATTATACAAAAATAAGTAGTAAGTTAGAAAATAAATATTTTCTTTTTGTAAACAATAATTTACTATATGCATGCGATGAATATAAAAATAAATTCATCTATATTATAATTTTCAAAATTATTTATTTATTATTATTTTATTATTCATAAAAAGATATTTTAAAATTTGTTTGATTTAATGTTTAATTAATTATGGTGATTTAAATTAGGAATTAATTTTATTGATTTTATTTTAAATAGTTTTACATTAAAGATTGGACTATCTAGATTAAATTAGATTTGGATTTGATTGAATTGATTTTAAATCTATTTAAATTAAATGGTAAATTATCTAATGGAGATTTAATTTTCTAACCCTTATCTAATTAGGTGTCCGACACACCCGGACCCGATATCACCCATGAATTTTTATGTCATGCAGGACACAATCTAGCCCATATCAGACACACCCGACACATAATCCCTAAACCCAAGCCTAACCCTAACCCTAACCAAGCTGGAATCTTGTCCTGCCACCACCGGTCAAGCCTTGCCACACGTCCCTGACCGTGTCCAGATTCCTCCGGCCATCCCTCGGCCACCCGCTGCCACCGTCACCACAGCTACCACCAACCTTCTCCACTGCCCAGCATAACCACCACTTCATCCTTGGAGACCACCACCATCTTCATCATCATTATCTCCCCTAATCGAGCCCTAAAAACCCCTCACCACTGTGTCCACCATACTCCGGCCGCTGCCAGGGGCCACAACCACCATCGGTGTCACCACCGTCCTCATCAATAAACCAAAAGAGAGGAGAGCGACCCTCATATGTGCTCTCCGCAACCGTGCCTTTGTCGCGCCGTCCGCCCCCGACCTCGCCAATCGTCGGCGAACTGCTGTGCCACAATGTCGAACTCCACCTGAACCCCAGATTTTGGTACCAAACTGCAGAGCCGTACCCCCCTTGTCGGCCGCCTCCAGATCGGTATCTCCCGTCGGTTGGCTCCACTGCGATGAACCCCACCGCATGCAGCAGCGTCTCTCACCAGAGCACGACGGACGTCACCCTACGTCGGAGCCCCATGGTAAGTTCTCCCCCTCTTCTTCCTTTACCACTCCCCCTCTATCTTGATTCACTCCTTTTCTCTGCTCTCCCCCTCGTTGTTCTTTTCCCCCTCTTAAATTTCTCTCTCTCTCTTTTCTCTACTAATTCTTCTCTTGGGTTGCTTTTTGTTTTTTTCTTACTTGGCTTCTCGAGGAAGAAGCACAGACGTTTAGGATTATAGTTATCATATTTATTATTATTATTATTATTAATGATAGGTATATGTATATTAGTATGTATTAATTTGTATACACATATTACTTTAATAGTAATAGGCTTTTGTATTTTAAGAAGTTTGATTAATTTTGGGCTTTAACAAATATTTTATATGAAATACGTATATGGTTTTTCCTTAAGTCCTATGTATACAATATACTTTATATGCATATATACATGAGTGTGTTAAATACAATAATTTTTATTACTGTTATTACCATTATTATAAATGATATCACCTTGTTGTTAATTATTATTATGACTATCCCCATTGGTTACATTCAGAATATTTCTACGAAGATTATTATATTATTTATGGTATAGATTTTTGGCCTAAAAAAATTATTATAGTATTTTCCTATCTAAGTAGAAATTAATTTATATACCCTAAACATATATTATTAATTATTTGGATCTATTTAAAATAATTTGTTAGATATCTACAATATTTTGATTAATAAAATATATAATTTTAAATAGATTTCAAAATAATATAAGTATCTTTTACTCGAAGTCTCTTTTATTATTGTCGCTGATCGTAATTAATCATACGTTCCTACTTTCTCGTAAATTTGGACCCTTTCACATCGACCATGGCTATTGGACAAATCGGTAATTGTAAGATCATCGCATACCACCAGGCAAGATACCGTGCCATATCTACATCTTATATATAGTCTATATATTTATTGTTTAGTTACTGTATATTTATTTCATATTTATTTCCAGTTCATCCAGTGCATCCCTGTTAATGTTCATGGTTTACTTTACCGAGCTTTTAATTATATATGATGCCTGTGCTAGTCATATTTTCATTCTTGTCTTTGAATTGCATATTGACCTAGAGTTAAGGACTACCATTGTTAGTGCATTTTTATAACCATTTTTACGACTGTGCCATGAGATATGCGTTAGTTTTTAGTGACATATAGAGATACGTGCATGTTGCCTGATCACCCGTGTGCATGCATTATGTTTAACTGCTAATAGAGACATGTTAGGAGATTTGACAGTTAGTAGAGGTACATAGTCGTAGATACGACTTAGTGCATAGGGCGGGGAGAACAGTTCCTTAGCGTATGGACCAAGTATGCACTTTTCTCTATTACCGGAAGCTCCGCTGGAGATACGGTCCTGCTTACCCCTTTATCTTATTCCAGCTGGCCTATGGTGTTCATGGAATGTCATGCTTTGAGGTCTCTGGTGCCCAATGAGGGGGCCACACCAATCCCATTCTAGCTAGAATGCCCATGCGTTGAAGGTTTGTTCTTAACTGTATAAACATAATAGAATGGTTAGGTGACCTTAGTATGTCTTGTCATACTCCGTTCTTGTCATGATATGGGGCAACATCACAACATGGAATAGTGTATCACTCCTTATCCTTGTTTGGTGTAGGGATCGTCTATTGTTTCAATAATGGGATGCTGGGCAATGTTATGGTTGGAACTCTTTACTTTTCATTATAACTTGTGACATATTTTATGTTCAGTTTTGTCACTCCCCAATCCCGAGATATGTATTTTACATAATTATCCTGTATTTAGCATGTGCCCAATCTATATTTAATTTTTCGATTAATTGTTGCATACAGCTTTAACTATGTTATTAGAGATTAGGGTTTCCTTAAGCAAACCCCAACCCCTATTTATAACCTCTTCCACTCTCTCTCCTCATTCACTCCTTCATTCAATTCCTCAACTACCAACCCACCTAGGCAAGTACAACTTGCTCAAAGAGGAGATTTGTGATCTTTGATGTTTCTTTGATTTTATCGTTCCATTTTGTTCTTCCTAACATCCTCATCAAGTTTAGTACTTAGCATTTTCGGTTTTGATGGACGGATTTGAGTGGATCTAAACTTGAAGTAGTTTCGAATTTTATGGGTTTTGATCTATTAAATCTGGTTATTTTCGAGTTTTGATGGTTCTATGTTGTAGAGAATTTCGTTCTACCCCATTTTGACCTATGGAAGTTCGGATTTGGACTCTGGATGAAAGATTCATGGAGCTTGGGAGCCATGGCTTGAAGGGTTCTTCTTTCCGGAAAGATGGAGAAGAAGAACAGTGCACAGCCGCACGAACTTAGCCGCATAGCCTACTTGCGACAAGTTCCCTACCTGGCCGCATAAGCTTTGCGGTATTACATGGCCGCATGGCCTATGTTGCAGGGGTTTAACTCCCTAGCCGCATGAAGATTTGATCCTCAGCCGCATGAGCTAGTTCCATTCTCTGGCCGCATGAGATCCAGTCACTTTCCAGTCGCATGCGCCCTGTTTATCCGAGCCGCATGCGCCATGCTTAATCCGAGCCGCATGGACTTATCCCCTCACTGCCGCATGTGCCGTTCCTTTCTCAGCCGTATAGGCTACTTCGCAATCCGACCGCATGAGCTCGCCCCGCCTGGCCGCATGCGCCTTTGAGCTCCTGGCCGCATGCGCCTTTACTACCGCGAACCACATGCGCCCCTCTTCGCCCTGGCTGCATGCGGTCTGTCTCAAGCAGTCTGGCTGCATGAGCCTAGGTGGAGTGCACCAAGTCACTTGGACTTCCCTGGCCTTATGCAGTCTTGAGAGCTGCATATTTTGTCACATGACCCTTGGCCGCATGATGTGTTTAGTCCTCATTTTATCAGACTTCCTATGCGAGTGCTGGATAGCCTATGTGTGTACTATGGTACAACCTATGTGAGCACTGAAGTGCTATCCTATGTGCTAAGTGTTCCTACGTGATACCCGCCAGTACAACCAAGAGTCCAGTGTTTACTTAATGAATTGTCAGGTAACAATGACGTGGTACTTGTTGAGTGTTGCATTACACCAAGGAGGGGGTGCATACGTATGACTCCCTGAGCCAGTACGGATCCCTCCTTGGGGTACTCGTATGTTGTACGATATCTAGGGGAGTACGCCTGTGACCACGACAGGTAAACTCCCAGGATAACCTAGGGATTAACTAGGCAACTAACTTGGTAGATGCATTGGGAGGGAAGAATCCCGAGATCGTGCCATACTAGCTACCCCAGGTCCAGTCCTGACATGTCGGGTTGGCCGCCACGGATATGGTTTCATTCGCCTATAGCGAATGGCTATATTCGACTCCAATGTGCTATGTGTTATATATTTTAGCACGGTGGCCTCACGAGGGACCGGTGCATAAACTAAGAGCTACGCGTATATGTATGATGGTTTGGCTAGCCCTGCTGGGTTGACACGATCTGAGGATTCCTATGATTCGCATTACTGGAATAATCCAGACAATTTTATAGAAAGCCGTAGGAATGATTGGCCGCTTGAAAAATGACTTATTTGTGCCTTGTAACTTCCGATTAGTAGCCAAGGGACATGGACTGTCATGGTGCGTGGTCCAACCCATGTCCTTGTTTGGTTGTTGGGTTGGGCTATCGTGCTAGGACAGGCTATGGACCAAGGTTACGACCGGAAGCCTTTATTATTATTATTATTCTATGATTGGGTTTTATCTCACTCTTTTGTACTCCCTTGTGGTACTTGTTATTCGGGGCTGACCTCGCTGGTTTTGTTTGGCCAGATCTCGTAGCAGAGCCTGAGGATCCGGCCTTCCTTCCTGACGTCAATGGTGCATACTAGGAGCATGGCTGGCGGGGGACTCGAGTGGGTTTTTTCTCCACCACTCTAGTATCTTTACTTCTGTACTGGCATTTCGCCACCGGCACTTGTTTAGCCGGCTAATCTGGACATTTTGTCTTTGCATAATTTGTAATTAAATCAGACTGCAGCTGAATACAATTATGTACCTATGACTCTCTGGACTAGCTGACTTATAAAGCTAGATCCCCATGATCATTTTGATGAAGCGTCGGGGACGTCTTACTGCTTTATCTTATGTATTCATTACTTGGTAATTTTCTTGCTAGAAAGATTGAGACATAGCAGCTCTGTGAGACCATATGAGACTTGAATGTAGCGTACACCCCTTGTCTCTTGACAACCACGATCGCCGTATGACGTTTATATACCTCATATGGAGTAGCTGGCCTAGTCCGTCCTCGTATTCCGGTACTGGGCGTGACAAAGTTTTATTGGTGGCCCATGCAGGTCCGATTTTCAGACTTGTGGGGTGTTACTATTATAGGAGTCTCAATCAAACTTGTTTCCTTTGAATCTCTTACCTCAATTTCTCTTTCCTCGCCTTGATTGATAACCTGAATTGTATCCTCGAATCGTCCTCGACCTGTTGTTTGATATCATGTATCTTTTCCTATAGGGGTGCTTCCTACTCAGTAGCTGGTGAGGCCAACGTGGAGGAGCGTCCAGTAGAGCATGGCTCGACGGGGGTAGCAGCCGGAGAGGATACCTTCTCCTGATCAGATTCGAGTGGAGGAGATATCAGAGCCAGTGGAACCGCAGGTTCTGGAAACTCCTGCACCCCCAGCGGTGCCAGCAGCCACGGCAGTACCTGATACCGCAACCCTTCTAGAGGTCATCCGGGGGTTTCTGGCCACTCAACAGCGTCAGGTGGCAGCCCAACAGCAACAGCAGACTCGGCAGCAAGAGCAGAATGTGCTATTGAATCAGGGGTTACAAGTAGCCCTTGAGAAAAGTGTCAGGAATGATTCAGGAGCTTTGGGGAGGTTTTGCCGACTTAACCCGAGATATTTTGATGGCATGGAGGATGCCATCATGGCGGATGCTTGGCTTCAGGATACTGAGGCCATATTGACTGCAGCTAAGGTTCCGGTAGAAGAGAAAGTTGACCAAGTCAGGCTGTTACTTCAGGATCTCGCCCGCGACTGGTGGGCATCGGAGGAGGTTGGCATGGGGCATCCTGTTCCTTGGGAAAGCTTCAGTACCAGATTCAAGGCCAAGTACTTTGGCGTGGTGGCACGGTATGAGCTACAGCAGAGGTTTATCAGTCTTAAACAGGCTGGTAAGACAGTGGATGGATATGCAGCGGAGTTCTGCAGACTAAGCCGGTTTGTGCTGACGATGGTGGCTACGGAGTCGGAGAAGGCAATGAGATTCCAGCAAGGACTTCATTTGGAGATTCTACAGCTAGTAGAAGGGCACAACTATCAGACCTTTGACGCCGTTTTAACGGCAGCTCAGAGGCATGAACTCACCCAACAGAGGTTGGCGACAAGACATGGGGGCCAGAAGAGGCCTTATCCCCAGAGTAGGAGCGGAGGAGCAGTACAGCGAACATCGGCGCCAGCACCCGGCATCCGTATCCATGAGTCAGGAGTGCCACAGAGGACGACAGTAACAGAGATAACAGCACCAGTTCGGTCTCAGCAGCCGAAGAACCAGCATCGCGCCAGGGGGCGCCCATTGGATGTACTTACTGTGGTAAGGGTGGGCACACTAGGGATGTGTGTTGTTCAGCTAACGGATTGTGTATGAGGTGTGGCAGTCCAGACCATAGGATTGCCAATTGTCCTATGATACAGAGGCCGGGAGGGTCAGTTCAGCAGTTTCCAACATTGCCAGCCCCGGGGGCAGCGCAGAACAGAGGACCCGCAGTGGCCGTACGGCCGATAGCCCAGCGTCTGCCGACGCAGGCTCAGATGTATTACCAAGCACAGAATCAGGAAGGCTCGCAGAGGCCGCAGCATCACTATGGTCGAGGAAGGTAGCAGCAGGGAGCTCCGCAAGGTCAGGGCCAGGCCTTCACCTTATCACTGGAGGATGCACTAGCTTCAGGCGACGTGGTTGCAGGTAATATTTCTGTCACCTCTTTTTCTGCCATGGCATTGTTTGATTCAGGGGCTACCCACTCTTTTATATCTGCACGATTTACGACACGTATTGGATTGGAGTTTGGGGCATTGCCAGAGAGGATGAATATACTCACTAGTAATGGGCTCGTAGAAGTTAGTAGAGTGTGCATAGCATGTCCGATCGTAGTATGTGGGCGTTTAATGCCCGCATCCTTGATTGAGTTCCCTATGGGCAACTTTGACGTTGTCCTAGGCATGGACTGGTTGAGAGACAGTCACGCGACTATAGATTGTCGAGGAGGTAGGGTAGTATTTAATATACCTGGCATTGAGGAGTTCGTCTTTGTTCGAACATTGGAGGATCAACCCAAGGGCATTGTCGCAGAAGCAATGACAAAGCAGGAGCAGATTCCAAGAGTAGTCAGAGAGTTCCTTGATGTCTTTCCAGATGAGCTTCCAGGATTACCACCAGTGAGAAGTGTGGAGTTTTACATAGAGTTGAATCCTGTAACAGAGCCTAAGGTTGGCAGAGTTTATAGAATGTCGCAGTCAGAGTTAGACAAGTTGTACCAGCATGAAGAAGAACTGAAGGCGAAGCAGTTTATCCGAGATAGTGAATCGTCCTGGGCAGCACCGGTGATTTTAGTCCCCAAGAAGGATGGATCGACGCGAATGTGCATTGACTACCGGCAGTTGAATGCAGTGACAGTGAAGAACAAGTATCCATTACCAAGGATTGATGACTTGTTGATCAACTGAGTAAGGCCTGCGTCTTCTCTAAGATTGATCTTCGATCAGGATATTACCAAGTAAGGGTCCGGGAGCAGGATATACCCAAGACAGCATTCAGATCTAGATATGGGCATTATGAGTTTCTGGTAATAGCATTTGGACTGACTAATGCCCCAGCAGTATTCATGGATTTGATGAATCGCATCTTTCTATCCTATTTGGATAAGTTTGTAGTAGTATTTATAGATGACATCCTTGTCTATTCCAGCAGTAAAGAAGAACATGAGAAACATCTCCGAACCGTTTTGCAGACCTTGAGGGACCATCACTTTATGCGAAGCTTAGTAAATGTGAGTTTTGGTTGGATCACATATCGTTCCTGGGACACATTATTTCTGGAGCCGGAGTATCAGTAGACCCGAAGAAGGTTGAGGCAGTGGAAAATTGGCCAGTTCCGAAGACGGTAGCAGAAGTGCGTAGTTTCTTGGGACTGGCAGGTTACTATAGGAGGTTCGTGGCAGACTTTGCCAGGATTTCAGCGCCCTTTACGCGTTTGACGCGTAAGGACGTAGAGTTTGTTTGGTCAGCAGGGTGTCAGACATCATTTGAAGAGTTGAAGAAGAGATTAATCTCAGCCCCGATCTTGACCCTTCCAGTAGGATCGGAAGGGTTTACAGTGTATTGTGACGCATTCGGGAAAGGACTTGGGTGTGTATTAATGCAGCATGGAAAGGTGATAGCATATGCATCTCGACAGCTTCGGGACCATGAGAAGAACTATCCGACTCACGACCTGGAATTAGCCGCAGTAGTGTTTTTGCTTAAGTTATGGAGGCACTATTTATATGGGGATCGAGTGGAGATTTACACCGATCATAAGAGCTTAAAGTATGTATTCACCCAGAGGGACCTGAACATGAGGCAGCGGAGATGGTTGGAATTACTGAAGGACTTTGATGTGGATCTTCAGTATCACCCAGGCAAGGCGAATGTAGTAGCTGATGCTTTGAGCAGAAGAGGTGGTGCATTTATTTTAACCTCGCAGAGGCATATTTTGGAAGATCTCCAGGAAATGGGAATTGAAGTAATCTTGCCGCAAGATACAGGAGTTATGGCCAGTTGGCAGATTCAGTCTACTTTAGTGGAGAGGATCAGAGCAGCCCAGGCAGAGGATCCGCGAATCCAGAAACTTCGATCAGAGTGTGAGTCAGGCCTCAGGAAGGAATTAGTGATACACGAGGATGATACACTTAGGTTCAGAACCCGTCTTTGTGTACCAAGTGGAGACATTCGACAGGAAGTTATGTCAGAAGCTCATAGTTCTCCTTATCCATTCATCCCGGGGGCACGAAGATGTACCAGGATATAAAGCAGCGCTTTTGGTGGAACGACATAAAGAGGGAAATAGCTAGGTATGTATCCAGATGTTTGGTATGTCAGCAAGTGAAGACAGAGCAGCAAAGACCAGCAGGATTGTTACAACCGCTTCCTATTCCAGAGTGGAAGTAGGAGCATATCACAATGGACTTTGTGACGGGTTTACCTAGAACACCGACCGGTCGAAATACAGTTTGGGTAATCGTGGATCGGCTCACGAAGGTTGCTCATTTTCTTCCCTTCAGAGTAGGGCAGTCTACTGAGCAGTTGGCAGATATGTATATGAAGCAGATAGTGAGGCAACATGGTATCCCTGTCAGCATAGTATCAGATCGAGACACCCGGTTCACCTCTCACTTTTGGCAGAGCTTGCATCGCAGTTTGGATACCAAGTTGAGGTTCAATACAGCCTATCATCCGCAGACGGATGGACAATCAGAGAGAACCATTCAGACCTTGGAAGATATGCTACGGGCTTGTACCTTAGACTTTGGCGGAACTTGGGAAGATCATCTTCATTTGGTAGAGTTCTCCTACAATAATAGTTATCAGGCCAGTATATAGATGGCACCGTTTGAAGCATTATATGGAAGAAAATATAGGTCCCCTCTGGCATGGGACGACGTGGGAGAACGAAAGTTGTTGGGACCGGAGATGATCACGCAGACCGTGGAGACAGTCAAGTTGATCAGAGAACGGCTTCGGGTTGCGCAGGACAGACACAGACACTGGACAGATCAACATCGTAGGCCTCTAGAGTTTGGTGTTGGTGACCAAGTGTTTCTGCGGATTTTGCCTACTCGGGGTATCATTAGATTTGGAACCCGAGGAAAGCTTAGTCCAAGATTCGTTGGTCCCTTTGAGATTCTCGCTCGGGTTGGTGACGTTGCTTATCGTCTAGCCCTTCCGCCTTCGCTACGTGATGTGCATGATGTGTTTCATGTATCTCAGTTGCGTAGGTATGTCCCGGATCCGAGTCACATCCTCGATCATTCCGAGCTGGTCGTCGGTACCGACCTGACTTTGAGGAGCAACCCATATCCATTTTGGATCGGCGAGAGAAGGTGCTCAAGAACCAAACTATTAAACTTGTCTGTGTTGCTTGGGGCCATCACTCACCGGGAGAGTCAACGTGGGAGCACGAGGACGAGATTAGGTCTCGATATCCGCACTTGTTCGACTCGGAAGGTATAATTATGCTTATACCTTCGGAATCTGAATTCCTATTTTTCTTCTGCGTCCATAATGATGGATGATTGTTTTCATATACATGTTAAACTTGATAAGATTGCATGCCTAATTAGTCTTGTAGTTAATATCTTGCTTGCTTTGACTTCTCTACCTTGCCTTGTGCGAAATTCCGAGGACGGAATTTTTCTAAGGAGGGTAGAAATGTCACTCCCGAATCCCGAGATATGTATTTTACATAATTATCCTATATTTAGCATGTGCCCAATCTATATTTAATTTTTCGATTAATTGTTGCATACAGCTTTAACCATGTCATTAGAGATTAGGGTTTCCTTAAGCAAACCCCAACCCCTATTTATAACCTCTTCCAATCTCTCTCCTCATTCACTCCTTCATTCAATTCTTTAACTACCAACCCACCTAGGCAAGTACAACTTGCTCAAAGAGAAGATTTGTGATCTTTGATGTTTCTTTGATTTTATCGTTCCATTTTGTTCTTCCTAACATCCTCATCAAGTTTAGTACTTAGCATTTTCGGTTTTGATGGACGGATTTGAGTGGATCTAAACTTGAAGTAGTTTCGGATTTTATGGGTTTTGATCTATTAAATCTGGTTATTTTCGAGTTTTGATGGTTCTATGTTGTAGAGAATTTCGTTCTACCCCATTTTGACCTATGGAAGTTCGGATTTGGACTCTGGATGAAAGATTCATGGAGCTTGGGAGCCATGGCTTGAAGGGTTCTTCTTCCCGGAAAGATGGAGAAGAAGAACAGTGCACAGCCGCACGAACTTAGCCGCATAGCCTACTTGCGACAAGTTCCCTACCTGGCCGCATAAGCTTTGCGGCATTACATGGCCGCATGGCCTATGCTGCAGGGGTTTAACTCCCTAGCCGCATGAAGATTTGATCCTCAGCCGCATGAGCTAGTTCCATTCTCTGGCCGCATGAGATCCAGTCACTTTCCAGCCGCATGCGCCCTGTTTATCCGAGCCACATGTGCCCTGCTTAATCCGAGCCGCATGGACTTATACCCTCACTGTCGCATATGCCGCTCCTTTCTCAGCCGCATAGGCTACTTTACAATCCGACCGCATAAGCTCACCCCGCCTGGCCGCATGCGCCTTTGAGCCCCGCCTGGCCGCATGCGCCTTTGAGCTCCTGGCCGCATGTGCCTTTACTACCGCGAACCGCATGCGCCCCTCTTCATCCTGGCTGCATGCGGTCTGTCTCAAGCAGTCTGGCCGCATGAGCCTAGGTGGAGTGCACCAAGTCACTTAGACTTCCCTGGCCGCATGCAGTCTTGAGAGCTGCATGTTTTGTCACATGACCCTTGGCCGCATGATGTGTTTAGTCCTTATTTTATCAGACTTCCTATGCGAGTGCTGGATAGCCTATGTGTGTACTATGGTACAACCTATGTGAGCACTGAAGTGCTATCCTATGTGCTAAGTGTTCCTACGTGATACCCGCCAGTACAACCAAGAGTCCAGTGTTTACATAGTGAATTGTCAGGTAACAATGACGTGGTACTTGTTGAGTGTTGCATTACACCAAGGAGGGGGTGCATACGTATGACTCCCTGAGCCAGTACGGATCCCTCCTTGGGGTACTCGTACGTTGTACGACATCTAGAGGAGTGCGCCTGTGACCACGATAGGTAAACTCCCAGGATAACCTAGGGATTAACTAGGCAACTAACTTGGTAGATGCATTGGGAGGGAAGAATCCCGAGATCGTGCCATACTAGCCACCCCAGGTCCAGTCCTGACGTGTCGGGTTGGCCGCCACGGATATGGTTTCATTCGCCTATAGCGAATGGCTATATTCGACTCCAATGTGCTATGTGTTATGTATTTTAGCACGGTGGCCTCACGAGGGACCGGTGCATAAACTAAGAGCTACGCGTATATGTATGATGGTTTGGCTAGCCCTGCTGGGTTGACACGATCTGAGGATTCCTATGATTCGCATTACTGGAATAATCCAGACAATTTTATAGAAAGCCGTAGGAATGATTGGCCGCTTGAAAAACGACTTGTTTGTGCCTTGTAACTTCCGATTAGTAGCCAAGGGACATGGACTGTCATGGTGCGTGGTCCAACCCATGTCCTTGTTTGGTTGTTGGGTTGGGCTATCGTGCTAGGACAGGCTATGGACCAAGGTTACGACCGGAAGCCTTTATTATTATTCTATGATTGGGTTTTATCTCACTCTTTTGTGCTTCCTTGTGGTACTTGCTATTCGGGGCTGACCCCGCTGGTTCTGTTTGGCCAGATCTCGTAGCAGAGCCTGAGGATCCGGCCTTCCTCCCTGACGTCAATGGTGCATACTAGGAGCATGGCTGGCGGGGGACTCGAGTGGGTTTCTTCCCCACCACTCTAGTATCTTTACTTCTGTACTGGCATTTCGCCACCGGCACTTGTTTAGCCGGCTAATCTGGACATTTTGTCTTTACATAATTTGTAATTAAATCAGACTGCAGCTGAATACAATTATGTACCTATGACTCTCTGGACTAGCTGACTTATAAAGCTAGATCCCCATGATCATTTTGATGAAGCATCGGGGACGCCTTACTGCTTTATCTTATGTGTTCATTACTTGGTGATTTTCTTGCTAGAAAGATTGAGACATAGCAGCTCTGTGAGACCATAGGAGACTTGAATGTATCGTACACCCTCTTGTCTCTTGACAGCCACGATCGCCGTATGACGTTTATATACCTCATATGGAGTAGCTGGCCTAGTCCGTCCTCGTATTCCGATACTGGGGCGTGACAAGTTTATATGGCATATTTATATGTATCCTGTTATGTCTCTCTGAGGACCTGGTGATTTCTTCAGGTGTGAGTTTTCGTGACTTTCTGCAGGTATTCTAGCTACGACTGTGATCTTCTCTTTTCTGTCAAGGATGATTGCTCTTTGATCTTCTTTTGCTATTTTTGACAAATTCTTTCATTGTATTTAATATTCTGATTCAAAATATTTTGTAGTAGATTTGTCTCCATCCTGCAGTTTGTTCAAATGACTATCATAAATGATTAACAAAAATTTTATTCTTTTATTTTGTGGATGAGATTTATTATGTCGTGGTTATACTGCATTACAACTTACATATATTTATTATACGGCTGGCATGTCTACGTACCTACTTACTTGATTCCCTTTTTGAAATCTCTTTTGACTACCTTCATTTGCATCTCGCTTGACCCCTTTCTACCATAAAATTTATCTTTTCTTTCATGCTTGATAGAGGTTAGGAAGATGACTCGTACTAGGTATATATATTCCATTGTTCAATCATACTACTAGTTGAACTCTTGTAAGTTGGGTAGAATGCCTTACGACCTAACATTCTCTTTGACCTTATGACCCATTAAAGAGGATACTAAAAGGATTACCTAGACTATAGAGCTTAGAGGTCCATACCCCATTTGGTTGACCAAAGCCTTAGACAAGAAGACAATATGACGACTGTATAGGCACAAACACTGGACAAGACTTAGATTCTTAAGGAACTTGAACTATTTATACTTTCTTTCATCACAATCTCATGTACTTATATTTTTGGACTATCATGAGTAAACGTCGCTATTATAGCCTAGTTTTACAAGCTTACTCTTTTATCGAGCTTGTTCATGACATATGTTTTATTGTGGGCGCCCAATACTACATTGTCTAATCAGAACCGGCGTATTATGGTCTAATCAACCATAGTGCACTTGGTTCGTTCTTCATATGACTATTCAACACGAATTGAGATATAATTGACTTAGCTTAGTAGACAAATATACTTATCCTTTAGAATCTCATCCGTGATTGTCTTGACGACTCTCTTTTGAACTATTCAATCACATTGAACCCGTATTTGTACTTTATCGCATCTCCCTTAAACTCTTTATTATTTTTTATCTTCACCTATTTCGGAAAGACGAACGCTCATATTGATAATTAGAACATAGTATCCCCCTTTGTTTTCCTACCACCTATGGCCAAGATAGTTGTATATACACAAGTACAACTAGCCATCGACCAAGCCATTTGATTATATCATCGTCTTGAGTTACTCGTCCTTCCCTCGACCCTAGATCTATTATCATAACTCTCTAGTCATTTGGAACTAACGAACGATTAGAACCCTTCCCTTGATCGTACCCCCAACCAAGAAGACTAGCATACTATCTTCTATCAAGAAACCATATCTCCTGAGCCTCTAAATTATTTTGTCTTGATCTACTTGATTACTTAATATTCTTTATTTCGTATATCTTGATTTCTTAAACCTTAGTATCTTTATTTCGTGCGTTAACTAGCAACCCTCATTTGGTACCCAAACCCTACCACGATCTTCGAACCTAACCATATATGTTTTCTTTCTCCCAATTTTGTTACTTCCCTCATTAAGGATTTATTAATCTCTTCCGTTATTCATGCAACCTTATCCTTAATATATTCCCTTGTGCGAAGATGAAAATTGTATCATGACACACTTCAATTATACAGAGCTAGATTAGGAAACCCCATAGAGAAAATTCTTGGTAGTGAGTTAGGATGATTATAAGGTTACGAGCTATATATAAGATTGGACAAAAGTTGAAATATGTGGTAAACCCTATTACATGAAATTGAGGAATGTGACGCATTTGGGATGATATGATCAAAGGTGAATAAACTTCACGATTGACAAAAAATAGTTAATCGAATGTTGAGTGAGAGTTCTATTTTTAATTTTGATGCTTTGAGGATTAATTTCTATAATGATTATGGATATAAATTTTATATTGAGATGAGGTTGATTTTTACCTTCGACTAAACTGATTGAAGATTTATTGAATTTCAAGAAGATTAGGAAAGACTAGACTTAGCTTTAAGGAAAAAGATATATATAACTATATAGATATGTTGAAGAAGAAGAGTAGAGATTATTGAATTGAAAGTTTCGGAACTCACGAAATTTCTAGTACGAGATAACGAAATTAGAATATATATTTTGGAATTAGAAGTTTGTGAATAAAATTCTTGAGGACGATTATCAGATTAGATAAAGGAAAGGAAAATATGTTATGTTTATAGAACATAAATTTTGAAGAAAAATCAAATTGTAAAAAGTGATTATTGATGAGATAATATTGATGATTCAAAATTATGATGATATTAAACCCGACTTAAAACATTGAGTTATTAATCCTAGACTGATATTGAAGAAGTTATTACCTATTTTTGAGATTTTACATCATGATCGACGGTAGTAGATCGAATTAGACACTAATGATTTGTCATGCTCATGATCATTACTAAACCCTATCCATGCATTCTGTTTCTCTAGTTATCTAAATTAACCGATTTTCGTTGAATTCCGTTTGCAACCAATTACTCGAAGTGTTGATCGTATTTCGTGTTAAGAAAAAACTTTCTACCTTCTCAACCCTACCTACCCTAGTTATTTCTTAATTTCGAAGAAATTCTTGTAAGTTGGGTAGGATCTAAACTCTCTAAAATTTTTCTATGATTTATTGTATTTATTTATTTTGGAATTGATTTTAATTTTGGTATTTGTATGTCAAGTACGAAGCGTATATATTTTTATACAAAGATTTTATTTTAGATTTTCTTCATATAAAAAATAAGGATATTTTAAAAAATAGTATACGGTAAATAAATTATTTGATTAAAGTTATAAAATAATTTTCTTAAAGTATAATCTATTTGATTAAATTATAATCAAGGATATCTTAAAGTTATAAAATTTAGATTTTCTTCATATAAAAAATAAAGATATTTTCAAAAATAGTATATGGTAAATAAATTATTTGATTAAAGTTATGATTTTCAAAATTATTTATTAATATTATTATGTTTTTACTATTCATAAAAAGATATTTTGAAATTTATTTGATTTAATGTCTGATTAATTATGGTGATTTAAATTTGGAATTGATTTTATTTTAAGTAGTTTTACAGTAAAGCTGGGATTGTCTAGATTCAATTGTATTTGATTTGATTGAATTGGTTTTAAATCTATTTAAATTAAACGGTGAATTATCTAATGGATATTTAATTTCCTAACACTTATCTGATTAGGAGTCTCCACCTCCTATATAAGGAGAAGCTCCTTTGAACTTTTCCTAAAATTCGCATAGCCTAAAAAATTCTACCTTCGTATCATGCATCATGTCCATGTCCACCGCTTTTCCGTGTCAGTCGTGACAGCTTCGGGTCCGACCCCGGATGTCTTTCTACTATATTGTATCGATTATATGTACAAAGTTTTCCATCCCCATGTCCAACACACCCGGACCCGGTATCACCCACGAATTTTTGTGTTATGTAGTACACAATCTAGCCCGTATCAGACACATCCGACATGGAATCCCTAAACCGAAGCCTAACGCTAACCCTAACACTAACCATGCTGGAACCCTGCCCCGCCACCACCGGTCAAGCCTTGCCACACCCGTGTCCAGGGCCGTGTCCAGCTTCCTTCCGCCATCCCCCGGCCGCCCGCTGCCACCGTCACTGTCACGACCCGCACCCGTTTTTTCGGATACGAGACGTGTCCAAGCCAGCCTACGCCGCAGAGTCGGCGGTAGAACGCTGTCAAGCCGGCAAGAAATAATGCTCAAAATACACAATATTGTTCATTCTCATTTCTAGATTTATTACAACATTTACAATTTAAAGGAAAGTACAAAGTTTTACATTTAATGAAATGATACAACTGTTTTCTATTTCTAGGTCGATCTCAGCATACCCAAGTCTTCCCCAGTGCTAAGAGTGATAGCGGCTAAACCTGAAAAATGTTGGTTATCCAGTCAGGATTGGAACAAGTACACAAACCGACGGCAGTGCAAAACACAATAGAATCAACAAGACATGAAAATAGCATATGAGAAATGAAAGCTAGTAAGAAACTGATGTCATAGCACGATAGAGAAATAAACAAGGAAAAAACTAATAAAAGACATCTATCTAAGTGGTGTGAAATATCCTTTCGACATGTGAACGGCTAGGGGGTAAAATCTGGCTCACTGCACGTGTCGTGTGCAGCTGCTATCGTTCAAGAATAGACTCATGGGATAATTCTGGGTAGTTCACATGTTTACTAAGATATTTCCCCTTTCGACTACTTCGTGTGACGAGCGTGTCAACAAGCAGCAAGATATATGTAAAGACATGAAATGAAAAGACTACTATGAATCGGAAAGCAATCAGAAAGTGTACTTGCCTGAGGTCCTTAGCTGGAGAAACCAAAATACCATACCACTCAATGAGCCACAATCAGTCAACACATGTAGAAGTCTCCGGATGCTGAAATAAATAGTACCAACGTTCTCAGAATAGTCAAATTAGCTAGGATTGTCTGTCCTTAAGTCCAATTCTGGACACAGGGGCAAAACGGTAATTTCGGGCAAAAATGATGTTCGCCGTTGGACCCGCTTTGCACCGAAAAGCGTGCCAGAGTCAATGGTCTCTAAAGTCGTCAAACTACATGTCTACGGATCCAGTTTTCCGATACGAACCCAACCGTATGTCCAAAGTTGGATTCCGGCGGGCCGTGCACAAAATCGCCCGTTGAGTGGGACCGTAGGACCCGCAAAACAACGTCGATTTCAACTGTCTCAGAATTGAACCAAACTTGGCATACAGGACCAGAATAATGATACGGTCCTGTTGACGCAAGTTTCGTCTTGATCTGACGAGCGTGCACGAAGTTATGACCGAATTTGCATTGGACGGATACGGGGCGATTTCGACGGATACACGTCGATTTCGTCGCGCACACGCGACCAATTTGAATTCCGTCAAAGCACACACGACCACGAAGCTGTTACGCAGCTTTCGATGCCTTCGGTGCGCGACCACATCGCCCGAAATGGCAGGACGGACGTCGTGTCGGAGAATTTTATAGTTTTTCAAAACTGTTTTTATAGATTTTTCTTGATTTTTGGATTGGAATATCTCTGCCAATACTTGACGAAATCGGGAACTACAAAAAGGGTTTCGTAGGTCTATAGGTTGGCTACACATCTGTTCAAACAGAATTCTGATACTATCGACAGATTGGAAGGAAATTGACCGCAAAGAAGGGTTGTTGGACTGTTTCTTCTGTTCCGCTTGGGACAGATTTTCTTCCGACTTTGCGTCGGTTTCTCGACCAACCTATGGCAATTACCTACAAACTAAAAGATCAAAATTAACAAGGGTTATATGAGGGTCATACCGGAGTTTACGGATCGACAAACGATCCATAGCGCGTCGCGAAAACGCGTTGCGAAGTCGGCACGGTTGCTGCCATTACTGCTGCTCTTCTGCTCACGCACACGCGCGCGGGCTGTGCGCACGTGGCCTCCGGCCGGCCGACGGCGGCCCAGGCGGCGTGCACCGCACGGGGGGTGCGCCCAGGCTCGACGAGGGTCGTGGGGGGCGGTGGCGTGAGTTAGGGTTTAGGTTGGAACTCCTCTCGTTCGACCTCAAAAAATATATATATACTTTGTGTTGTTTCCGGGTCGACTGAAAGGGGTTCTCCTCGGGCTGGTGTGGAGTGCTTAGGCACAGCCTTTGCGTGGAGGGATTAGTTCCCTGTTCGTTGGGGGGGGGGGGCTCGGCCTTTTGGGCCGGGCTGGGAATTCCTTTTCCTTTTGCTTTCTTCTTTTTTTTTTCTATTTCTTTTCTCATTCATTCTCTATATCTTTTTCTATATCCTTTAATTAGCAATACATATATATTTATATATACCTCATATATACATTATTATATATATATTTATATACAAAATACACACATACATATACTCAATACATAAATACTTCTATATCTATATTCCTATATACATACACATACACGCTTTTATATATAAGTAACATATACACATATACGTATTTCGTATATTTATATATATACCTACATATACATAGATACGTATATATATATATATATATATTTATATATATATTCACATGCAGATAACCAATAACACTAAAATAGTATTATTTCATAATACCCTCAATAATATTGATAATAAATAATAATAATATTAATAATAACAATAACGAAGTTCGATAAACCAAATAAAGGCGTATATATTAATATGTACAGTCTAAAAATAACCGTCTAAATAAAATGAATGATTAGAAAAAAATATTTTACAAATTCGGAAAGGGGAGCTACAAATCTATCCACCTTAAAATAATTTCGTCCTCGAAATTCTAATCCGTAACTATTTCTTAAAATTCAAAAAAAAAAGTATAGCTTAACCTTAACCTCCTCAATTTAATTCCTCAAAATATTTTTATATATTCCCCCTAGCCATTTTATATATCTAAATACTTGAGGACTTCTACCCACCTTTGGTCACACTACTCCTTACACTAAAATTTTAAAATCTTCTAACTGGTGCTAACAATCCTACCAACAAATATCTAGGCATACGGTATTCTATAATCCTCTCGTATCTGTCAAGCAACCCAAATTTTAACAAGCAACAATTTTTACACAGGTAGCTAAGAATTTATTGGAGGGTGCTAATAAGTATGACCTTTCGTCACTCTACGATAGGGAGGGCAGGAAGATAAGAAAAAATAATCGAGAGCGAATATGAAGTCTCAAGAGCGGTATGGAGTTTCCAATGATGCAGGTAAAGATGTTTACGAACCATTGACCTATTTGCTAGACTGGGTTACTCTGGTCTAGTCAATTGCTAAATTGAAAAACCCTTCGTATCTTGGAGGGTCGTTCAATCCGTGCAATACGGAAATTCTATTCCCGAAATTCTAAACAAGGTTTCACAATAGAACGGAATTTGAGATATCAAGGTTGTGATCCTTTGGGTTGTCTATTTGGGTATCAATCGTTGGTTGGGTAATCATTGGGTTTCAATCTATATGGTCTAGGCAAGATCTCAATGATAAAACTACTCCTACTAGATTAGGTATCCTAGAATAGGGTTCCTTCCAAGTGGTTGAGCTAGTTGCTAGTCGGGTTGGTTAGCTAGGTCCATGACCCCAAATGCACCTTCAGTGACTTTTGTGTTTAGGTAGCACATGAGGCCTCAATTGGGTGGCACACTAGTGGCATGTGCGTAGTGGGCTTCGAGTAGATCACATCCATATATTGGGTCGGAGGAATCGAGTCAGGGCTGAAGTTCTAATGGGGTCGGAAAGTTTACCGGTACTATGGTAAGGGTTATAACTAGTCCTTTTAACCTAAAAGTCGTACCGTAAAAATAGAGTACAAGGAGACAGGTTTGAGTGAGACATGATATACCTAGATGAAGGTGGACTCGTCTAGGTCTTACATGTGAAATTTGTTGGAAGGTAATGGCTGGTCTCGTGCTCCGAATATTAATGGCACGGCCGGGGACGCAAAAGGATCTAAATGAAAAGTGGTAGTCCAAGGGCACTAATAATCATCCTAATAGGAATTATTCTAACCACTCGGTAGTCTTGGTATATCCTAAAACCTTTAGAAGGCTTGCGGTCTACCCACCTTAGAGGCTAGGATATGGTGGCAAGGTTCCTGCCACAAGGCTGGCCGACGGTAGCTACACTTGCGTATACAACTGTCATAGCCATGGGAATACTCTGTATCTACCTATCAATTACGAGCTTTCGTCTTTCTAATCGGTGAAAGACAAAACAATTAAAGAGTTCAAGAGAGATGTCACTGAGTACAATTTTGTGATTCAAAAGGCGAATGCATGATTCAAGAGGACTTGTCAAGCAATCGTGGATGAGATCCTGGATAACTCTATATCTCAATCTACGTAGGGTAATTAAATGAAAAGCGAACCAAATGCATCATGGTTGATCAGACCGTAATACAATGATTATGATTAGACAATATGTTAGCGGGCGTCCCCAATAAGCATATGTCTTGAATCAAGCTCGATAAAAGTAAGCTTGTAAAACTAAGCTGTGATAGCAGCGTTGGTTAAGAATAATCAAAATATAAGTAGGCGAGATTTTTGGAAAATGAGGCACAAATAGTTCGAGTTTTGTGAGAATCAAAATCTAACTCGAGATTCATACACAAATAATTGAATCAGAAATTATAAACTAACTCCTTACAGCAAAAGAGAATTTAAAGCATGCAATTCTAACTTATGATATAAGATTTATATCTAAATAAAAAATTTGAACAGTTTATAAAATTAACACCTTAAATATAGGCAAGCCTAACATACCAAACGAATAGTTTATCTACATTAGATTACAATATCATATCAAAGGAAATGGTGTACCTGTAGGGATCTAGCAAGTTGTATGGCCTATCTAATAACCTTAACTACCCAATTAGTCAATTTAATAAGGGACCCTTATCCTAGTTGTCCTCCTAAATCATTTTAATCCTATTTGTGAATGAGCATTTCTTAGGCGCAGGCTCGCAATGGTACGACTAACTTAAGTACCATCACGAGTTCACAATCTCTTGCGAAGACGGACCTGCATGGGCCACCACAAAAACTTGTCACGACCCGCACCCGCTTTTCGGATACGAGACGTGTCCAAGCCAGCCTACGCCGCAGAGTCGGCGGTAGAACGCTGTCAAGCCGGCAAGAAATAATGCTCAAAATACACAATATTGTTCATTCACATTTCTAGATTTATTACAACATTTACAATTTAAAGGAAAGTACAAAGTTTTACATTTAATGAAATGATACAACTGTTTTCTATTTCTAGGTCGATCTCAGCATACCCAAGTCTTCCCCAGTGCTAAGAGTGATAGCGGCTAAACCTGAAAAATGTTGGTTATCCAGTCAGGATTGGAACAAGTACACAAACCGACGGCAGTGCAAAACACAATAGAATCAACAAGACATGAAAATAGCATATAAGAAATGAAAGCTAGTAAAAAACTGATGTCATAGCACGATAGAGAAATAAACAAGGAAAAACTAATAAAAGACATCTATCTAAGTGGTGTGAAATATCCTTTCGACATGTGAACGGCTAGGGGATAAAATCCGGCTCACTGCACGTGTCGTGTGCAGCTGCTATCGTTCAAGAATAGACTCATGGGATAATTCTGGGTAGTTCACATATTTACTAAGATATTTCCCCTCCCGACTACTCCGTGTGACGAGCGTGTCAACAAGCAGCAAGATATATGTAAAGACATGAAATGAAAAGACTACTATGAATCGGAAAGCAATCAGAAAGTGCACTTGCCTGAGGTCCTTAGCTGGAGAAACCAAAATACCATACCACTCAATGAGCCACAATCAGTCAACACATGTAGAAGTCTCCGGATGCTGAAATAAATAGTACCAACATTCTCAGAATAGTCAAATTAGCTAGGATTGTCTGTCCTTAAGTCCAATTCTGGATACAGGGGCAAAACAGTAATTTCGGGCAAAAACGATGTTCGCCGTTGGACCCGCTTTGCACCGAAAAGCGTGCCAGAGTCAATGGTCTCTAAAGTCGTCAAACTACATGTCTACGTATCCAGTTTTCCGATACGAACCCAACCGTATGTCCAAAGTTGGATTCCGGCGGGCCGTGCACAAAATCGCCCGTTGAGTGGGACCGTGGGACCTGCAAAACGACGTCGATTTCAACTGTCTCAGAATTGAACCAAACTTGGCATACAGGACCAAAAAAATGATACGGTCCTGTTGACGCAAGTTTCGTCTCGATCTGACGAGCGTGCACGAAGTTATGACCGAATTTGCATTGGACGGATACGGGGCGATTTCGACGGATACGCGTCGATTTCGTCGCGCACACGCGACCAATTTGAATTCCGTCAAAGCACACACGACCACGAAGCTGTTACGCAGCTTTCGATGCCTTCGGTGCGCGACCACGTCGCCCGGAATGGTGGGACGGATGTCGTGTCGGAGAATTTTATAGTTTTTCAAAACTGTTTTTATAGATTTTTCTTGATTTTTGGATTGGAATATCTCTGCCAATACTTGACGAAATCGGGAACTACAAAAAGGGTTTCGTAGGTCTATAGGTTGGCTACACATCTGTTCAAACAGAATTCTGATACTATCGACAGATTGGAAGGAAATTGACCGCAAAGAAGGGTTGTTGGACTGTTTCTTCTGTTCCGCTTGGGACAGATTTTCTTCCGACTTTGCGTCGGTTTCTTGACCAACCAATGGCAATTAACTACAAACTAAAAGATCAAAATTAACAAGGGTTATATGAGGGTCATACCGGAGTTTACGAATCGACAAACGATCCATAGCGCGTCGCGAAAACGCGTTGCGAAGTCGGCACGGTTGCTGCCATTACTGCTGCTCTTCTGCTCACGCACACGCGCGCGGGCTGTGCGCACGTGGCCTCCGGCCGGCCGACGGCGGCCCAGGCGGCGCGCGCCGCACGGGGGGTGCGCCCAGGCTCGACGAGGGTCGTGGGGGCGGTGGCGTGAGTTAGGGTTTAGGTTGGAACTCCTCTCGTTCGACCTCAAAATATATATATATATATACTTTGTGTTGTTTCCGGGTCGACTGAAAGGGGTTCTCCTCGGGCTGGTGTGGAGTGCTTAGGCACAGCCTTTGCGTGGAGGAATTAGTTCCCTGTTCGTTGGGGGGGGGGGCTCGGCCTTTTGGGCCGGGCTGGGAATTCCTTTTCCTTTTGCTTTTTTTTTTTTTCTATTTCTTTTCTCATTCATTCTCTATATCTTTTTCTATATCCTTTAATTAGCAATACATATATATTTATATATACCTCATATATACATTATTATATATATATTTATATACAAAATACACACACACATATACTCAATACATAAATACTTCTATATCTATATTCCTATATACATACACATACACGCTTTTTATATATAAGTAACATATACACATATACGTATTTCGTATATTTATATATATACCTACATATACATAGATACGTATATATATATATATATATATATATATATATATATATATATATATATATATATATATATATATAAAAAAAAAAAAAAAATATATATATATATATTATATATATATATATATATATATATATATATATATATATATATATATATTCACATGCAGATAACCAATAACACTAAAATAGTATTATTTCATAATACCCTCAATAATATTGATAATAAATAATAATAATATTAATAATAACAATAACGAAGTTCGATAAACCAAATAAAGGCGTATATATTAATATGTACAGTCTAAAAATAACCGTCTAAATAAAATGAATGATTAGAAAAAAATATTTTACAAATTCGGAAAGGGGAGCTACAGTCTCCACAACCACCACCAGCCTTCTCCCCTACCTAGCACAACCACCACCCTCACCCTTCACCTCCCCCAGTCCAGCCCCAAAAACCCCCTCACCACCGTGTCCATCATACTCTGGCCACTACCATGGGCCACAATCACCACCGTCCTTATTTAACAAACCAAAATAGAGGAGAATGACCCTCACCTATGCTCTCTGCCACCGCGCCGATGTCATGCCGTCCGGCCTGACATCGCCAATCGTCGACGAACTGCTGTGTTGCAACGTCGAACTCTGCCTGAACCCCAGATTTGGGTGCCACACCGCCGAGCCGCACCCTTCCAGTCGGCCGCCTCTAGATCGGCGTCTCCCGTCGGCTAGCACCATCGCGACGAACACCACCGCATGCAGCGCCGTCTCTCACCAGAGTACGAAAAATGCTGCCCCGCACTGGAGCTCCATGGTAAGCTCTCACTTTTTTTCCTCACCACTCCCCCTCTCTCTCGATTCAATCCTTTTCTTTGCTCCCCCTCGTTATTCTCTTCCCCTAATCAAATTTCTCTCACTCTCTTTCCTCTACTAATTCTTCTCTTTGGCTGCTTTTTGTTTTTTCTTACTTGGCTTCTCGAGGAAGAAGCACAGACATTTAGGATTTATAGTTATCATATTTATTATTATTATTATTATTATTATTATTATTATTATTAAGGATATGTGTATGTTTATTAGTATGTATTAATTTGTATACACATATTACTTTAATAGTAACAGGATTTTGTATTTTAAGAAGTTTGATTAATTTTGGGCTTTAATAAATGTTTTATAAGATATACGTATATGGTTTTTCCTTAAGTCCTATGTATACTATATACTTTATATATATATATATATATATGTATATATATATAAAATATATATATATAATATATATATATATATATATATATATATATATATATATATATATGGTGTGTGTTAATACAATAATTTTTATTACTGTTATTAGCATTAATATAAATGATATCACCTTGCTGTTAATTGTTATAATGACTATCTGTAATCCCTCTTCCCAAAATTTAAAAAATATTTATTTATTTGAACTAAATGGTGATTTTTTTTATTTTATAAATATTTAATTTATTAATTATTATTATAAAAGGCCTTAGTCATGGTTAAGATTTGGAGTACAAAATAACTCGAAATCATGGCACAGATAGTGTACTTGCGTGCTTTGACTAATGTATTAGCCATAGTAGGAAAAGCCAAGCCATATGTGTGTTCTAACTAGAAAAATCAGACTAAGTTGTAACATGACCCCTATAAATGATTTATTTATTTATTTATTTATTGAGACTATGATATTTAGGATGACCCGATTGTACCAATTTAGTCCGAATAGGACCCGAACCGAGCCAAAGCCCATGTAGTCGGATAGTACGTTCAGAGACGTCCGTATAGATACGCATTGCATGTATTTATTGTGGTATATTTTTCTAATAACCTAGTAGGTAATTTTATAAAATGGTGGTTATATATGTATTATATATGTTGTTGCTATTTAAAATAATATTTTATATGTTAATGAATATTGTTTAATTATTTTAGATTCTACTAGTTATAAGCATTATAGAGTTTAGATAATTTTAGAGATATTTCTCAAGTTCAAGAATAATTTTAGAGTTCGGATAATTTTATTAGAAATTCGAATTAGTGAATATATTATAAATGATTGATTAGGTGTTTATGAATATATATATATATATATATATATATATATATATATATATATATATATATATATATATATATATATATATATATATATATATATATATATATGAAGGTATATACATACAAAATACCTTAGAAGATCTTTTAGAATATAGAGGTTACAGATATACACTTAAAAATATAGGTATATATATAGTTAATTATTATTAGATATTTCCTTTAAGATTTAGTAAATAAAAAGAAAAAGAAAAAGAAAAAGGACTTAATAAAAAGAAAAGAGAAGAAAGCTCTCGGGTTACTTAAGAAAAATAAAAGAAAAGAAAAGAAAAGAGAAGAAAGCCCCCCAACCCGTAGCAAACAGAGCCGACTATATATATATATATATATATATATATATATATATATATATATATATATATATATATATATATATATATATATATATATATATATATATATATATATATATCGAGAGACCAAGAGAGAACGAGAGGAAAATCTTAACTCTAAATGCCGCCGCCAACACACGCACACCCCCAGGACACCTGCGTAACACCCCCCGACGCAGGTGCGCCGCCGACGGAGCAACGGCCGATCGAAAATCCGACAGCAAGGGCAGCGACAACAGTGACCACGACAGCAATAGTGGTCTGGACGTCGGACTTTGCAGTAGATTTTCTCTGCGCACACTCAATCGATATTCGATCCGTTTCTTCAGGTACGACCTTAACATATATGCCTATAATTCTCTTCAAAGAGTTTATTTTAATTCGCACCATGTGGGACAAAAAATGAGTTCTAAAATCGAGAAAAAACTCATTTTTTCTGGATTTAGAAACTGTCTCGAAACCCCAAGTTGGCGGTCGATTTACGACCAAGATATCACAAAATTTGAAAAATCGCTTAAACAGTCTTGTAGACAACATAAAAAAGATTAAAACCCTATTTTTAGTTGGTTATTTTCTGTTTAAAATTAATTTGAAAATCATGAAAAACTTGGCCAAAAACAGTTTTCAAAATTAGAATTTTTACCTATACGCCGTGCGCCCCGACAAACCGGGTAATTTGGTCGCAACCCATAAGCATCGAAAGACACGTACGGATGTTGTGGACGTGTGGCATTCGACGAAACTCAATTTTGCTGTGTGTGCGCGACGAAATCGAGGCATATCCGTCGAGATATCTCGTATCAGTCCCTTTGCAAATCAGTCAATTACTTCGTGCACGTTCGTCATCTCGAGATGAAACTTGTGCCAATAGGACCGTGTCATTTTTTGGGTTCTATATGCCAAGTTTGGTCCGATTCTGAGAAGGTGACCGAAATACTATTTTGGCGGGCCCGCGACCGGATCCAACGGACGAATTTGTGTACGACCCACCGGAATCCAACTTTGGACATATGGGTTCATATCGTCAAACTGGATCCGTAGATATATAGTTTGACAACTTTAGAGACCGTACGTACTGGTATATTTTTGGTACAAAGCGGGTCCAACGATTGACATCATTTTGATCCGAAATTATTATTTTGCCCTTGCATCCATAATTGGACTTATTGGTAAGCTATCCTAACTAATTTGACTATTCTGAACATGTTGGTAATATCTGTTTTAGCCTCCGGATACTGTTGTGAGAGTTTGACTTTTGTGGCTCGTCGATTGACTGTATAGTGTTGGTTCTACGTGCTACAATTAGGCAAGTATACCTTACATTTCTTTACAGTTTATTTACATGCTTATATCCTTCTTCCTTGTTACATGTTATTACTAGTTTCTTTCATTGATTGGTGATATGTTCCTTCATATTATGTATATTAGTTTATTTGTGTAATGTCTGTTGTTCGTATTACGTATTTTGGAATACGTGTACGTATTTTATCTTGTATTGCATGATTCCTTGCTTGGCTCATCTTGGCATTTCATGGCTTGGCTTATTTTGGGTTGGTTCGGCAAGGCTTGGGTTGCCTTGGTTCATCATGAACCAAGGGGGGCACCCCCACCTACCACCACCACCCTTATTTATTAGCCATTCCTTCATTATATCTCTTCATTGCTCTTCTTCTTCTCCACCATTACTTCTTCAACCACCAGGAAGAGAGAGAGAGAGCTTAGGCAAGTGTAGCTTGCTTCATGGAGGAACTTTGTTTTTATTGTTCCATTCTCTTCCTCTTGAGATTCTAACACACTTTAGTACTTAGCATTTCTAATTTCCATGGCTCAATTTGTATAGATCTAAGTTTATAGTATTTTCGGATTTCTTGGGTTTTGATCTACTTAACATTATTATTTCCAAGTTTTGATGGTTTCATGTTGTAGAAAATTTCGTTCTGCCCCATTTTGACCTATGGAAGTTCGGATTTGGACTCTAGATGAAGGTTTTATGAAGCTTGGAAGCCATGGCTTGCATGGTTCTTCTTCTCGGAATAATGGAGAAGAAGAACAGTTCTTGACCGCATTTCATGCGGCAAGTGTTCTTCCAGCCGCATAAGCCTGGGCAATTTCTAGCCGCATAGACTTCTGTCACTATCCAGCCGCATAGAGCCTCAGCACATTCAGCCGCATGAATATTAAACACTTGTAGCCGCATAGGCTTGACTAAACCCAGCCGCACAAAGTCCTGCCCTTTCAGTCGCATGTGACTTGTTCCTTTGGCTGCATAAGGACCTGTCTCTGCTCAGCCGCATGGGACCCACTTGGGCGCAGCCGCATATGCTCCTACTTTCAACCGCATAGGGCCTTGGCAAATCCAGCCGCATGAACTTAAATACTTGCAGCCGCATAAAGGCTTGACAACTTTCTGCCGCATGAGCCTGAGGTCCCCTGAGCCGCATGGATGAGCCCGCAACCCAGCCGCATAAGCCCCTTCCTTCCGCTGCCGCATGTGCCCTTCCTTCCTGAGCCGCATGGCGCATTACTTTCCGAGCCGCATACGCCTGCCCTCTTTCTGCCGCATGAGCGTGCAGTCCCAACCGCATAAGCGCGCCTGCTTTCTGCCGCATGATTCCTATTAGCCGTATGGCTCCCTCCTCTAGTCTTGTCCTCTTGTATTATATTATATTATTATTAATATCATTATTATTATTATTAAATTAATATGTCACATTTATTCTTATATCCTGAAATTTCTAATATGATTTCAGGAACACGATAGTGGCCCGCCGTGGCACACTTTTGACAAGTAAACTGACATGGTATATCTCGACATGCTATTATGTCAGCCAGCCTGACATGACAAGTATGATTGACCTGGACACCGTAGGCGATTGTGTTTGTACAAATAAATCAGTACTGTCTTGCATCATGTCTAGGAAGGGGATCCCTGAGTACCACGGTCAGGGATACCTACAGTAAATGACTAAGGTTATTAAACTAGAATAATTCAATAGACATGAAGAGATTTCCAGCTACAGGCAATCCCGTTATCTGGGCGCTCAAGTGGACTTGTAGCGTACCGACGAGTAGGACACATTTTCAGCACACAGTCACGTGTTGCATTCTTCATAAACGAACATTCGACCCGGATAACCGGATGGTCTGCAGGACTTGTGGCTGTTGGGATAATCTCATTACATCTTGCTAGTAACTAGGCCTGTGATAACCCTAGTTAGTTAAAAGTATCAAGCCGTACTCTTGATTGGCCGTGATTGAATGGATGGAGTTTATTCCAGCTTAGTCTTATCCTAATCCTATGCAAGATTGTGACATGACATGATTATTGATGCTTGCCTTAACAATAACGATCGGGAGTCTAGTTCTGTTCAGGTAAAGGGTTACAACCCCGGTCCTTGTTTGGTTTAAGGGTTGTAACCTGGCTCCCGGAGCAGTTTTGTGTCCTCTCTTCGTTTATTGTCTTATTGCAACTCCATGCTATGCTCGTCATGTTTTTACCTTACTTTAATACCATGATTACTTATACTGGCCTTAACAATAAAGATCAGGGGTCCAGTTCTGTTCAGGTGAAGGGTTACAACTCCGGTCCTTGTTTGGTTTAAGGGTTGTAACTTGGCTCCCGGAGCAGTTCTGTGTCCTCTCTTCGTTTATTGCCTTTACCTTACCAATAGTAATTGAGACGGGTTTCTATTCAGGTGAAGGGTTACAACCCCGGTCCTTGTTTGGTTTAAGGGTTGTGACCTGGCTACTTGAATGGTTTTCTCATACTCAGTTTACTATTTTTATCTCTATTATTATCAGTTCTTTAATTATTATCTTAATAATCAATTGTGATATGCTGGTTTTAGTTCCTAAGTGAAGCCTCCTTTGTGGCACTTGCTCTTTCTGGGGTCTAACCCAGCTGGTTTTGTGTGGCAAGATATCGGAGCAGCACCAGAGGATCCACCTGTCTCCCAGCCAGATGGTGACCACCAGGCGTAACCCTGGCAACGAGTGGGTTTCTTTTGTCCTCCCACTTTATTGTAAATTATTCTTTTGAGGCGTTTAGCCGACGAGCACTTATTAGCTCGTATTGTACCTTTATTTACTGTCTGCCTACGGGATGTAACATGATTGACAAATCCTAGGGTTGATCATGTATGACTAAACCCTTGCTAGTCCTCACATTTTGTACGACTAGCTTCATGATCATCCGAATATGTAATGTATGGGATGCCTTACTATTGTATATTTGGTGCTGACATCTTGTTATTATTATTTGCTTGCTTGAGATTGAGACATTAGGCTTGTTCTTGACCATAGGTGACTGATGGATTGTAGTTAAACCCTCATGTATCTAGACAGCCGTGACCGTATAGCGAGGTGGGTTACACTTCAATATACGTAGATGGCTATGTCTGCCCCCGCTCTCCAGTATTCTGGTTCTGGGGCGTGACATGGTTTAAGTGGTGGCCCATGCAGGTCTTGTAAATCAAGATATGCGGAGGTTTACCGAATAGATGTCTCAATCAGTATTCGCCCTTGATCTCTGCTCGTATCTTCAAATCCCTGAGAATCTTGACCTGATCACATGCTTGCATCGTTGATCTGTCATGGTCCTTCCTTATTGTTCCCTATGTCGTCTTCTTCAGCGACATTATTCCTGGACCTGTCGATCAGCAAGGCGGAGCACCTCCCGCGGACCAGCCGCAACCTGGAGATCAAGCCCAGCATTCAGGAGTAGCCTCCAGAGTCGTGCCTACAGGAGGAGAACCACCAATTCAGCCCGTCCAGCCTGCAGAGCCTGATGATGGCACTTTGGTGGGTCTCATCAAGTCATTATTAGCTTCCCAGGATCGTCGGAGAGATGCCTTGCACCAGACGGTGGCAGATGCTTTGACCAAAGGAGGTCATCAGGGTAATAGCACGGCCAACAGCTTCAAGCGCTTGAACCCTCCATTCTTCGATGGCAGTGAAGATGCGATCGCTGCAGATGCTTGGCTTCAGGACACAGAGGTGATTTTAGAAGCTGACAGGACTCCAGAGAACGAGAATGTGGCCGTGGTGCGCCTACAGCTATTGGATCTTGCCCGCAGCTGGTGGGCGGCGCAGGCCGTTGGATTAGTGGCCCCTATTGCCTGGGCAGTATTCAGGGAGAGGTTCCAGACCAAGTAGTTTGATGCTGTAGCTCGGTATGATCTACAGACGAGGTTCACCAATCTGAAGCAGATGGGCAGGACGGTCGATGGATATGCGGCCGAGTTCTCCAGGCTTAGTCGGTTTGCTCCCACCTTGGTGGCGACCGAGTTCGATAGAGCCCAGCGGTTCCAGCAGGGGCTTCACCTAGAGATTTTGTTGACGGTAGAACAGTTTGAGCATAAGACCTTTGATGCAGTACTGAGGGTAGCCCGGAGGCATGAATATACCTCCCAGAGGATCGTGGATAGGACCAGAGGTCGGAAGCGATCCCATAGCCAGATGAATCAGTCATCAGCACCAGCCCCGGCAGCCAGGGCTTTGACCATTGGAGCTCCGAGGCGGGCGGCCTCAGTGACGTCGGTTCAACATTCCACCCCAACGCAACCTCAGCAGCAGAAGCAGAAGCAGTCTTCCGTAGTGGGATGTTCACACTACGGGAAGCCAGGGCATGTGGTATCAGAGTGTCGCAGAGCACAGGATTTGTGCTTGGTTTATGGTACCCCGGACCACAGGGTTGGGAACTGCCCGAACAGGGGGAGTTCATCGGCCTTCTCTAGTCCTTCAGTTAGAGGACCAGTACCAGTCCAGCAACAGCAGCAGTTGTAGTACCCGTTCCCGAGGCCATTGCCGACGCAGGCCCAGGCATTCCAGCAGCAGAGACTGTAGCAGTATGCCCAAGCCAAAGCCCTGATCCAGAGCAGGCAGAGGAATTTTCAGCAGAGGAGACCCGCACCCAGAGGGCATGGTCAAGTGCTGGCTTTGACCATGGGAGAGAAGAAATAGCACCAGGTGAGATGGTGGCAGGTACTATTCTCGTCAACACCTTTCCAGCTTCAGTATTATTTGATTCTGGTGTCTCGCATTCATTTATGTCTGCACGATTCACGACACGGGTAGGACTGGAGCCCGAATCATTATCAGTAAGGCCCAATATACTTACTGGTAACGGACTTGTGGAAGTAGATAGAGTGTTTTCCTCGTGCCAGATCGTAGTTAGCGGTAGAAAATTTCCCGCAAGATTGATAGAGTTCCCGATGGCCGATTATGATGTGGTCTTAGGGATGGATTGGTTGAGGGACCAGTATGCTAGGATAGACTGCCACATTGGCAGGGTTATTTTTAGCATTCCAGGCGAGCCGGAGTTTTCCTTCTCCCGAAGCGAAGTTGAACCTTCTCCTCCAGTGTTGCGGATGGCAGTAGCAGCAGTACAGTTACCTCGGATAGTCGAAGAGTTTCCAGATGTTTTCCTAGAAGAGCTTCCAGGAATGCTGCCAGAGCGAGAGATCGAGTTTACCGTCGACTTGATTCCCGGTATAGCCCCAATGTCAGAGAGAGTCTACAGGATGGCGCCGTCAGAGCTAGAGATATTGTACAAGATGATTGAAGAACTTAGAACCAAGGGATTCATTCGTGCTAGTGGATCGTCTTGGGGAGCCCCGATGCTTCTTGTGAAAAAGAAGGATAGTACGTCCAGATTATGTGTAGATTATCGTACCTTGAACTCAGTGACAATCAAGAACAGATACCCTCTCCCGAGGATAGATGACTTGTTTGATCAACTCAAAGGGGCAACAGTATTCTCGAAGATCGACTTACGGTCAGGATACCATTAGATCAGAGTCAGAGAGCAGGACATCCCGAAGACAGCTTTCAGATACCGGTTTGGGCATTGGGAGTTCCTTGTGATGCCATTTGGAGCAACCAATGCGCCGGCTGTATTCATGGACCTCATGAATCGTATCTTTATGCCTTATTTGGATCAGTTCATGATTGTGTTCCTAGACGACATCCTGGTCTACAGCAAGAGTGAGGAGGAGCATGAGCAGCATCTCAGAGTAGTTCTTCAGATTCTTAAAGAGCATCAGTTATATGCCAAGTTCAGTAAATGCGAGTTCTGGCTCGATCGCATTTCGTACTTGGGTCATATCATCACCAGAGGAGGAGTAGAAGTGGATCCCCAGAAGATCGTGGCTACTGAAACGTGGCCAGTACCCAGCATAGTGGCAGAATTTCGCAGTTTTCTTGGCTTGGCCGGCTATTACCGGCAATTTGTTTCAGACTTTGCTCAGATTTCAGCGCCCTTGACCCAGTTGACCCGCAAGGATGTGCAGTTTGCTTGGACAGCAGAGTGCCAGGATTCTTTTGAGAGGTTAAAGCGAGGCTTGATGACGGCTCCTATTCTCACACTTCCAGATGGAACCGGAGGATTCTCAGTATATTGTGATGCTTCAGGAAGAGGCTTAGGATGTGTTCTGATGCAGCATGGAAAGGTAATAGCTTATGCGTCACGTCAGCTTCGTGATCATGAGGGAAATTACCCAACCCATGACTTAGAGTTGGCAGCAGTAGTGTTTGCACTTAAGTTGTAGAGGCACTACTATATGGAGATAGGGTGGAGATTTTCACCGACCACAAGAGCCTGAAGTATGTTTTCACCCAGAAGGATCTTAACATAAGTCAGAGAAGGTGGCTAGAGCTACTTGTGGATTATGATGTTAACTTGCAGTATCATCCTGGAAAGGCCAACGTTGTTGCAGATGCATTGAGCAGGAGAGCCAGAGTTTATTTCCTAACAGTGCAACCAGAGCTGTTAGCCGATCTTCAGGAGATGGGTATAGAAGTTGTCCTCCCTTCTAGTGTGGCATTGATGGCCAGCATGCAATATCACGACCCGCATCCGCTTTTCGGATGCGAGCTCGTGAGCAAGCCAACTACGTATCGAGCGGACTCCAGTCCGACTAGAGTACGTATAAGCTGTCAAGGTCATGGGTATCATGTCTAATCTAAACTTTATCTCAATCCACAAGAATCAAATAAAATAAGAATAAACAAGTATGAGTCATGGTCTGCAGCCCATTAGCATATTGTTCGATTAGACTCTAAGAATGATATAAGTCTATAAAATAAGCAGAAAATATCATGGAACTGAATATAAAGCACGAAAGGATGATAAAGAAATATCATAAGCAAATACCTGTATCATGCATCGCAATCCTCTACCATCCTGCTCTACTAACTAACTCCACGCAGTCGCTAAACCTGAAGAGATCATCAGGTCCTCAGAGGACTAGCAAGATACATAATATACAAGCCAACATGTAACAGTACAAATATATAAAGAAGTAAGGAACAATCAAGGACATCCAACGAGACAAAATGGACCAAGACACAAGATCTAAACACAAGGATCCTAAGACACTGGCATGCCATACTAGAAATGGCTAATAGGTCAAAGCTATAGACTGCGGTTAAGGCAAGTACTCATAATCTATAGTGTCTCAATCGCAGTCAAGGCAAGTACTCACGACCAAGACAGTAGCCAATCCTAGTATAAAAATCCTATAGACCGTAGTCAAGGCAAGTACTCACAATCTATAGAATGTCAAAGTCAAGTCCTACTCAAGTCATGTCAAGTCAAGTTGTAGTCAAGTCAAGGGAATCGGGGTGTAGGACTAGACGACTCTATCAAGCAATACATATGAGACTAACACAGTGTAACAGATAGAAAACTATCATAATAGAGAAGGAACAAGAACTAGAAATATGTAAAGTAAACTATAGCATGATGAGTGTACTAGACATGGAATAAAGTAATCACGAATGTAAGGAAAAGAACCACAGCGAGATGATGAACATGCATATAAATTATACTGTACAAGTTGGCAAGGTATACTTGCCTGGGGTTGCACGAAGAACCAACAATGTATCGCCAATCATAAGTCAGAAAGTCCAAGTCATCACAACTGTCTCCGAAAGCTGAAATAATTGTTACCAACATTCTCAGAATAGTCAAATTAGCTAGGATTGCCTGTCCTTAAGTCCAATTCTGGACACAGGAGCAAAACGGTAATTTCGGGCAAAAACGATGTCCGTCGTTGGACCCGCTTTGCACCGAAAATCGTGCCAGAGTCAATGGTCTCTAAAGTCATCAAACTACATGTCTACGGATCCATTTTTTCGATACGAACCCAACCGTATGTCCAAAGTTGGATTTCGGCGGGCCGTGCACAAAATCGCCCGTTGAGTCGGACCGTGGGGCCCGCAAAACGACGTTCTGATTCAACTGTCTCAGAATTGGACCAAACTTGGCAGACAGGACCAGAAAAATGATACGGTCATGTTGGCGTAAGTTCGTTTCGATCTGATGAGCGTGCACAAAGTAATCGGAAAACTTGCACAGAGGCCGATACGGTGAATTCCGACGGATACGTATCAAATTCGTCGCGCACACGCGACCAATTTGAATTCCGCCAAAGCCCACACGACCACGAAGCCGTTACGCATCTTTCGATGCTTTCGGTTCTCGACCAAGTCGTCCGGTTTGGCAGGACGCACGTGGTATCGGAGATTCTAAATTTTGAAAACTGTTTTTCATATTTTTTTCTCGATTTCCATCTAATTTATTTTACTGTATAAATCATTAGAAATCAAAATACTAGTGGAGTTTCCATCCTCTACAGGTTGTCTAAAACTTTGTTCAGACACAATCTCAAAACCTTCGAAGGATCGACGGAAAACCGCCTTCCAATTCATGGTTGGGGTTGGACTGTGCCCTATTTTTGGGACAGAGTTTCGTCGAATTTTGGGTCGATTCTCCAATCAATATAAAGCATATCAATTCGTTCTAATTGAAAGGAAATACTCTTGTATAGGTTCGGGACGTACCCGAGAAAACGAATCAAAAAATATAGAGCGAGTAGATCGCAATCCGGCCGCAAAGTCAGCCCCATAGATGGTGGCTGCTGTTGCAGTCGACTGCACTGCCGGCGCACGGTCGGCCCTGGCGCTCTGGCCGGCCATCAGCGCTGTGCAGGCGTGCGCGACGCTCGCCTGGTTGTCGAGGGTCACCAGGGTTCGTGAGTGGTGGCTGGATTTAGGGTTTTGGATGAGCCCTTCTCTCCATTCGTTCGAGCCCTTTTATATGCTGTGGTATAAGGGAGGGTCGGTTTAGCTGCGCTCTGCTTGGGGAAGCAGCTCAGTTGGCTGGGCCGTGGGCTTGGGCCTGGCTGAGGGGGTGTTTTTTATTTCTTTCCTTTTTCTTTTTCCTTTTCTTTAACAATTATATATTAATACATATTCATATATATTTATATATATATATATACATGCACACATATACATAAATATATATATATATACACACATACATTTATATATCCATATACACACACACACACACACAAACACACACACATATATATATATATATATATATATATATATATATATATATATATATATATATATATATATATATATATATATATATATATATATAAAATATATATAAAAATATATATATATATATATATATATATATATATATATATATATATATATATATATATATATATATATATATATATATTTATATATATATTTATATATACATACCCATATACACATATATATATATATACACTTATATAATATTTATATAAATACACATTTATATATTTACATATATACACATCCATATACATATTATTTATATACATATATATTTATTTATATAAATACGCATACACACATATATTTATATATGACATGTACATGTATACTACAATTTTAATATAAGCTACCAATATAACTTATACGTGCACATATACACATATACGATATATACATACCTACAAAAATTACGAGCAATAATATTTAGTATAATTAATATTAGAAATTCAATTCTTAATTTTATACCAAAATTCATACCAATAAGATATGATGATATTATATATGTATATAAAAGCCCTATTTTCCATATGCCATAAATACACTTCTATATATATATATATATATATATATATATATATATATATATATATATATATATATATATATATATATATAATTTTTTTTCATATGCCATAAATACACTTCTATATATATATATATATATATATATATATATATATATATATATATATATATATATATTTAAAATATAAATATAAATATAAATATAAATATAAATATAAATATAAATATATATATATATATATATATATATATATATATATATATATATATATATATATATATATATATATATGTAACCTAGATAATCTCCATAAAATCCAACATATATGTTAATGAGAAATATTTACTATATTACTAACTAAAATATTATTCCTAATAACAAGCACATATAATACGTTTATATATATATATGACAATTGTTCCTAGAATTGTCTCCAAAATTACCAAGGTAAAATACCAATATATGTCTACACTGACGTCTTTGGTCATACTGCAACACCTCATGAACTTTGGCTTGGTTCGGGCCCAGTCCGAACTAATTTGGCATAACCGAATTTCCTAAAGGTCAAGATATTAATAAATAACTAATTAAATCATTTATAGGGATTAAATTGCAACTTGGCCTGGTTTTCCTAGTTAGGACACTCCTATGGCTCGGCATTCCCCCACCATGGCTAAACACTAGTCAAAGCACGACGCTGCACTATCCGTGCCATGATTTCTAATCATTGGGTACTTCAAAACTCAACCATGGCTAACGTCATCTACCGTACTAATTAACTAAATAAATATTTATAAAATCTGAAAATCCCCATTTAAATCATATAAAAATATTTTTAAAAAATTTCTGGGAAGGGGAGCTACATGCAAGTTCAGTCCACTATAGTCGAGAGGATCCGGATGGCGCAGTCAGCAGATTCCAAGCTTCAGCGACTCAGAGCAGAGTGTGAGGCAGGACGAAGACTAGAGTTATGTATCCATGAAGACGGTACACTTCGACATGGGAAGCGTCTTTGTGTACCCAGCGGAGATATCAGACATGAGATCACGGCGGAAGCTCACAGTTCGTAGTATTCCATTCATCCGGGCGGTACGAAGATGTACCGTGATATCCGTCAGCACTTTTGGTGGAATGGCATGAAGAGGGAGATAGTCCTGGTTTGTCTCTCGGTGTTTGGTTTGCCAACAAGTTAAAGCTGAACATCAGAGGCCAGCTGGACTTCTTCAGCCCTTGCCAATTCCAGAATGGAAGTGGGAGCATGTGACCATGGACTTCGTGACTGGATTACCCAGGTCCCCGACCGGTCGAGATGCTATTTGGGTTATAGTTGACAGGCTCACGAAGGTGGCTCACTTTCTTCCGTTCAGAGTTGGTCAGTCGACGGCTCAGCTAGCAGAAATGTACCTCAGGCAGATCGTCAGATTTCATGGAGTACCCGTCAGTATCACCTCAGACAGAGATTCCAGGTTTACGTCGCACTTTTGGCGTAGCCTGCAGGAGAGTTTGGGGACTCGCCTCCAGTTCAGCTTAGCATATCATCCGCAGACTGATGGCCAGTCAGAATGCACAATCCAGACTCTTGAAGATATGTTGAGATCTTGTACAATCGACTTCGGGGTTTCGTGGAAAGATCACGTGCATCTGGTGGAGTTCTCATACAACAACAGCTTCCAGGCCAGTATCCAGATGGCATCGTTCGAGGCACTGTATGGCAGGAAGTACAGATCCCCGCTAGTCTGGGATAATATTGGAGAGAGACAGATGCTCGGTCCAAAAATGATTGCTCAGACCGTTGAAGTGGTCAGAAGAGTCAGAGATCATCTTCGAGTTGCCCAAGATCGCTAGCGTTATTGGGCCGATTCTTATCGGCGCCCTCTTGAGTTTTCTGTCAGCGACCATGTATTCCTGAGGATTTTGCCTAACCGTGGCATCATTCGTTTCGGTATACGAGAAAAGCTTAGTCCTAGGTATATAGGGCCGTTCGACATTCTGGAGCGAGTAGGTGATGTATCCTATCGTCTCGCTCTTCCACCGTCGCTACGTGAGGTACATGACGTGTTCTATGTATCCTAACTGCGACGGTATATCCCGGACCCGAGCCACATCCTGGACCGTTCGGAATTGGTTGTTGGTACCAACCTTTCGTATGAGGAGAGGCCCGTGTCTATATTGGACCGAAGAGAGAAGACACTCAAGAACAAGACTATCAAGTTAGTCCGAGTTGCTTGGGGTCATCACTCTTTGGGTGAGTCAACGTGGGAGCGTGAGGATGATATCCGATCGCGATATCCCGACCTGTTTGACTCATAAGGTGTAATGTCTTCCTTATACCTTACGCTTTCAATTTCCTTGCTTGAATAAATGACTGCATGATAGACTGATTCGTATAGCTTGCCTGTAATTAGTGTAGCTTGTCCTTGTCTCTCTAGTCTCTTAATTAAATTCTGAGGACAGAATTCTTTTAAGGTGGGTAGAGTTGTAATGCCTGTTGTTCGTATTACGTATTTTGGAATACGTGTACGTATTTTATCTTGTATTGCATGATTCCTTGCTTGGCTCATCTTGGTATTTCATGGCTTAGTTTATTTTGGGTTGGTTCGGCTAGGCTTGGGTTGCCTTGGTTCATCATGAACCAAGGGAGGAAAACCCCTACCTACCACCACCACCCTTATTTATTAGCCATTCCCTCATTCTCCCTCTTCATTACTCTTCTTCTTCTCCACCATTACTTCTTCAACCACCAGGAAGAGAGAGAGAGCTTAGGCAAGTATAGCTTGCTTCATGGAGGAACTTCGTTTTTATTGTTCTATTCTCTTCCTCTTGAGATTTTAACACACTTTAGTACTTAGCATTTCTAATTTTCATGGCTCAATTTGTGTAGATCTAAGTTTATAGTATTTTCGGATTTCTCAGGGTTTTGATCTACTTAACATTGTTATTTCCAAGTTTTGATGGTTCCATGTTGTAGAGAATTTCGTTCTGCCCCATTTTGACCTATGGAAGTTCGGATTTGGACTCTAGATGAAGGTTTTATGAAGCTTGGAAGCCATGGCTTGCATGGTTCTTCTTCTCGGAATAATGGAGAAAAAGAACAGTTCTTGACCGCATTTCATGCGGCAAGTGTTCATCCAGCCGCATAAGCCTGGGCAATTCCCAGCCGCATTGACTTCTGTTCCTATCCAGCCGCATAGAGCCTCAGCACATCCAGCCGCATGAATATTAAATAATTGTAGCCGCATAGGCTTGACTAAACCCAGCCGCACAAAGCCCTGTCCTTTCAGTCGCATGTGACTTGTTCCTTTGGCCGCATAAGGACCCGTCTCTGCTTAGCCGCATGGGACCCACTTGGGCGCAGTCGCATATGCTCCTACTTTCAACCGCATAGGGCCTTGGCAAATCCATCCGCTTGAACTTAAATACTTGCAGCCGCATAAAGGCTTGACAACTTTCTGCCGCATGAGCCTGAGGTCCCCTGAGCCGCATGGATGAGCCCGCAACCCAGCCGCATAAGCCCCTTCCTTCCGCTGTCGCATGTGCCCTTCCTTCCTGAGCCGCATGGCGCATTACTTTCCGAGCCGCATACGCCTGCCCTCTTCCTGCCGTATGAACGTGCAGTCCCAACCGCATAAGCGCGCCTGCTTTCTGCCGCATGATTCCTATTAGCCGTATGGCTCCCTCCTCTAGTCCTGTCCTCTTGTATTATATTATATTATTATTAATATCATTATTATTATTATTAAATTGATATGTCACATTTATTCTTATATCCTGAAATTTCTAATATGATTTCAGGAACACGATAGTGGCCCGCCGTGGCACACTTTTGACAAGTAAACTGACATGGTATATCTCGACATGCTATTATGTCAGCCAGCCTGACATGACAAGTATGATTGACCTGGACATCGTGGGCGATTGCGTTTGTACAAATAAATCAGTACTGTCTTACATCATGTCTAGGAAGGAGATCCCTGAGTACCACGGTCAGGGATACCTACAGTAAATGACTAAGGTTATTAAACTAGAATAATTCATAGACATGAAGAGATTCCCAGCTACAGGCAATCCCGTTATCTGGGCGCTCAAGTGGACTTATAGCCTACCGACGAGTAGGGCACATTTCCAGCACACAGTCACGTGTTATATTCTTCATAAACGGACATTCGATCCGGATAACCGGATGGTCTGCAGGGCTTGTGGCCGTTGGGATAATCTTATTGCATCTTGCTAGTAACTAGGCCTGTGATAACCCTAGTTAGTTAAAAGTATTAAGCCGTACTCTTGATTGGCCGTGATTGATTGGATGGAGTTTATTCCAGCTTAGTCTTATCCTAATACTGTGCAAGATTGTGACATGACATGATTATTGATGCTTGCCTTAACAATAACGATCGGGGGTCCAGTTCTGTTCAGATGAAGGGTTACAACCCCGGTCCTTGTTTGGTTTAAGAATTGTAACCTGGCTCCCGGAGCAGTTCTGTGTCCTCTCTTCATTTATTGTCTTATTGCAACCCCATGCCATGCTCGTCATATTTTTACCTTACTTCAATACCATGATTACTTATACTGGCCTTAACAATAAAGTTCAGGGGTCCAGTTCTGTTCAGATGAAGGGTTACAACCCCGGTCCTTGCTTGGTTTAAGGGTTGTAACTTGGCTCCCGGAGCAGTTCTGTGTCCTCTCTTCGTTTATTGCCTTTACCTTACCAATAGTAATTGAGACGGGTTTCTATTCAGGTGAAGGGTTACAATCCCGGTCTTTGTTTGGTTTAAGGGTTGTGACCTGGCTACTTGAATGGTTTCCTCGTACTCAGTTTACTGTTGTTATCTCTATTATTATCAGTTCTTTAATTATTATCTTAATAATCAATTATGATATGCTGGTTTTAGTTCCTAAGTGAAGCCTTCTTTGTGGTACTTACTCTTTCTGGGGTCTGACCCAGCTAGTTTTATGTGGCCAGATATCGGAGCAGCACCAGAGGATCCACCTGTCTCCCAGCCAGATGGTGAACTCCAGGCGTAACCCTAGCAAGGAGTGGGTTTCTTTTGTCCTCCCACTTTATTGTAAAATTATTCTTTTGAGGCGTTTAGCCGACGAGCACTTGTTAGCTCGTATTGTACCTTTATTTACTGTCTGCCTACGGGCTGTAACATGATTGACAAATCCTAGGGTTGATCATGTATGACTAAACTCTTGCTAGTCCTCACATTTTGTACGACTAGCTTCATGATCATCCGAATATGTAATGTATGGGACGCCTTACTATTGTATATTTGGTGGTCTGACATCTTGTTATTATTATTTGCTTGCTTGAGATTGAGACAATAGGCTTGTTCTTGACCATAGGTGACTGATGAATTGTAGTTAAACCCTCATGTATCTAGACAGCCGTGACCGTATAGCGAGGTGGGTTGCACTTTAATATACGTAGCTGGCTATGTCTGCCCTCGCTCTCCAGTATTCTGGTTCTGGGGCATGACAATTTGTCTCGTTCATATCGTCATTATTCACAGTTTGATATTGTAGTTCATACCGGATTTTTTTTCTTACATGTACCTTGACTGAGTCATATCGTGTCATAGGACGAGTGCGTCATAACTAAATTGCTATTCCTATTTTGTTTATTCTCAACCCGCGAGTCCATACTAGGGCGAGGGTTGACTGCTTGAAATCACCTGCGAGTCCACACTAGGGGCGAGGATTTGGTTATCCGTTGATCTCTTGTTCACCTGTTTTCTTCTAGCAGTTCATTTATGTGTAGTTGTTCACATATTCATGTATCGTTATTGCTTAGTCTTTTCCTGCTTATATCCTAGATTTTTTTCATGCATGATAAACGGTTAGATAGGCATATTTTATATATCTTGCTAGTCCTTTGAGGACCTAATGATCTCTTCAGGTAAGTGTTGAGCTTCTGTATAGAGTAGATATGTAGTTGATTGCAAGGAGTGAGTTAGCTGATCATGATGGTAGTTGATTACTTCAGACTCAGGTATCTTTTGTGATTACATATTTACATCCGTTATTTGCATGCTACTTGTTAGCCTAGTTTCATAGACTCATATTATTTCTTTGGGAGTCTAGTCGGACATATATGCTAGTGGGTTGCAGACCATGAACCATAATGTTCATTCTTGTTTTATATTCTTCTTGTGGATTGAGATATAGTTTTGTCTTGCCACGATTAGGCATATTACCATAGTCTAGACAGCTTATATGTATTCAGGTTAAACTGGAGTCTACTTGATAAGTAGCTGGCTTATGCACGCACTCACATCCCGAAAAGCGGGTGCGAGTCGTGACACTATTCATGTTTCTTACATTCAGAATATTTCTATAAAGATTATTATATCATTTATGGTATAGATTTTGGCTTAAAATATTATTATATTAATTTTCAATCTAAGTAGAAATTGATTTTTAAACCCTAAACATATATTATTAATTATTTGGATCTATTTAAAATAATTTCTTAAATATCTACAATATTTTGACTAATAAAATATATAGTTTTAAATAGATTTCTAAAATAATATAAGTATCTTTTTCTTCAAAATCTCTTCGATTATTGTCGCTGATCGTAACTAATCATGCATTCCTACTTTCTCGCAAATTTGGACCCCTTCACATTGACCATGGCTATTGGAAAAATTAAGACTTGTCAGATCATCACACACCACCAGATAAGATACCTTGTCATATATACTGCTTATATATAGTCTATATTTTTATTGTTTATTTACTGCATATTGACCACCTATTTATTTTCAGTTCATCCAGTGCATCTCTGTTACTGTTCATGATTTACTTTACCATGCTTTCAATTATACATGATGCCTGTGCTAATCATATTTTTCATTCTTGTCTTTAAATTGCATATGGACCTAGAGTTAAGGGACTACCATTGTTAGTGCATTTTTATAACCTTTGTCATGACTGTGCCACAAGATATGTGTGACTTTTGAGTGACATATAGAGGTACTTGTGTGTTGGCTGATCACCCGTGCGCATGCGTTAGGTCTAACTGCTAATAGTCAGGAGACTTGACAGTTAGTAGAGGTACATAGTCGTAGATACGGCTTAGTTAGGTGCATAAGGTGGAGAGAACTATTCCTTAGCGTATGGGCCAAGTATGCACTTTCCTCTATTACCGGAAGCTTCGCTGGAGATACGGTCCTGCTTATCCCTTTATCCTATTCCTGCTGGCCTCTAATGTTCGTAGAATGTCATGCTTTGAGGTCCTTGGTGCCCAATGAGGGGGCCATACCAATCCCACTCTAACTAGAGTGCCCACATGTTAAGGTTTGTTCTTAACTGCATGAACACAGTAGAATGGATAGGTGACCTTAGTATGTCTTGTCACACTCCGTTCTAGTCATGACATGGGACAACATCACAGCACATAATAGTGTATCACTCCTTGTCCTTTTTTGTTGTAGGAGTGGTTTACTATTTCAATGATGGGATGCTGGGCCATGTATGGTTGAAACACTTTACTTTTTATTATGACTTGTGACATATTTTATATTAAGTTCATATGGCATATTTATATGTATCTTGTTACGTTCTTCTGAGGACCTGATGATTTCTCGAGGTATGTTTTTTTGTGACTTTTCGTAGGTGTTCTAGCCACGGCTATGATATTCTCTTTTCTATCAAAGATGATTGCTCTTGGATCGTCATTTGCTATTTTAACAAATTCTTTCATTGTATTTTTTTTCTTATTTAAAATGGTTTGTAGTAGATTTGCCTCCATCCAGCAGTTTGTTCAAATGACCATCATAAATGATTAATAAAAATCTGTATTCTTTTATTTTGTGGATGAGATTTAGTATGCCATGGTTATACTATATTTACAGCTTACGTATATTTATTATACAGCTGACATGTCTACATACCTAGTCCTACGTATTTTAGGACATGGACGTTACAAGTCACGACATGTAAGATGCACGAATCACGAAACATGATAATCACGATGTACGCAAATTATGAAATACGAGAATCATAAATAGAATCCATAAACAATAATCACGTGTAACAAGAGTGATATGAACACTATATACACAATCTAAATCATAAAATAGAGACAATATCAGGAAATAAAAGTAAATCGCTACGTGTACTTGCCTGCAATCTAAGCTGAAAACTAAATCGAAACTATGTACAAGTCGATGCACAGTAAACCTATATTAATTCAATCAATAGAATCAATACTTAAGTTAAAACTGAACATCTAGCCCATTTCTAGATCAATGGGTTTTCTAGGTCCTAGTTGCCCTATAGGTTGACCTTTAACCATTACCAAACTTTACCCTATATCAATACCCTATACTCATATCCTATGATTTACCATGCTTCTATGATCAAACTAGGTCAAATCTAGTTTAACACAGTCAAACTAGGTCATATTCTAGTTTCTAGATTGAGTTTACCTATTTACAAAGTTTATAAAGTTATAGTAGGTCTTAACAAGTTACTATTTGGTTTTTAGGTGCTAAGTCAAACTAGTCAATAATAGTTAATACTAGGCCAATACAAAAATTTTAGGCTATACTAATAAGTTCCTAGCATATATTATCCTAATACATACTTTTACCTATAATTTCTAGCAATACCTTGGTCTATAGCTATTTACCTTATCCCGTATCACGATATCTTAAATCGTATCACACATTTACCTAATACCTCAGCACATATCTCAAATACCTTAACTATTAGTCAATATCTTAGTTATAGGATCAATACCTTGTTTCTAGGGTAAAATTAGTCATTACCTTATTTCTAGGGCCAAACTAGTCATCTCTAGACTTTACCTAGGTTTTTAGTCCCATATCTTGATGGTATAAACCATACTAGCTAATATTACCAAGTATTAATACATATACCTTACACCTCTAATAGTTACCTACTATTTAGTATTATCTTAGCTAATCTACCCTTTATATATTTCTAGATGTACCCAATGCCTATTACCTATCCATAACATATACCAATATGCCATTTATCGATATCTAAACATTTACCATTTACCTATATAGTATACATATATCCATATATCCTACTATAGACCCATATCCCTAACCATTTACTCGTTACCTTAGCTATGAAGTCACATACCTTGACCAATATCCTTACCTACCTATCTGTAACATATATGATATACATATGTAGCAATATGCTATTCTCATGAAATTACCTTAATTATCTATATGCATACATATCAATATACCATATAGATACCCATATCTATAACACCCTGCATCCTACCATATATACACCATATTTCTATATACACGAATATCCATGGTATCTTTCTCTCTAACAATATTCATACCAAATGTTATACCCATATACCAATACCCATATGGTATCATTATACCCTTATATATGGTCATATAGATATTTCACTATATATAACATTTACCTATGTAATTATTCTACTAGGATATTTAAGCCTACTCATGTAAATTTATCTATGTTTATACCAATACCCTTATGTATCTGTATCCTTAAACATCTACATGCATTCATATAGCTACATGACATACCTATAGGATTACCTTAGCCTATCATCTCACTCTCATTAATCAATATCTTTATCTATATACCTTGATATCCTTACCTATATACTTTAGTACTCTTTGTATCAATACCCTACTATGCTAAGGCCTATTACTCCTGCCATGCTTGCATATGCCAATACCTATGGTATATCAAATTATCCATTACTATACCCTCACACATGTTTGTATACACTTACCTATGGTGCTAGGTTACTCCCTTACTTATATACTATATATATCCATGTACCCTGTACCATGATATGCTATATCATATCTATCTTATACCTTATGGGTATTGGCGACATGGGATTATCCATTACCTTAATCAATACCTTAACATATTATTCCGTATGATAGTTTCTAAACTAGTACCTTAGTGAATACCATTACCTTGACCAATATCCAATACCTTAACTCATACCTTGATATCTAATCCATTACCCAAGCTAGACAATACCCTTACCATGGTATCTTAATCCAATATCTAATATCATAACCTTACTATAGTATCCTAAAACCTCATACTAGTTCTAATATTTGGTATCTTGGTATTCTGAATACCTTGATACGTCCTAGGATACCACACTCTAATTTACCCTACACATATTTTACTTGTTTGTACATGGTACCGTAGTACCACATTAAGTATCATATGATACCAACCCCAAGATACTAACCCATGAAGATAATCTACAGTTATCTTGCATCCAAGATACTCACCCTACTCTTGGTACTTGACATTTTGATATTATCCATTACCTAGTTCTAAAACTCAATATCTTAGTATCTTGACCAATACCTTATCCTCCTAGATACTTACCTAACTAACTCTAAGACTAATACTTGATACCAAATATGATACCTTACTGAAGTCCCAATACTCACTTACCTTTACTCATGATACTTGAGTATCAGGATACCAATATTTTTATAGTACCCAAGTATTACACTAGTACCTTACCCCAAACTCTAATACCTTGATACATAACTTATCTATACTTGGCTCACTTGATAATCACTTGTATCAACACTAACACACACTAATTAACTCGTATTACATATATATATATATATATATATATATATATTTTTTTTTTTTTTTTTTTTTTTTTTTTTTTTTTTTTTTTTTTTTTTTTTTTATATATATATATATATATATATATATACTGACAACCTATGATACCTACACTCATTTGATATCCATACTACCTAGGCTCATAGGATACACAATATGCCTATGTCGTATAGTCAGTTCTCTATTTGTAACTAATACTACACCTAGTAGACATATTCAATAAATTCTAGAGTTAAATTATGTCGTATCCCTTCGTATCAGCTTTCTGAAACTTTAAACGATTCACATTTTCATGTCTAGAAGCTCCCGAAATCGCGAAAACACCAAAATACTTTCGTCTTTCGAACACGTGACACTCGAACAATTTTATAAAAAGTTCCATAACTAATTTGGCATATATATATATATATATATATATATATATATATATATATATATATATATATATATATATATATATATATATATTTGGAAATCTAACTTCGATACAATTCTTTTAAAAAAATAGAAGATTAATCGGAGTCCTAAGTTAGGAGTTATGGCATTTCTAAGTTGCTATGACTGCCAAACACGAGGCTGAATACTATGACGAATTTGGACTTTGGACAAAAGAACACATGTATACATCCAAATCTAACCGTCCGTATTATGATATACCGTAGCACCACACCATGTATCCTATTTAGGACACATACACCCAATCTCGACTCACAAAGGACACGAAAATCCTTTTGGGAACACGTATCGAACACTTGGTGGTCACAAATTCGTAACAAATATAAATTGTGCATATAAATCAACACTACTCATGATAAAAACCTAGATCTACCAAATTGAAAGCTTCTAATACCTACATCTATCATTAGGAAGTCAAATCCACCTATGGAAAGGTTCATATGGGTTCATTGGGTGTTCCTAACTTCGAAATTGGTGAATAATAGAGATTTATGCAAATTGTGTGTCCCTCCTTTGGAGAACTCCGAATTTGGACACGGAAGGGATGAGTCGGACACGATCTCCTAGCAAGCTCCTCTTCTATGGATCTTCTTGTGCTCTCCAATGCTCTAGGCCTTCATGATGGTGAGGATGAGTGGAGTTGGAAGTGGAATGAGTGAAATTGGTAGGAAATTAGGTTTGATTTGGGATGAAGAAGCTTTGAAAAAAAATGAGGCTAATGAGTGAAATAAAATGAATGGATGAATTACTAATTAGAAATTATCTCTTATAGTAAGGTTTTGGTTATGCCAAAATATCAAGTTTGTCCCTCTTCATTTGTCATGAATGAAATCTAATTAACTAAATGAAGGAATCTCTACAACTAAAAGGAATATTTCTTTCATGACAATGACAACTAAACTTAATTAATTCCAATTGCTAAAGTTATGACTAACAATAATTAGACTAACACTTGCAAAATCTAATTGGATAGCTACTAACTGACACTAATATTATTCTAGGCAACCATAATACAAAATTATATATATATATATATATATATATATATATATATATATATATATATATAATCAACATGTAAAATTACCAAAATATCCTTATGTTGGAAAGTGGTAGTTACACCCAGAAGTCCAATTTTGGACACATGGACAAAACGATAATTTTGGGTCAAAAGCTTATCCGTCGTTGGACCTGCTTTGTACCGAAAAACTTACAAAAACATATGGCCTCTAAAAAGTCACTAAACTATATGTCTATAAGTCTGCTTTATTAATACGAAGCCAATGGTCTGTTCAGATTTGGATTCCGATAAGCTGATCACAAAAATGCTTATTGAATTGGATCGTATGGCCCATAAAACGGTGATCTGGTCAACTATCTCAGAATCAGATCAAATTTGGCTCGCAGGACAAGAAAATACAACGAGTCCAATGGCACAAGTTTTATCTTGATGTGACAAGCGTGCACAAAGTAATTAGAAGTTTTCGAAAAAGGTCGATATGGTTTCGACGGATACGGGTCGAATTCGTCGTATACACACAACCAATTCGAATGACCGTCAAGGCCTACATCTATGTGAAGTCCGTACACACCTTCCAATGCAATCGATTCATGACCAAGTCGTCCGGTTTATTGGAACGAACTCCGTATCGGAGAATTTTGATATTTTAAAAACAGTTTTTCTCGGGTTTTAGGACTGATTTTATTCAAAAAACTAATGAAAGGAAAATTATAAATAAATATTCGTTTTGAAGCCGTTCATGTTGGCTAAACTCTATTCTTTTGGATTTTTAAAATTCTCGAGTTTTGGTCCAAAAACGGCTTCCAAAACAGCATTTTGGGACAATTTTCAATGTCCAGAAATCACTTCTTTTGTTTTTTTCGATTTTGGAACTCAATTTTTGTCGCGTACATCACGAATTAAATTATTCTACTTTAAGGGAAGTGAAGAGGGTCAGGTTATTTACGTACATCGCATACATCGTGATTTTTCGAACTTGATTTTCGTCGTGTCCAAAATGGCGAACCGTGGAAGAGAGAAATTCGTTGCGAAGTCAGCTACATATGTTGTGCTACTGCTGTTGTTGCTTTTGCAGCTGCTGTACGGCTGCCTATTGTCGCACCAATGGTGGTCTGGCCGACGATGTCGCGGCATGTCACGACATGCACCCTGTCTATGGGCACAAGGACGTGGGTACGTCCAGCCTACGCCGCAGTATCGGCGGTAGAACGCTGTATAGGTCATCTATAACATCTAAAATCTAACAATAATGAATATAAACCTGTCATCTCCCTACGGAGGAATAATATGATATGTAAAGTGTTTAACTCAACCACAGATCTAAGGAAGATAAGTACGATATTGGAATAGATGCTAAAGAAGATAAAACTGAATATCAACAAAAGTCACAATACAAAGAGTCTAGAAGTCTTAAGTCAATTTAATACATGTCCTTAATAAATATAACATCACGAACTCATAAACTGGAGACAAGGTCCAATGATCCTAGCTACTAGCTAACACTACTAAAGGTGCACTCTCAGCGAGAACCGACTCCAATGGAAACCTCATGGGCATGGTCGTCAGTCCTCTAGATACTCTAAAAAAAATTATCCCGTCAGGATTGGAGCGAAGTACAACTCAAATAGCAGTTCCATTTAATTGACAAAAACTATAAAATGGTGATAAAAAGAATGCTATATACGATGAAGAAAACATGTCTGAGGCACAAGTATAATGGAAGAAACAGGCAATATAAACAGGAAATATAATCAACTACCATATGAAAGATAGAGCCATGTAGCTGGTGAACCGAGTATGAAACTATAATAGATAATGTGTTTTGGAATACCAATTTGATACGTGATCGGCTTGGGAGATTCAATGATTTATACTAGGAAAGACTAGCTCAACCATACGTGCAATGTATGATAGCTAGTAGCCAATGATTTACACTACTTGTCGATAGTTGTTGATCACATATCTAACTAGTATTTCCTCCGCTCTGACTGATACGATGGATCCAACCATGACACATTACTAGCCAATGTATTCCATTGTTATCCAATATTACCTAATGTTATCCAATACCAACGAGGATAGTATCCGATACCATTGCGATGAATTAAGGTAACATCTCATGACTGAAGATCCAATGATAATACCAATCCGTGTATCATCGTGTCAAGAATCATAAGTAACATTTCTAGATACTAGCATTATAGTGGTAATCAATAATGAAAACTATCAGAGAATCTACTCGTCTGTCGTCCAGAGCAATGAATGTGAGTCGAGGCTCAAAGTGGAGTCACAAGACCTATAGATGAGATATACATATGTTAATGGTGTCTAATAGAGTTAAACATAGTTTTCTAGCATGTGATATGCAATCTAGGTCAATACTAGGTCAAATGTTGACTCACAGTTGACTTTTGGTTAATTGGTCAACCCTGGTCAACTCAAGTCAAGCTCTAGTCAATCTAGGTTAGGTTAACCTATTTCAAGCCAATACATACCTAGGTATGTATCCTATACCAATATCCCATGCCATCATCTACTCACTCTAGGTAAGGCCATGTATTAGGCAGCTACCAAATATCTATGTCTTTTCCCCACACATTCTTCCTAGGTAATCAAACTTTCTCAAGGGCACCTACACATATATGTATAAAATTATCCATATGATCAATCATATACATACCTATTTCTAGTTAAAATTCCCTACTACCATGTAACCCCTTGCAATTAAGGGGTTAATCCTAGCTGTCTAATGGCATGCAGTGGCCAATGGCCTTGCTGCCAAGCCCTGTCTTAACAAAGGGGTACTCCCCTGCTGCTAATGCTGCCAAAATAGCATGCTGCCAAGCTAAGCAAGCTAATGCAGTACGCTGATAATCAAATGTTGCTCTAACAAGTGCCTGTAGTGCACTGCAGCAGGGTATACTACCTAATGCAGGCAATGCTAAGGCAAGGGTGGCCAATGCAAATCCTTAGCCCTTACTGCAGTCGAGGTATTACCCTCATCTGAACACTAAAGCTTTGATACAAACTCCTAATTTCCTATTTGATTTCCTGCAGTAATACAAATTGCCACCACTAATCAAACACACATCTAATCTCTCCATTCATACTCTAGGCCACTCATCACATGGCACACATATTTGCTATCTATCATTCTATATATATATAACCTCTGTCTATATACATATATGCACATCTCTCTTTCTCTCTCTCAATTGAGCTCCAAACCACTCTCCATTCACCACTTGTTGATACTAATGCACCCTCTGTAACCTATTCAAATAGGCCAAATCTTCCACAACCCTCACATGCTAACCCCCAAAATCTCTGAAACAAAACCCCTCCCCCACAGGCCAAGTGGCCTTGAGGCTCACTGCCTACTGTTGCCCATTCACTTTGTCTCTGATACTTAGGTATCCAAATCTGATACATGGCTCAGTTACAGCAAATGCTAAACAAAACCTCCTCTCAAACTCCCCAAATCTTAATGATGCATTCAATAACTCTAACTCTCCCAAACTTAATTCGACACTCTCCTGCTCTACTCACTCATCTAAACCATCACTAACACATAACTCTAATTAACCTTAAATAAATACTCGACTGAAATATCTAGGATGACTAACATTAACTCAAAATCTCTCTTAAAACCTCCTATTCACTCACATATCACTAAGCTAATGGCCTACTCGACTCCCATTCCTGATATCCAAAGCCAATGGCCAACTGCCATAGCAAACGGCCATACAAATGCTATGCCCCATGGCCATCTCTGGTGGCCAATTGCCATTGCAACCTATAGCAGTGCAACCATGCCCGGGGTCCCCTGTTGCTGCCAACTGGTCTGTGGCAGAGCCAACCCGAACCCACTTACTTGGACACTTAACACACACACACACACACTAACCTCTGATACTCAAGATACAATACCTAAGGCTCAGATACCAAAGTATCTTACTAGTATTCTAAATACTCACATAAATCTCTATCTGAATTACAGATACATAGATGTATCTGGCCGAACCCACAAAATCCAACTGAACTTAACTCTATACCTACTGATACTGATACTTAGCATCCCCTCTCTCTACTGAAGAAAGTCTAACATTGGAACTAACTCAGGACACCCTTACTACATTGACACTCTCCCTCTCAATCTGTCACACTAGGTTCACACTCTAAACAGGACTCACACCCCTATGATACTCTCCTAAACATTGCCGCTGATTCTGATACTACACTCATTGTATTGGAAGGGACTCCCCCTACCTGTTGCACCTCCTTCAAGTCCCTTCACATCTGTGCAGGGCATCCATTTTGCAGGAGGGTTTCGATAGGATTTGACAAATCAGGGGATACCACAGAACCACTGATACCACAGAACCATGATACAACCATCTTGTGTTCACAGTAGACCACATATATATCAGTGGTTCAATTTATGGGCTAAACTAACAATGAATGAACCTTCACAATAATAACTTAAAAAAATATTCAAGTAATATACATAATGCAAATTGACAAAAATATCCTTATTTTTGAAATGTGTTAGTGACACGGTGGCCCAGGCGACGCTGTCGAGGGAGGCCAAGGCTTAGGGTTTTGATAGGATTTAACTATATATTTTTTGAAGAAAGGGTAATTAGTTTCCAGAATCGCTTCAATTGGGATTCGAACTCCTGACCACTCGGGCCGCATGCCTCACCACTACCACTAGGCTTGGGGTCATTGGCTTTAACTTATACACACACACACACACACATGGGGTCACGCGGGTTATGTTACTATTCCTCATGGTTATTGTTCACGTGAATAGTAACCGAAGGAAAATATATTTTTAGAAAAAAATTATTTTCTTTTATCGTATATGTTTATATTTAATAATATCAAAAAAATATTTTAAAAATCTAAACTATATTCCCTTGGTTCTTCGGGTGGTCACAATCGAGTGAAAGGTCTGAAAGATTCTCGAGCTCCTCAACTAGATCTGGTCAAACAAAACCAGTGGGGTCATACCCTTAATAGCAGGTACCATAAAGGAAGCCAAACCATGAACTAAAACCAGCATGCAAATCATAGCAACACTAAAGTAAGGTAGTAAAAGCAGACATAAAATAAATAAAGGTACCACGATGTATATGAAAGAAAACTGGAAACATGTAACAGCAAACATGTGAACATGTAAGGGTGAAACTAAACATGTAATGAATTCGAACATATAGAACAAGTAGTGAAGCCAAACATATAGCACGAATAATAGCATATACAGGGATAACAAAAATCTAAGTACTGAAATAAACTCGAGCAAGACTGACTAGACATGAATGAACTCCATCCACAATGAGTACGGCTTGATACATTAGCTAACTAGGGTTATCACAATCCTAATTACTAACATATGCAAGTTGATAAATCCAATCCAGTTACCTGCCTTGCAGACTATCTGACTCATCCTGGCCAAAAGAAAGAAAATAATGGATACATTGCCTGGGAGACAACTGTATCATGGCTGGAGGAATACATTGCCCGGGAGACAAATGTATCCGATGGACAAGTACAATAGTCGATGATGCTTTGGAAGTGTGCTTATCATGACAGATAGCTCCAAATCCCATATATATATATATATATATATATATATATATATATATATATATATATATATATATATATATATATATATATATATTCTACTATATAACAGGAAAACTTGATGGTAAAACTTTTGAATTCCGAAAATATCCTTACATGTCTATACTAATTAAAAATGGTTCATTAATTTAAATAAGGACAACTTAGTAATTATGTTGACTACCCTTTGGTCTTTCCAAAGAGTCTTCCTAAGTTAATTAAAAGAATGTTAAAAATACGTGCAAGACACGTGCACTTATGCTAGTATATATATATATATATATACTTAACATTTTCATTCAGGATTCCGGGTATGGCATTCCGCAGAATCTATATTAAACATGAGACATACGAGACTAGACAAGACAGGCAAGAAAGTGCACTATAACAAGCCGCAACAAGATATGACAATATTAGGACAAAAGTGCGCTACGACGAGCCACTAAATCAATCTGGACATGTACTAAAATCATGATTACGCCATGACAGGCCACTACAGGAAGCTAGACATGTACATGAATCATAAGTGCGCTATGGCATGTCACTATCAAGACAAGACAAGATCAAGTATCGGGACCAGATAAGCATGATAAGACAAGACATTAAACTGGACATAGCATGTATAATAAAGCAGAAATCAAGAAGAAACCAAAAAATCAAATCAAAAGCAGGAAATATGCAACTTTTACTGGATCGGTATACCGGCGGTACAAACTGGTCTGCCGTTGGTATGCCAGTTTTTATAGGCAAAAACTCTCTGTCAAATTCTATCTACCGCACCAGTATACAGTCGGTATAGACCGGTACACCGTCAGTATGCCAAAAAGTGTCACAGCAGCTTTTCAACCACAAAGGAGGCTCACAAAATGGTATTCCATCGGTATACACCAGTATATCGGCGGTGTCGATTCTAGCCGAGAAACAATACTAAAGGCTCGAAACAAGTTTCGAAAACCAACAGTCATCCCGAAAGTTGCTAAAAATCAGTATAACTATGAAAATAATACTAGAGAAAGGTCGTATACAGTATATATACTAAGTTTAATGGCAAGTACTTCAGCATCGTTCCCGATACAGAGTTTTTCTATAATATCATGATTTCACAGGAAATCAAAACCTAGCTCAAACAAAATTCCAAGACAATCAAAATGACAATAATCATAAGATAAATATATTTAGTAAAGCAAGTACTAGGAAATACTGGATGTCAAGATAGTAAGAAAACCAAAAACCACAAAAAACCATAATACGTCCAATATTTTGGCAAGATGTACTTGCCTAATAAAGCTCCAATTCTAACTCTTCAAATCCACCACCAAGAGGGGTTTAGAAACCACACTCTGAGGTCTCGAGACCAAGCTCCAAGCTTCCGAAGAATACGGACTGGAAACGAGAAGGAATGAAGAGTGGAGAGAGAAAGTAAAAAAGAAACGTAATCGTATATATAGAGGAGGTGAAGTAATCGTGACCATCCAATCGCAATCTACGACTCGATCAGGATCAATCTCGACCGTCCAAAAGAAAATTAAATATCCATTGGATAATATAATGTATCATCACTATTTATCAAAATATCTAAACATTATTCATGAAAATATGAGAACACTATTCATGAAAATATCTATACGAAAGTATCTCGAATCGAAAATATCTATAAAGTAGATATTCTGCCCGATCGGTATACCGTCGGTACAGATCGGTATGCCGATATGTCGGCTTACAGAAAAGTCTCAAAAATTAAGTTTTCCTCCAGTTCTCCAGAATCCAAGAAAATACAGAATATAGTATAAAATACGTATCTGTATACAAATACGAATACTGTGAGACGAATCTCACACTGGGTGGCCAATTTTAATATATTATGTTCATTCTTGATATTCTTTAATTATTATGGATTGAAATATAGTTTAGTTAGTTTACTAGACAGCTTAGTACGTCTAGCATAAGTCCATTCTAGTTCATATTAGCTGGCATATTTGTGTTTCAGTTTCTAAGTATTTGGAATTGGGGTGTGACAGCCCTGCACCGCATGGTGCATTACGCTGAGTCAATATTCGAAGAGGTATGAATTCGATTCGAGAAAGTGGTACATCGATTTGAAGAGGTATTGATTTGGTTTAGTTTTATGTGCAGGTAACTTATTAAGTTCCTTGCGATCAGATTATTACCTCACGACAAGCTGAGGCATGGGTACGATAGATCGAATCAGTCGATTAGTTCAAGGAACGAGGAGTGCTCGTATATATGATTAGACCAAATGAGATGAACATGGAACAAAGTTAAGGAGTCGAACTGTATCGGCTCGACGAGCGATAGGCAGAATAGTAAAGGTGGGCAAACTTTGACCCTTATTTCCTACTCATTCATGCCCTAATAAAATATACCATATCATGCTTGTAACTTCACCGATTTCTTGTGCGTGGCTTGGATAGATATAAATTGTAATATGTGTCAAACACTACGATAGAATATTAAACAATTAAAGTAAAACATGTATCAAGTATGCGAGTCATAATAGAACATTGAATAACAGTATCAAAACATGCATCAAGGACATGAATCATGTTAGAACATTAAAGCACTCATCGTGGCGTGCATAGAGTGCACGAATTGGAGAACACTAAACGTAGAACATCGAAGGACCATATCGAGACGTGCAACGAGTGCACGACCCATAGAATATTGAATATTAAGTCTTAGCATAATCAAAAGTATAGTTTCGTATATGAAATGGTCATTGTGGCACAGTACCACAGAACTGTCGTAACATTGAAAGGTATACTCCGTACGCAAAGTGAGTAGTTGTGGCACAAATGCCACATAATTGCTGATATACAAATGATAGATTTCGTAAGCGAAGTGAACAGATGGTTGGAAACCACTAAATTATTGGTTGTGGCATGTTTCCTCAGAATGTTCGGGGCCTACGGGTTGCCGTTCACAATTTTGTGTTAGGCATAAGTGCCGCAAAACATTGAGTGAAAGTGTGGATTACAAGTTGAACATGTGAATTCTGTTATTAGATATATTATCATGCTTATGTCTTATAGTTTTCTTAACTTTTCACGCATATTGCTTGGTCATGGACAACTTGTGCACAAGTTATTGTTTTCCTTGAGTCAGCATCGCCGGGGCACCAGGACCGCTCAGCTTAGGAGGAATTCATCGTGCTTCATCACGAGGCGTTGCGAGACCTACAGTTGAGGTCGTAACCTGGACTGATAGAGCTTGTTACAATGCTATTGGAAAGTCCTTCATGGTATCGATATCACCAATGGCCTTCATATAGATAGGCGTCGGTGGGTTGAGATTATGTTGGGTGCAGGGACAGATGGTGGCACCCTTATAGTTCTATGATATCTTTAAGATAACAGGGAAGGATGCTGAGCATTCACCTTGCATCGGTGTAAGGGTTAGCACAATGACATTTGTAAGAAGTCGCATGAAATGTGACACATTTGTGATATATTTACTGCTTACTTCTGTTATCGAATATAACATGAATAATATGCCCAAATGCTTTACTGCTTTCAATATGTTATGAAACTGATCATAAGGCAAAAATAGAAAGATTACCATTAATAATGTTGCTTCACACAATTACTTAGTGTCTGTTTACGCGAGTGGGTCTCCCCGCTCACTAGTACATGTGATGTACTGATACATTGTGGCCACCATTTCAGATAGTAAGAGGCAGGAGAATATTGAGATACTTGCACGATGGTGCTAAGGCATTGGAGCTCGACGTACAATATAAAGATGATCGGTCGAGGACTGCTTGATTTGCTAAAGTAGACATGATGTATGGAATGACAAGATCCTTTATGAGCTAGAGAGATCAAGAGTATTGTAAGCCAACCTAGCATATTTCTTTGGGCTATTCAGAGCCTTTGTATTTCTTTGCGTCATCAATAAAGAGATTATTTTGCATACTCTAATTTGTCTTTGTTTATTCTATTACAATGTTGTTAAATTTGAGATAACCATTTGAAGATTTATCGTCTTGTCTTGTACGAGTTCAACTACAGACTTATACGACATCACGTCCTAGCGAGGATGATCGATTAGAAAAAAATTAATATAAAAACGAACGATTTTATGGGTTGAGGCATGATAGTTCTTTTGGGATTTAGACTTATGAACATGTTCACCTTCGTGCCTGATGCCGAAGTTTCCCTGTACACATGTATCCTCGAGCAAAATATCATGTACTGTACATGCCATCAATGACCCACATCTAATCTTGATCTATGTGAATGGAGATGTACATGTCTTGGATTGAGTTTGCTGCACACCTTGATCTCCTTCCTGGTTTTGAACTGCTGAAAATGATGTTGCTTTGTGAAGTTTTGGCAAACTACCTATCACTAAAATCGAATTCGTGGAACAATCCCCTTCTGGAGACTGACCAACTATCATGGGACCAATAAACTGACCATCAATCTTTGACTCATCACCATTCGTCGCTTGTCTCAACGAACCGAATTCCTCCATATCCTTCAAAATATCTCGACCCCCAAAGCAAGTTTCAATGATCCACAAACTCTTGTCGAATATCCCTCGAGCCTCCATCCGATGTATATGTCCTCCCTCATACCTCAGCAGCTTAAGCATGTATATGCCACGATATATATGTTCTTGATCTAGCTGTAAGACCCCTCCCAAAAAAATTTATTATTAATTTTTTATTTAATGAGCTATAAAAATTTGTTATCATTTTCGAATAAAATTTGCATTGTTAATTGTTTCATTACTATTATCGTATTTGAATGGTCATTTCTTGTTAATTTAAATCCATATATTTATAATATTTAATTGTATTGGGCCTAGGCCGTATAGTATATATTTTTGTTGGGACTTGAAGTCTATATATATTTATATATGTAGGTTATCTGGGGTTCGCTATAATGTTTATTTATATTAGGCTTAAGCCTATAAATGATGCTTATTAGTTAAGGCCTTAAATGATAGCTTAATTGTACTATACCTTTAGCCTAATCTGGCCGAACCCAAATTATTGCTTCCTCGCCTATATACAAACTCCTCTCTAAAACATTAATTCACAAGCACACACACACTTTCTCTAAAAAAAACCCCATTTATTTTCTATCAACACACTCAACAACAACTTGTATACCAACACACCTCTCCATTTGCTACACGCCAAACTGACCCCCTCGAAACTGTTCACACCACATGAACAGTACCATACCACTAATGGCAATTCGATAACAATCTCCTATCTTCTTTCCTATGAAGAAATCATCTCATTCTTCTTCATATCACTCTTTCTATCTCCGCCCCCTTGTCGCACCTTCTTGAGAATGAGCTTTTCGCCAATCTCCATTGTCAAATGCATATTACCGATGCCTACAAATGCAAATGTCCCTTTATTTCCCATCTTCGTGTCTCTAAACCTACCGTTTTGGTATGAAGTGAAGATTCTCCTATGTGGAGTGGCATGATATGACGCCCCTATGTCCATAACCCAATTGTCGTCATGACACGTGTCAAACGGTTCCTTTGCATCAATTGCTGTGATGATGATATCTCCAAAGGCCATGAGATCCTCCTAATCATTCTTGCCTTTAGCTATCTCAACATTGAGCTTTATGCAATTCTTCTTAAAATGACCCATTTTGCCATAGTGATAGCAGTCTTTCCTGCAATCCACACTTACAGGATCCCGAGAACTCCCTCGCATCCTTGCATGTGACTAGAGTCTTCACTTCCCATAGGAAGCAACCAGAGTATAATCCTACAATG